>CM077160.1:3493478-3947263 GCA_039583875.1 Platanthera guangdongensis
AGAGGAATGTAGTCTAAGTTCGTCTACCTGAGAAGGTGAATTCCGTCGACTGGAGTATAATTCTGGACTTAGACTACTTAGATGTTTTTGGAATCAGATGTTGAAGTAGAATACTCAGCAATCGATCGACCTGAGAACTAAGTTCGTCGACCTGAGAACTAAGTTCGTCAAGCTGGATAATAGAAAGATGCTGGACTTTGGAATACTTGACATGTTTTCAAACCTTTTAGAAAGTTGAAGTAGATGATCCAGGAATCGTCGAACAGAAACAAGTTTGTCACCTCAGCTCAGAGAATTCTCTCTGATTTCGTCGAGCTGAGCAGACTTTCGTCGAATCATTTGTGAGTCTTTGATATTTCTAAGTGAGTCTTTGGCAGTCTGTTGATGGGGTCAATGTGTGTTGACTTTAAGGACTTGGCCTAGACTCTAGGACATAACCTTGGGCCCTGCTTATACATTGGGTCATAAGATCTAACTTAGTGAATCTAAGCCCAAATCCAACTAGGGATCCAACACTTTTGACACGAAAACTGGGTTGTCAATTTACACGCTGATGAATAGTGGGTCCTAGTGTGGCAGGGGCAGTCCTTTCAAGGCTTTGTCCTCGAAATTGATCATCGATAGATGTTGTATATCCTAATTCTTTTGCTCCTCCCTGTGTTGTGTGATGGAATTGATGGAGGTAGAGGGAGGAGTCGAATATGAAGGTACTTTGTAGGTAAAGGATTCAAATCCATTACAACTGGAATCAGAATTTGAAAAGTTCAGAATGAAAGTTGATGAAGACATTGATTTAATATATACAAGGTTCACCAAAATCGTCAATGATTCCAAAGTGCTATGACATAATTTCTCCAACAGCAATTTGGTGAGGAAGATTCTTAGATCGCTCCCCCCAAAGTTTAATCCTAAAGTGACGATAATCTCGGATTCACGCGATCTAAAGAAACTTCAAATGGAGTGTCTTATTAGGAATCTTAAAACTGATGAGGTGGAGCTGAGATTTCAACAACAAGAGTACAATGCAGAGCCAAAGAAGAAGGCATTCGCATTGAAGTCAAAGAAGTAGGATGACAATGATGCTGACGAAGATGATGAAGAGGATGAGGAGAGTGTGTTTGTTATAAAATTCAAAAGGTGTATGATGAATCTGAAAAAAAGAAATACATTACATTTAGGAAATTCTTTAACAAGGAATCGTCGTTAAGGAAAATGAAAAGTTAGTGACGTGAAGATGAGGAACGACCATCATCGGAGTGCTATCATGGCAGAAAGATTAGACACATCCAGAGTAAGTGCCTTCAATATTTAAAAGAGCAAAAGGAAAAGAGGCGCAAGAAAAAGGAGAAAAAGAAGGTGATGAAAGATGAAAAGCGGGATGATTCCTCCTCTGAGGATTCAAGTGGATCAAGTTCAAGCAATGAAGAAGATGCCGACATGTGCTTGATGGGAAAGAGCAACACTCCATCTGATGACAACTATAATGTCCAAAGTGATACTGAGGTATATTCTCTCTTTTTTGAGGATTTGTATTCTGAATTTTTACAAACATTCAAATTTATTGATAAAATTTTAAAAGATGTCGATTTATTAAAATCTAAAAACAAACTTTTATTAAAGGAAAATAGAAAATTGTCTAATGATGTCAAACTATTAGGGAAGGAGAAGATTTCAACCAAGTGTGCAATCATTCTTTGGCAAGAGTGATAGAATTAGAAAACATCTCTTGCTAAGTCTCATTCTATTGTCGAAACTCTTACTAAAGAAAAGGAAAACTTAGAAAGAACTCTTAAATCATCTCGCTCTCAATAGAAGAAGATAGAAACCTTCGTGAATCGGTGTGTTATGTTGGTTACTAAAAATACTACATTAAAAGCTCAAATCCATGATTTAAATATGGCAATTAAGAAATTTGGAATTGACCAAAAATCCCTTGACATGATTTTGGTCAACCAGTGTCATGGATCTGCAAAATTCGGGCTTGGATATATTTCTAGAAGATATATATTTCCCAACGATAACCACTGTCGCTGGCGATATAAAAAATTCCAGAAAATATAAAATTAATAATCAAATATTTAATCATTATTTTTGGTGCTCATCTTCTCGCAAGAGTTCTCAAAGAACTCAGAAAAGGGTTTCATCTTCTGTATAACATGTGTCAAATGTTATAGATTTTGACACACCACAGACTTGCAAAGAAAGGTAAAGTGATGGAAATAAATCTGGGGTGTAAGACTTCCACTAATGAGAGAATAAAATCCTAGGTATGTTGCAGGTGACTGTGGAACTCAGGATGTTCCAAACACATGATGAGCAATAAATCATAGTTACTTACCTTGTAATGAAAAAAGGAGGGATGGTGATGTTTGGTGATAACGGGAAAGGAAGGATCATGGCATCGGTGTTGTGGGTAACAAAATATTTTCTATTTCAAATATTTATATGTTGATGGTTTAAAACATAATTAATTTCTATTAGTCAATTATGTGATAAAGGTTTAAATGTTCTATTTGAATCATCAACATATCTTTAAAAATTATATATTCTAAAATTAATGATATTGTTTTCACTACGCCTAGATTTCACAATGTTTATATGATTGACTTTCAAGATCTTTCTCATTCATCTTTAAAATATTTTATTTCTGAAAATGAAGAATTTGAATGGTGGCATAGCATCTTGGTCACCCTAATGCCAAACTAATTTTAAAATTATCAAAAGATGAATTAATAAAAGGTTTGTCAATGTTAAATGAAAAGTTATCTCTTTGTATGTCTTGGCAAAAGGAAATTTTTTAAAAATCTTCATTTAAAGGAAAAAATATTATTTCTACTGCTAGACAACTTTAGTTGATTCATATGAATTTTTTTGGACCAGTTAAGATGTCAAATGTATGAGGTAGAAAATATACTTTTATTTTAATTGATGGTTTTTCTAGATTTTGTTGGACAAATTTTTATCCTCCAAATCCGATGTGTTCTTTGAATTCACTAAATTATGCATTCGTATACAAAATAAACTAGATTTAAAATTAAATGCATACGTTCGGATGGAGGGGAATTTCAAAATGATAGATTTTCCACTTTTTGCACCGATCTAGGAATTAATCATGAATTTTTTCTGTTTCTCACACATCACAATAAAATGGTGTAGTGGAGAGAAAAATAGAATCGTTCAAGAGCTAGCATGTACTATGCTTTCCGAATATGTGTTGCCTAGATCATTTTGGTCCAATGTTGTAAATACTTTATGTTAAGTAATTAATCGTGTTATGCTTCGCCCATTCTTAAAATTAACTTCTTATGAACTTTATTTTCAAAGAAAACAATATAGCTTTTTTTGATTTTTTGGTTGCAAATGCTTAATTTTAAATACAAAAGATACTTTGGAAAATTTTGATGAAAATGTGATGAGAGAATTTTTATAGGTTATTATTCAACTAGTAAAACCAGCTATGTTGGTCCCAAGCTCGGATGAAAAATGGTGAGGGTTGTGTTGGGTAGACGGCTAGCATAAAATTTAGTCACCCTTATGAATATGGATCATTTGTAGCTGACCCTACTATAGTGGGATAAAGACTTGAGTCAGTGTTATTCTTCAATTAGTAAAACTTATAGAATTTATAATAAGAAGACTAAAATAGTTGAAGAATTTATTCATGTAAGATTTGATGAATTTTTTCCTTATGTAGATTCTAATCCTACAAGAAATGAAGAAGAACTTCTTCCTTCTTTGGAGCATAAAGATGATATGACAACCAAATTCATAATACTTACTTGTTAGGTCAGGGAAACACTAGAAATTAATTTCGGTATTTTTAGAGAATTTCTGCCTAAATTTTTTTGTGAAATTTAATAATCAATTAGTGATCTTTAATCAATTAGAGATTAGGCTCTGTTTGGCACGGCGGTGCGATCGTGAACATGGGGGCTAAATTGTATGAAGTGCCTTAGATGAGTGTTAACAAATGACAATTTAACCCACATGTTCACGACCACCACCATCGTGCTAAGCATAGCTTAAATTAGTGAAATTGCTGGTTCAAATCAACCCGTTTTGGTTCACAATTTTATTGTAATATTATTACAACTATAACTATAATGGCCAAAATTTGAAAGGAATTGGAGGTGTTTGGAGGTTAATTATGCCAAACCCTAATTTTCCTAAACCTTTAAATTATGAAATGATAGTTTTTAACTAGTCATCTTTATGACCAAAATTGAGTGTCTTGGTATATCAACCATAGGTTGTGGTGACCTTCATAAGAGTTATAGGAATTCCTTAGAAATATTCAAATTGGGGGTTACACATCTCATTTGGATGTTTCTAGCTCTGGATGTCCTATAACTCTTATGAGATCAATCACCTACAAGCCTAATGACTTGGGCTTCGTTTGGCGCAGTGGTGGTGGTCGTAAACGCATGAGTTAAACCGTCATCCGTTAAGGATCACCTAACAAATATCATCTGTTTGAACATAAAAGTGGATGAAGTTTTTTAGGTGGACGTTAACGAATGACAGTTTAACCCCCATGTTCATGACAACCACCACCGTGCCAAACGGAGCCTTAGAGAATCCAACACGGGCGGTGTTCTTAAAAGTTGAAGCATGTTTTCTAATCTTTTCAAATTGGGGTTTCACATAAAGTTTGGAGGTCTTTTTTAGATCCTTGTAGACCACTTGTAAAAACAACAACATTCAACTTTTTACCTCATTATAGTACGGTCGGCTATATGAATCCTTTGTCGTCATTGTGCCCTATCTTTCGTCATAATCTCACTAATGCCTAAGTACACCCTAAGATGACTTGTAGACCACTTGTAATTTAACTAAATTTTGGGCATTAAATAAACTTAAGGTTTTTAATATAATAATAATCATCATCAATTTTATGCCTCCACTAGAATCATAGGCTTTTTACTAATTTTTTCACAAGTTTTTAATATAAATGAAATAACTTTCTAAATATTTGTCACCATGAAATACAACTAGATTTATGTTTCTTATACTGGGGGATAGCTCCCCACGAAGTTATAGAATTTTTGAAGAATTTTTTTTTAAAAAAATTTAATTAATGTACATATTACTAAAGGGGTAAACTAATTAAAAAGGATTCCCTTCCTCTTAGACTCTTGAACCCAAATTTTGGTGGTTGACGGATCTCCATGAGACCTCACAAGCTGATTCACCGCAATTTGCTCACATGCAATGTAATCGAACACACCCTCTGACTCCATCTTCATTCCTTCTAATTTGCCTCTTAGAGTATGGAGGCGCACTTGGTTTACACGATCGACTCCTTCAAACACATCCTCTGAAGTGCTCATCACTTCTTTTAAAGTTATCGCACAATGGAACTTCTCAAAGCCCAACTCATCTACTGCTTGGTATAGCAGGTAGAGAGAGCAATTTTATCCTTCACTCAATGTCCTCTCAACGTCTTTAATTGATTCGCTGTCAAGCCCTCCGTCTCTTCCGCCTTGGTGAAGTCGTTTTCAACAACTTCTCACACATCTTGTGCACCCAATAAAGCCTGCATCTGAATACTCCAGTTATCATAATCCATCTTCGTATGTCGCGGTAGTAGTATTTGCCCCAACAATAAACTTCTGGAACTTGTCATCACTCTGATACCATTTGTGATGTAAATTCCTCTTTTGAAGGAGTGGGAAAAAATGAAATCTCAAAAAAGAACTCACAAAGTGCAAAATAATCACAGGCTCAAGCTTTTGATACTCTAAATAGGAGAAAGAGATAAATAATGTACCTAGGAACTGTTATTTTGCCTTTTACTAATTTCTTCACTACACTGCAAAACAATCATAGCCTTTTTAAAGCCCAACCACAACTCGCTGTTACTACAAGCCACAAATAAAAAAAATAGTTAAACTACATATAGAAAACAGCCATTATCTCCACTAAGCATGTTTCCTATCTCCATGACTCACATATCTGCAATTAACAGGCCACTTCCTCAATGACTTGAGCAGCCCTTAGTTATTTGAGTTTACTAACATGTTTTTCTTCTTAATCTAAAGGAAGAAATTGTGCTGGCATTGTGCAAAGAGTGCCTCTTTGTTGAACATTCCGGTTAATAAAAAGGAAGCTCGTTCGTGGATGAAGCTTACATGCGCGAGCTCTAAGCGTCAACCAAAGTAGCTCTTGGCAGGCGAAACCGGAGTTTCTGATTCAACAAATCTAGTAGGGTAGTAGTTAGCATGCTCCTTGCGAACTTGAACTCTAGACATGCTATCCATATAAGGATGAAATGGATGTCGATCGGGATAATCTTTGCCGACAGAAGCATTAAATCCAGGCTGGCTTGAGGATTGATTAGAAGATACCTTGTCTGCTGAAACGGTAGAAGCCATGAACCCAAGGTCGGGACGAGTAGCTGCCAACCTTAATCCCGAACCATAAACATTAGATCCGGAGAGCTGAACTTGGGAAAACGAATTAGAAGGTAACCGAAACAATGACGAAGAATCGATCGGCAAATCCAGAGATTTTCTTGTTGGAGTCGGCTTCATTGGAGGATTTGTAGGTGCGGGAATTGCCAAGGTGCTTTCAGCTGAGGAAGACTCTTTAACCAGTTCTTGCCTTATTGATACCCGAGCATGCTGAAGTGATTGCAGCACACTTCCCAAGCTGCTGCTGCTGCTTTGCTGAGGACGGCGTTCTTTAAGCATCCCCCTAGTAGAAATCTTCGCCTTCATAATAGGAGTAAGTTGCTCCTTTAATGAACTATGGCGTATCCTCTGCTTGGGAGGGTTCGTCGTTGAATTTATGGGGATAATATTACTCGGTTTCTCATAAATTGATCCAGGATTTTCCTGTGACGGAACTGTGAACCCTCGAATACCCTGTTCAGCCTCGTTCACAGACATTGTAGCATATTGATGTTCCAATTCCAAGAGCTTATTTTGGTTATTATCTTGGATATAATATTCCTTTGACAGCCACCGAAGAGTCCTCTCATGTGGATAAACTGTTACATTGCCGACAGGAGCATCACTAGGTTTCTCGAAAATTGGTCCTTGATGCACCTTCTTTGTCAAATCAGGCCTTTCCTGTGGTGGTAATTTGAAAGCTTTAGGAACAGTTTCAATCCCACAGAGAGCAATAGTCTCACCTGCTGCTCTTTTGCTGGCCATCCCACAATTTATGCACTTTTCAGTCTTTTTTTCTTCAGTGAGAGAAATATCCTTGATACTTAATTTTTCGTCCTCTTCTTGTTCTGGAATCCAACCAACAAGGTTGGAGTTCTCGGCAGACCGGATGCTATTTTCATCTTTATTAACCCGGTCACAAGGTTCGGGATTTTCCTGCCAAATGAAAAGAGTTTTCAAAAATCAAGATATATTATCGCTTGCGTTTCTAAATATGACAACAACAACAACACTCAAGCCTTTATCCCACTATATTGGGGTTGGCTATATGGAAGAAATATGACAATCACCAGTTATTAATTGCATATCATGTCATATAGATCCCTTTTTTTTACTTAAATGCGCCACTATCGAACCCAGCTATCCTATATATAGCAACATTTAGGCCTTCTGTTGATTCTGATCATGCACATCGTTTTCAGAATTCTCAGAAGATGAAAAATACAGGAAACATACTTTTGTTCGATATTCAAGAATATTATGCTATTTAATCTACATAAAAAAGTTAACTTGGCAGAACACAATTTAAGCAAAAAAAAACTTGATTAATCCTATACAATGCCTCCTGCCATTCGTAATAACCGCAGAGGTCCAAAATTTTGAACTCCCATGTAAAATTATGGGAGGAAATTACTGAGTGAATTTTCATTACTGAATGAAAAACATGCCCTAATCTTGGATTAATAACGTAGAAATGACTTGAACTTATTTCTGTAACAAGAGTAAAAATAGTACAACAGTCGATATGCTATGTTGTCTTCATTAAATAGATGTGCAAAATTGTGTCATGTTGCTTATCAGAAAAATGAAACTTAAATAAAGATAGCATTAACAATTCATCATCTTCAGAATATTCATACCAGTAATGACATCTTAGTCTCATTAATTATTTCTTCCCATTCCCTCTGCACATTCTCCATGGCTTGGAACTGAATGATAAACTGGGCCTGCTGCTTTAAGGCTCTTTCCATACCATCATCTTTCCTGTAAACATCTTTGCTTTCCTTGTTTCGATTATCAGAACGAACTATTGAAGAATCAACAGAAACTTTGTTCATCTTGCTTTCGGAAGCTTCAACAAGACATTCATGGTTTTCAGCAAAATCATCAGAATGTGAAACCCCTTCATCTCCATCATCAGGTAAGGGAGATTTCTCTAATTCATTTTCTGAAGCTGATCTGAAACAGGAAGGAATATGATGTTGCTAATAAATAAGATTTTGTTTCACATATTCCTCCCTTCTAAGACATCTAATGTGTCCACCAACTTTACCCAACGTAGCTTTCAATTTTCACCAAAATAAGGCTCCGTTTGGGGGTGCTTATTTTCACCGGTCAAGCGGTTACGACAGCATGTACCGGACCTTAATTTAAGGTCCGGTACATGCGGTCGTAACCGCTTGACCGATGAAAATAAGCCCCCCAAACGGGGAGCCTAAATCAATATCAACGATTCAGGATAAGTTTCAAGTAAGACCTATTGTTAAGGGAACTTAATTTTAGTTTCGGTCTGTTATGGCAAAGTACCCACAATTTTGACCAAGTTTCAGTGAAACTCAGTAGAAATATCGAAACGAAATTGAAACAACCAAAAGTGAAACAGCTGAAACTAAGCCAAAAGTATCAAAACAAGGCAAAATGTGATACTTCAATAATTAAATCTAAGCACTATCAAATGTGGACGTTTGATTTAAAAAATAAGGACATTAACAAATTGCATATGATATTTATGAAAACTACAAAATGACAAGAAGAGGAACACCAAGACAACATCAAAGGGGAACCCAAAACAGGGTTTGAAAATCTTGACACCCAGAAACCCATCTTATCACCAGTTCAATATATCAATGAGTTTATTATTTTAAGAGAGTCGAAAGCCAGGATTAGTGAGGTTACTGCATAAGAAAACTGCCTTCTAACCACATTGTTTATAGGTTGAAAGAAGCATTATTCTACCACATCGTTAGAGCATTACTGCTTTAACAACAGTTTTAAAAATGGGAACGTGCTTGTTTTGGAAATCTGGATTTGTTGTGAGCTTCCATGAAATGACCTCCAAAAAAATATGATCTTGATGATACGGATAAGAAGCAAGAAGTATTTAAGAAACATAATGAGTAATGATTACATTAAAACTTGAGACACATGCTAGGCTGATTCAATAAGTTATGTGAGTGGCATAAACCCTGTTTTTTCTTACAAATGCCTGCACCATTTCCATCATATTATGTGTTTCATGCAAGTATCACTTATATTTCATTATTCCGTGTGTTTTTCATTTATCTCTGGATTGTTCTGGATGTGTGCTATTGCAGGTGTGGATTTTTGTGCATGCTCAGGGAATACATGTCCAAAGTTGTTCACCCAAACGCATGTGCCATGCCACGCACGAGCATGCGCCTTCTGTTCCCTTGGCGCGTCTTCTCCAGTTTTTATCCATCAATCTAAATTTGCCCGTGCGAACATTTCGCACACGTGTGCGCGCACCGTGTATTTGTGTGTGCGCGACTTCTGCGCCCGAGTTTTTGTAGCTTATTACTTTACACACGCACGTGCACTTTACGGTGCACGCGCGTGCATTTGTTTTTTATAAACTTCTATTTAAACGCACTTTAGGGCATCTTACTCAGGCCTGAAGGTTGGAAGCCGCCCAGACAGCAGAGAATTCGCCCAGTCCTCCGAAATCCATGGCCCAAGCCTCCTTCAAGCCCCAGATCATCCACTTTTTTTTACTTCTAGCACTCCTCCAACAATTGCAAGTGATTTCATGCATTCTCGTGGTGATTTCTCAACCAAGTTCAAGCTATTTTGTGGTTCTCAGTTTGAAGCATGTTTCAGAAGATATATCAAGTGAAGACATGATGGATAGGAGGTCAGTGACAGCGCCTCTCGGACCCCGGACACGTCCACGACGTACCTTTGGAAGGCAGAGGACAAACCCGCACTTTTCTCGCGAAATAGGGGAGTAGTCTCTTGTTCTTCCTATTTCTTTAGCAGTAAAACCTTTTGATTTAGCTCGTATTTTTCTTTGTTGTTGATAGCCACTACAAGTGTAGAAATTTTGATGTTGTTGAATCTTGATTTGGATTTTCGAATTGTGAATGGATTTGTGGAATGTTTGATTTGTTTTAGAGATTTTTATAGTTAATTAGTCGTAACGGACCACAACCTTTTGATATATTCGGCTGACACTATAGTTAATTAGTCGTAACGGAACCACAACCTTTTGATATATTCGCTAAACTTGCTAATGACTTCGATGTTGAAATATACTACCTTTTTGTTGCTTCCTGTGATACAATAATCCCCGGGTGTAAACTTACAACTTTATAGTTAATTAGTCGTAACGAAAGCACAACCTTTTGATATATTCGGCTAAACTTGCTAATGACTTCGATGTTGATAGATACTACTTTTTTGTTGCTCCTTGTGATACAATAATTGTTGAGCTATTATATTGTAATTAGTTAATGTTGTAAGGGCATATTGTAAATGTGTAGTTATATAAAGGAGGGGGTCTCTCTGTGAGAGAGATAACCCTAATCAATTCCAAAATCTCTACATGGTATCAGAGGTTGGGGGCGTAAGCGTCCGGTCGTGAGCGGGCTTCTCCTTCGTCGACCGCAGGATCGGCGTCTGTGCAGGCACTCTGCGGCTGTTTGGATCGGCATCTGCAGCGGATCGTGAGCGGCTTCTGCGGCGGTCGTGAGCGGCAGGATCGGCATCTGCGGTTGCGGCTGTTTGGATCGGTATCTGCGGCGGTCGTGAGCGGCTTCTCCTTCGTCGACCGCAGGATCGGCATCTGCGGCATCTGCGGCTTCTCCTTCGTCGACAGCAGGATCGGCGTCTGCGGCTTCTCCTTTGTTGACAGCAGGATCGGCGTCCTCAGCAGGCTTCGCTGCTTTTTTTCCAGCGCCGACGTCTGCGTCTGCGTGCTTTTCAGCGGCGTGAGATAAGGGCAGTCCACCTCACCGATGGGAACACCAGTGACTAGTCAAGATTTGAAAGAGATCCTGGAGGGAGTGGCCAGGGTTTTTTCAGGCTAAACTAGAGGAGAATTCTAGTAGGTCAACTGGTGTTGCACCAGAGTCGGTGCAGATGATGCAGAAGGTAAAGTTGTTGCCTAATGATGTTAAGCTTGAGGGGACCAGAAATATCTGAGTTGGTCTAGGAGGGCTTTGTTGAACCTTCGAATCAGCGGGTTAGAAGGGTTTGTGAAAGGGGAATGCACTGAGCGGTGGAGAAGGCAAGTGCCGAGTGGAGAACGTGGAGCAACACTAATTCTCTAGTGATTTCTTGGTTGCTGACTTCTGTGTCTTCAACTATAGCGGGGATGGTGGAGTCTATCTCAAGTGCCGCTGATGTCTGGAAAACATTGGAGGGGATGTACTCTAGGGTCGGGAGTGTGATGATGATGATGGAAGTGGAGGAGAAGCTTGATGCCACCACACAGGGGGAGAGGACGGTTCATCAATATGCAGCGGAGCTATGTCATTTATGGGCAGATTTGGATCACTATGATCCCTTATCCCTGCACAGCCCAACAGATGTCTCCTTGGTAGGCAGTATCTTGAGCGCAGGCGTGTGGCTCGTTTCCTCAAGGGCCTAAATCCAAAGTTTGAGGGAAGGAGATCCGCAATGTGTCACCTGCCATCTCTTCCCTCATTGGATGAGGCTATTGCATCGATGGAGCAAGAGGAGATCAGACAGAAAGTGATGACAGGCGAAACCTCACCTGTTGTTCGCTCGGCATTGGTGGTACCTGATGCTTACTTCAGAGATGATAGAGAGTGCTACAATTGTGGAAAGAAAGGGCACCTCAGCTACAATTGTCCTCAACCCCGCAATACTGGTGGTAGCCGAGGAGGTAGAGGACAAAGAGGTGGTCGTTGGTCGAGGAGGTAGGGGACGTGGAGGCCGAGGCATTGCTCACCTAGCTGTGGCAGAGGAGTCCCAGACTACTGCGGCGGTGATTGAACAGGCTGAGAGTTCCAAGGGCAAGGTGCAAGTCACTAGGGATCTGGATACCACTACCTGTTTTGGTAACTTTGCTGGTTATGCTCAATCATTTACAGGTACTCAGGTTCAGGCACTTGCATCTACTAAAACTCATATTGATTGGATCATAGACTCAGGTGCATCTAGACATGTTACAGGAGCATCGAGTGAGTTTGCATTATATTATCCAAGTAAGCATATACATCCTGAGACAGTTCAAACTGCTGATGGGACATCCCAACCCATCGGGTACTGGCTCGGTCCATTGCACTTCATCTGTTATCCTCATCAGTATTGCATGTTCCTTCGTTTCCTGTTAACTTACTCTCTGTTAGCTCACTAATTGATCAGTTGAATTGCACTGTTTTGTTTGATCGGGATATGTGTGTCTTTCAGGAGAAGAAAACGGGGAGGAGGATTGGGACTGGCATCAGGCGTGATGGGGCTTTGGCACTTGGACAGAGAGACTGCAATGATTGCTGCTGCTGTTAGTGGAGGACCAGAGGGAGAAGCAATGCTTCAACACTGCCGATTAGGACATTTATCTTTTGACAGCTTGAATAGGCTTGAACCTGAGATGATGAAGACAGTTAATAGAAAAGATATTTTGTAATGCATGTGAACTTGGAAAAATACTCGTTCTACTTATAAAATGATTGGTCTTCGAAGTCTTGAGCCATTTGCTCTTGTTCATTCTGATGTTTGGGGACCATGCCCTGTTATTTCTGTCAGTGGTTTTAGATGGTTTGTAACCTTTATTGATTGTTATTCACGTATGACCTGGATATATATGATGAAACAAAAATCTGACGTTTATAAATGTTTTCAAGACTTCGTGGCATATGTGAGAACTCAGTTTGGAGTGCAGGTGAAGATTCTTCGAACAGATAATGGGACTGAGTATGTCAACAAGGAGTTTGCGGCTCTCATTTCTAGTCAGGGAATTCTACATCAAACCACATGTCCAGACACTCCTGCTCAGAATGGAGTGGCTGAACGCAAAAATAGACATCTACTGGAAGTGGCACGCTCTTTGATGTTGACAATGAATATGCCAAAGTTTTTGTGGAGTGAGGCGGTCATGACAGCATTTTATTTGATCAACAGGATGCCATCAAGAGTATTAGGGATGAAGACCCCATGTGAGATGCTCTTGGGCTCGAATGTGTTTGTTGTTCCACCTAAAGTGTTTGGGTGCACATGTTATGTGAGGGATCACAGAGTAATGACGAGTAAGTTGGACCCACAAGCAGTTAAATGTATCTTCGTTGGCTACTCATCAAGTCAGAAAGGATACAAGTGTTGGTGTCCCACTGAAAGAAGGTTATTTGTCAATATGGATGTGCTTTTTCGTGAATTTGAACCTTTTTATGGGGAGAAGACGGAGCTGAGCTCATTGTTTGGGGATGCCTCTATTGATGCTAGTAGCGAGGGGGAGAATGAGAATGACTCGACTAATGCTAGTAGAGAGGGGGAGAATGAGCACAAGAATGACATTGTGGTTGGAACGCTTCATGTCCTATTGGTGATGGTGCCTCGCGCACAACGTGGTGACTCAATAGTGGCAAGCAAGGTCCTATTGGTGATGGTGACTCGCCGAACAACCGTGGTGACTCAATGGTTGGCAAGCAAGGTCCTATTGGTGATGGTGACTCGCCGAACAACCGTGGTGACTCAATAGTTGGCAAGCAAGGTCATGGGGAGTTGAGAGTATACACAAGAAGACAGAAACAGCAGCAGGAGCAGGCTCCCGTGATCGTGCCAGTCCCCACGCATGATGATGTCCCAAGTTCCTCCTCCCCTGTGTCATCTTCCCTTGAGTTGAGAGGTAACAATTCCTTTCCTGATACTTCTAATGATAATGCTTTGCCCCGCAGAACCTCTCGAGTCAATGCTGGAATACCTCCAGCTAGGCTTGGTAGTTGGGAGACTGACATTGGGACTTACATATCATATGCATCCCTTCCACCTGCATATAAGCCATTCATTGCATTCTGTGCCTGTACCTAATACCTGGCAGGTAGCTAAACAAGATCCTAGGTGGTTGAGTGTCATGCTAGAGGAACTACAGGCCTTGAAGAAGAATGACACTTGGGAGTTGGTACCTTTGCCGGCTGGAAAACGTGCTGTTGGATGTAAATGGGTGTATACTGTTAAGCAAACTCCAGAGGGAAAAATTGACAGATACAAGGCCAGGTTGGTTGCTAAAGGTTATAGTCAAATGTACGGCCTCGACTATGATGAGACATTTGCTCCAGTAGTGAAAATGAGCACTGTTAGAATGTTGGTGTCGTGTGCTGCTAACTTTAATTGGCCACTACACCAACTAGATGTCAAGAATGCCTTTTGCATGGCGATCTCCAAGAGAGATGTATATGGAGATATTTCCACCGGGTTTTGTTAATGCTCAAGCAGCTGGGAAGGTGTGCAAGTTGAAGAAGTCTTTGTATGGACTAAAACAGTCCCCAAGGGCATGGTTCGATCGGTTTAGACTGGCAGTTTGTGGTATGGGATACAAGCAGTGCAATGGAGACCATACAGTTTTTTACAAGCACTCCAAAACATGTATCACTATCCTGGCTGTTTATGTTGATGATATCGTAATCACCGGAGATGATGCCGAGGAAATCCTACGATTGAAGAGTCAGCTAGGAGAGGCATTTGAAGTTAAGGACCTGGGGCAATTGAAGTACTTCCTTGGAATTGAAATTGCAAGGTCGCGAAAAGGTATAGTGCTTTCTCAGCGGAAGTATGCTCTGGATCTTCTCTCAGAGACAGGGATGTTGGGGTGCAGAGTTGCATCTACTCCTATCGAGCTGAATCATAAGATGTGTGCCGAGGGTGGTGACCCGGTATGCAAAGAGCAGTATCAGAGATTAGTTGGACGGCTTATATATCTATGTCATACAGACCTGATATCACTCACGCAGTGAGTGTGGGAGTAGATATATGCATGATCCCAGAGAGCAGCATATGGAGGCAGTTCAAAGAATTCTCAGGTATATTAAAGGAAGCCCAGGAAAGGGATTATGGTTTAGAAGTTCTGGCCATCTGAAAATTGAAGGCTATTATGATGCTGATTGGGCGGGCTGTATGGATGATCGTAAGTCTACTACAGGCTACTGTGTTTTTGTTGGAGGCAATCTCATATCTTGGTGTAGCAAAAAGCAAGATGTGGTGGCTAGGTCTACAGCTGAGGCCAAGTACAGGGCTATGGCAGTTAGTCTGTGCGAATTGATGTGGGTGAGGAACATGTTATCTGAGTTGCGCTTGTTTAGAGGAGACCCGCTACAACTCTGGTGTGACAACAAATCGGCAATCAATATAGCCAATAATCCTGTTCAACATGATCGCACCAAACATGTGGAGATCGATCGGTTCTTTATCAAGGAGCAACTAAATAGAGAAGTTCTTACTCTGAACTATGTGAAATCACAAGAGCAGTTAGCTGATTATTTAACGAAAGGTTTAGCTTCAAGAGAGTATGAGATTTTTTGTAACAAGATGAGAATGATTGATATCTATCGCCCATCTTGAGGGGGAGTGTTGAGCTATTATATTGTAATTAGTTAATGTTGTAAGGGCATTATTGTAAATGTGCAGTTATATAAAGGAGGGGGTCTCTCTGTGAGAGAGATAACCCTAATCAATTCCAAAATCTCTACAATAATCCCCGGGTGTAAACTCACAACTTTATTACTTGCGGCCGGTACACCTACCATGCATCAAGTTTTTGACATCATTATTGGGGAGAACAGAGAAATCTTTGGACGTACTTCGATGAAGATTTCATGGCATGATTTAGCCACTTTCTTTTCTTTGTTTTCTAGTTCGTAAGTGTTGTATGAGACATTGTTGAAAATATCAAATGTTGATGACATATCAGATTGAGTTTTTAAATGTCGGAAGTCAGAGACAAGTCGGAGATATTTTAAAATATCAGATTTTTGTGTCTTATAAATAAAATTTTGATTTTTACATATACTGACTATAATTATATGTTATAAAAATAGAAAAATAATATAACAAATAGATAAAAAATGAGTCATTTATATTACAAAAAAACTCGAATAGTACATAAGATAAATATTATTAACAAATACAAAATTATACATTGTGAAATATATTTAATAATATAAAATAATTTTATTTTGATAACAATAAATTCATTGCAAATAAAGAAGATTTAAAAGTTAAAAATCCTTGATGAATATAAATCTTTTCAAACTTTTAAATTTATATTAAAGATATGCAAACAATCAACTAATAAATGTATTAAATATTTTCATATTTTTTGTAATAGGAAATTAAGAAATTGTGTAACAATTATTCAAAATTGCTTGTAAGAATAAAATATTAAAACAATCAAAAAATAAGTCTAATTAATTTAAACATACATAATATAATATATATAGACGATTTGAACATATATTGTTAGCCTGCTAATATAACAAAATATAAATAGCGGGTGATATATTTAAAAATCGTGTCGACCGATATATCGAAAAAAATCAGACATGTGTGACTATATTTTACAAAATGACATAATCTATTTTTTAGAAAAACATATTGTTTTGCTCTTAAAAATGACATGTCGGAGGACATTTAAAACAATAGTTTGAGATAACGTGCTTGGAGAAGGGCTTTTGGTGTTCTTTATACATGTGTCTTCTCGTTTGTTGATGCGAAGAGGCGATCGCGCGATCATCGCCTACAACCCTGAAATTAAAGAACCTTGTGAAGGTTAAGGCATATTGTTGAAAAAATGGGGAACCATCATGATGATGGTAGAGTCAATGTTGATGAGGAGGGGGTTTAGCCTCCCCCCCCCCCCCCGGAAGAACCTTATGAAGGTTAAGATGTATTGTTGAAAAAATGGGGAACCGTCATGATGACGGTAGAGTCAATGTTGATGAGGAGGGGGTTTAGCTTCCCCTATTCTTCGTCTAGTTATTAATAATCAAAATTTTGAGATCAAGTCGGCCATAATTTACATGATACAGAATGCGGTGCAATTTGGTGGCCTCCCTCTTGAGGATCCGCAACTCCACATTGACAACTTTCTGGATATTTGTGACACCTTCAGCTGCAATGGTGTCACAAATGACGCCGCCAGATTACACTAATTTATGTTCTCCCCGGATACAGGGCAAAACAAGGTATTATCACATGCTCCTCCATTGACTCTGGAACGCCCTACAGAAGTTCTTGAGCAAATATTTCCAGCAGAAAGGCTGATGCGGGCTAGGAACGAGATTACCACATCCACCAACTTGATCAAGAATCTCTAACAGAATCCTGGGAGCATTTCAGGGGCCTATGCGCAAATGCCCTCGCATGGAATAGAGAAATGGCTGTTGTGTAAAATTTATATCACGGTGTGGAGCCTCCTATCCATGATATTATGATGTTGCTGCAGAAGGGTCACTGATGGACAAGAATCTGAAAGAAGCGATGATCTAATCGAAGAGATGGCGTTGAATACATGCAGATGGGTGGTGCTCGGCATGTTCAGAAGGTGTGTGGAGTCCTCGAGGAGGATAACATTACCTCCTGGCAACACAGTTGAGCCTAATGAGTTAAAGCTAGACAAGTTAAGTTTTTGGGTGCTACACTACTACACCTCTTGTTGCAGTTCATGTCATCTCGTGCGACCATTGAGGCACACCTGGGCATCATGCCTATGAGTGTAGTTTGGTTTGGGATCCTCCTCCACCGCTCCTCAAGGTTTGGAAGTTGTCAATTATGTGGGCAATCCGCCCACAAATACTCATCTAACATGTACAATCCCGGATGGAGAAAATCATCTGAACTTCTCTTCGAAGCAGGGGAATATCAAGGCGACCCTAGTGAGGTCAAATAAAATTCCTATCAGTGCCCACCCTAGTAAAATGAGAAGAGACAAACTTGAGATAATGATGGAAAAGTACATGGAAAATACTGATACGGTGATCAGAATCAAGGGTTGCTATTCAAAGCATGGAAGGGAACTAGGCCAAATTGCAAATTGCAAGTAGAGTAATACTGAATCCAAAAAACCATGCTTGTCCGCTGTTTCCAGGAATCATCAGCACCGTCGGAAGGTATATTTTTGAATTGTAAAATTAATATACAAACACTCATGTATAATGGACACGGGATCCTGCACCTATTATTCGTCAGGATGAGAGCTTCCGCATAGAGCCAACTGCGGAAAGGCGCTTGTCCCTGGTTTTTTCCAATGCTATTCTGGTTTGTACTGAGGGATCAGCTAATGATGTGGAAGTCATTATGGGGGAAAAGAAAATAATTGTTGATTTTCAAGTGATGGGCCCATCGGAGAATAAATATCCACCTATTTTTGGTGCCCCTCTCTTGAAACTACTAGGCGCTCACTTTGCATCTGGTAAAGGGGTATGTCTCTTTCCCCACATTGGTATGGTGGGACCCCATTTCTTTATTACGGATGATTTGTCTAGAGTGCAGTTAGATAGTGTTATTGATGCTGACCCGGGCGATGCCATACCCAAGAAGTTGATGCATTGGAGCACCGGTGGTTGAAGGCACCCGTGCTGATTTGTATCTTCCAGATAGATGGTGTTGGTGAAGATCATGAGGAAGAGAAAAATGAATGAAGAAAAAGATGTTGTAGTGGTCAAGCTTTAGGGCACCCATGCTTATTTGGAACCCAAGTATTTGGGAACTTTTAGTGATTTAGATAAGAACGACATGAGTGGATACCCTCCCACCATCACCGGCAAGGAGTGTGCTGACCCAATCTGATAGTTATGATGTGGTACAATCTCAAAGGATGAAGTCGGTTAAGTGGGTTGATTTCCTACCTCTGTGGGTAGAGAGCAACCAGCCCAACTCACCAGACTCTAATAAAATTGTCAGGTGGGACGACCTTCTACCTTCATCAAGAGAAGGTGTGCCGCCCACGTCTCATCCCCCTACGGATGGGGGGAAGAGATGGGAATTGTGGGAAAAACTTGTTTCTCCCCCATCTCATGGCCCAAATTCGGCCTGTCTCGGCCATCATCTAGAGACTACTGCAAGTCGGCATATAACTGACTTGTATAATGATAATTATCTTCATGTGGATTTTTTAAACTACCTTTGTGGTTTAGACTTACCTTCTGGTGTTGAAAATTGTGAAGTGAAAGTGGGTGAATGGAAGGCTTGGGAAACCTATCCGCGCGGACTACGCGGACAGGGTTGGCGGACTGCTAGGTCGGCAGGGATGTTGCAGGCGGTTTGCTCTGTGGCGGCCTGGGCGGTCTGTTCGCGCGGACTACGCAGACAGCAGCAGCGGTCTGACAGGCCAGTGTATGCTCAGCAGGCGGTTGACTCCCAGGAAGTAACCGGGCGGATAGAAATGTTATCCGCGGAGTCCGGCATGAAGCGGACTGAAGAACTGGAGCTCGGCAGACCGGTTTGGCAGTTGCCTTGGTCTTGCTCTGGTGCAGCGGGAAGCCGCGGAGACCGCCAGTCAGTGCGGACAGAAGCTGGAGATCGCCCGTTATGGCGGGCTAGATCCAGTGTCCGCCAGTAAGTGCGGACTGGCCCATGTGGCCAGTGGACTGGACTTGGTGAGTTTTGGACCAAGTACAGGTTGGCTCAGTCCGGGGAGATCGCGCAGTGGAGCGCGGGCTGGTTTCTCAGTCCGCCAAGCGTAGTAGAAGTGTTGTTGCCTTGTTTGCTAGCTTGGGGAAATGCGGACTGGAGAATTGCTTGTGCATGAGCGTGCGGACTGGAGCCAGAGTCCGCTGAGTCCGGTTTAGCCTTGTGATGAGGTTATGGACTCAGGGATGCGGACTGAGACAGTCAGCAGGGATGCGGACTGGAGGAGTCTGCAGTGCATGCAGACTGGAGTCTGCAGTGCATGCAGACTGGAGTCTGCAGTGCATGCAGACTGGATCGGCGTGTCCGCTGAGTCCGGCGGTGCCTTGGAGATAGAGGCAATGGACTCAGGAGGTGCGGACGGAAGCCGGGTGTCCGCTGAGTCCGGCAGGTGCCTTGATGGCGAGGCTGCGGGCTCGGGGTTTGCGGGCTGATGCCTTGTCCGCAGATTGGCGGACACAGCTGTTGTGGAGTCCGGCTGTGGTGGTCCTGGCTTGGCCTCTGGCGGCAAGGCGGGCTGGATATTGGAGTTCGGCCTTGGAGAAGCTTGGGCGGACTGGCTATCTGCACAGGAGCGGCGGACTGGAATGTGTATCCGCGGGCTTGCGGATACACTTGTTCTTGCTGCGGGATGTGGCGGTGATCCTATCGGCTAGGGCGGTGACCATACTCATCATCGTGCCTATAAATAGGACTCATGTCACATCAGGAGTAACGAACCTGAACCGAAGTAAGTGAACAGTAATTGAGCTCGCGTAAGTTGCTGCGGTCTGGACTTTTGTGTTCGCGCGGGTAGAGAGTTGACCCGGTTGTGCTGTGCAGGTTGTGCGGATAGCGCTGGAAAGCCAGGACTTGGCTCTGATTGCGGTCAGGGACAGTGCGGACTCTGCGGTTAAGCAACAGGCGGTAAACAGCAGGTCGCGGATAGCGACTAGTCGGTCTCCTCTTTGGCAACTTGGTTCGGGGTTCAGGAAGTCGCCTGCTTCAGGCGGACTGTTCCATTCGGTGGCGCAGCTTGTGCGGTCTGGCGGCTAGGCGACCTCGCGGTCAGGCGGCCTGCAGATCGGCGGTGAAGAGCTGGCATTGGAAAGGGTGAGTCCGCGCGGCTTGGGTTGCGGTCTGGCGACCTGACGTACTGAGCGGACTCCACAGCAGTAGGTCGGCGGCTTGTTGATTGAGTCCGCGCGGCTTGTTTTTTGTTCTTGTCTTTGTAGCTGTCTCTGCTCTCCCGGTGTTGGGTTTTGGTGAAGCATGTCTCGTCATGTATGTCTCGCCTTGTAAAGAAGTTTGCTCTTGATCAATAAAGAAGCTTGTGCTGCATGTGTTGCTGGTTGTTACTGCTTTGTTGAGATAACCCCTGCTAACTCCACGATCCGGGAAAACTTTCAACATTATAAGTGGGCGTATCCTCCTCCGGTTTGTTGAGTTTTCAACAGGGTATCCAAGGGGGCGTCTGCGGTTTGTTGAATTTTAACATGGTATCAGAGTCAGGTTGTTGGAGTGGTCAAGCAGTGCTCAATGGAAGTAGTTGCTCTTCTGTAGAGGAAACCAGTGGTAGAACCATGGCAGTGGAGGATGCAAGTTGTCTTGGTATTGATCTTCTTACAGAGACGAACTTTGAAAGGTGGAAGTCCTGTATGAAGAGCTTTCTTCTTGGCGAGGACCTTTGGGAGGTTGTATGCGAAGCAGGAAGACAAGAGGATACTGCTGGCAATGCTGAAGAGATGAGAGCTTGGAAGAAGACAAATGCGAAAGCGGAGTCTATTCTTAAGCAGGTGATCTCATCGGAGCTCTTGGACCACATCAGTGGATGTCGGTCAGCTGCGGAGGTTTGGACTTCCCTTGATGGGTTGTTCAGGAAGGAGGTGAAGGTTGCTGCTGACGATGGTCCCTCTACTTCATATCAGGAAGAAAGGAGTATTTCTCCTAGGCGTGATAGGAAGAGGAAGGAAGGATCAAGGTGCTATAAATGCAAGCAGCATGGTCATCTTCGGAAGGAGTGCAAGGTTGTCTTGCTCTCGGCGAACGTAGCTCATATAGGGAGGAAGGAGAAGAACGTAGTTGGGTTATCAACAAGTTCTGGAGCTGATCGGATGAATGCCAGTGATAGTGCAGCTATATGGCATGAAAGACTGGGGCATGTTGGGATGGACAAGCTGAAAGCAATGACGGAAAGAAGACTCGTAAGAGGCTTGCCTAGATTGTCATCCTATGGCGATGGTCGGGGGTGTGCGGGATGTCAGGAAAGTGGAGTTTATCGTTTCATGGTTGACAAAGCACAATCCAGATGTAAAGCACCATTGGCGGTTGTCCATTGTGCTCTGGTGGGACCGACCGTCACGGCCATCTGGAGGCAGCAGGTTCATGCTGCTATTGGTTGATGACTATTCTAGTATACTTGGGTATACTTCATGAAGAAGAAGTCCAACATGTTACGCTTGTTTGTGGAGTTCAAGAAGCTTGTGGAAGGCCAGCTTGGCCGGAGGATCAAGGTGTTGAGGACAAGTATCGGTGGTGAGTTTGGCTCAACCGAGTTCTCACACTTTTGCAGGAAGCAAGGGATCCGGAAGGAGCTTTCTTGTGGACATACTTCACAACAAGGTAGTATTGCAGCTCGGATGATCCGTTGGTTAACGGAGACCTGCAAGTGTTGGCTTCAGAGTAAAGGCGTTCTGAAGGCTCTTTGGGCGGAAGGAATGGCCTGTGCTGCTCATGTCATCAACCGGATGCCTCTTAGTCCGATCATAGTGAAGACTCCTTATGAGCTGATGTTCGGAGTGAAGCCCTCAGTGAAGCACCTTCGGGTGTTTGGATCTACCTGCTACATACACTCTCCGGGTGCTCTCAAGACAAAGCTAGTCTTTGTTGGGTATGATGAGCAGAGAAGAAGATGGAGGTGTATGGATCCTGCGACGAAGAAACTCATAGTGTCGAGAGACATTGTTTTCGATGAGTTGACGCCGTATTGGGGTAGCTCTCATGTGGAGCTAGAGATAAGCAGGTTAGATGGTGGGCTGAAGGAGGCTGCTGCTAAGGAAGTGGAGTTACCTGAGTCACCAGGTGTTCCAGGTTGTTCTAGCTCCGGGGCAAAGGCGTCAGAGTCGGGAAGAAGGGGGAGCGATGCTCCAGGATCTTCTGGCTCGAAGGCGGAGACTTACGGTTCAGGAAGCAGGGGGAGCGATGTTCCAGACAGTTCTTGTTCAAGAGGAGAGTCTTCTGGTTCAGGTAGCAGGGGGAGCGTTGCTCCAGGTGCTCTTGGTTCCAGTAAGGAGGCGTCTTGTTCAGGGAGCAATGGGAGCATTGTTCCGGGTTTGCCCGGGAACGGAGCCGGTTCAAAAGCAGCGGAGGTGGTTAGCCAAGATCAGGTTCTTCGGAGATCGAAGAGGATCAGTAAGCCACCAGCTCGATTTAGTGAAGGGAACTCGGCGGACTTGGTTCCGTGTTTCCTTATTAGCCCTCAGGTCGAGCAAGGTTCTTCTGGCTGTGATGACCCCACTAGAATCAAGGAGGTGGTTGACACCAAGGCTGAAGAGGTGACTTCTCTCAGAGATATCAAGGCTTGGGCTTCTGTGTCCAAGGAAGTTGGTGACACTCCTGTGATGTATGAGTGGAGGTTGAAGCTGAAGAAGGCAGAGGGAAGCATGACTCCTTTTTGGAGATGCTGGAGGGCTCCCTCATGGTCCATGATATGCGGGGCGAGGACTGTGTCTTGGACATATCTTCGTAGATGCTATCGGAAGGACCAGGTGCAAGGTTACGGGAGCTGCTGGAGTTATTCACCACTTCTCACTTCAAGGGGGAGTGTTGAAAATTGTGAAATGAAAGTGGGTGAATGGAAGGCTTGGGAAACCTATCCGCGCGGACTACGCGGACAGGGTTGGCGGACTGCTAGGTTGGCAGGGATGTTGCAGGCGGTTTGCTCTGTGGCGGCCTGGGCGGTCTGTTCGCGCGGATTACGCGGACAGCAGCAGCGGTCTGACAGGCCAGTGTATGCTCAGCAGGCGGTTGACTCCCAGGAAGTAACCGGGCGAATAGAAATGCTATCCGCGGAGTCCGGCATGAAGCGGACTGAAGAACTGGAGCTCGGCAGACCGGTTTGGCAGTTGCCTTGGTCTTGCTCTGGTGCAGCGGGAAGCCGCGGAGACCGCCAGTCAGTGCGGACAGAAGCTGGAGGTCGCCCGTTATGGCGGGCTAGATCCAGTGTCCGCCAGTAAGTGCGGACTGGCCCATGTGGCCAGTGGACTGGACTTGGTGAGTTTTTGGACCAAGTCCAGGTTGTCTCAGTCGGGGAGATCGCGCAGTGGATGCGCGGGCGTTCTCAGTCCGCCAAGCGTAGTAGAAGTGATGTTGCCTTGTTTGCTAGCTTGGGGAAATGCGGACTGGAGAATTGCTTGTGCATGAGCGTGCGGACTGGAGCCAGAGTCCGCTGAGTCCGGTTTAGCCTTGTGATGAGGTTATGGACTCAGGGATGCGGACTGGAGGAGTCTGCAGTGCATGCGGACTGGAGTCTGCAGTGCATGCGGACTGGAGTCTGCAGTGCATGCAGACTGGATCGGCGTGTCCGCTGAGTCCGGCGGTGCTTGGAGATAGAGGCAATGGACTCAGGAGGTGCGTACGGAAGCGGGTGTCCGCTGAGTCCGGCAGGTGCCTTGATGGCGAGCTGCGGGCTCGGGGTTGAGGGGCTGATGCCTGTCCGCAGATTGGCGGACACAGCTGTTGTGGAGTCCGGTTGTGGTGGGTCCTGGCTTGGCCTATGGCGGCAAGGCGGGCTGGATATTGGAGTCCGGTCTTGGAGAAGCTTGGGCGGACTGGCTATCTGCACAGGAGCGGCGGACTGGAATGTGTATCCGCGGGCTTGCGGATACACTTGTTCTTGCTGCGGGATGTGGCGGTGATCCTATCGGCTAGGGCGGTGACCATACTCATCATCGTGCCTATAAATAGGACCCATGTCACATCAGGAGTAACGAACCTGAACCGAAGTAAGTGAACAGTAATTGAGCTCGCGTAAGTTGCTGCGGTCTGGACTTTTGTGTCCGCGCGGGTAGAGAGTTGACCCGGTTGTGCTGTGCAGGTTGTGCGGATAGCGTTGGAAAGCCAGGACTTGGCTCTGATTGCGGTCAGGGACAGTGCGGACTCTGCGGTTAAGCAACAGACGGTAAACAGCAGGTCGCGGATAGCGACTAGTCGGTCTCCTCTTTGGCAACTTGGTTCGGGGTTCAGGAAGTCGCCTGCTTCAGGCGGACTGTTCCATTCGGTGGCGCAGCTTGTGCGGTCTGGCGGCTAGGCGACCTCGCGGTCAGGCGGCCTGCAGATCGGCGGTGAAGAGCTGGCATTGGAAAGGGTGAGTCCGCGCGGCTTGGGTTGCGGTCTGGCAACCTGGCGGACTGAGCGGACTCCACAGCAGTAGGTCGGCGGCTTGTTGATTGAGTCCGCGCGGCTTGTTTTTTGTTCTTGTCTTTGTAACTGTCTCTGCTCTCCCGGTGTTGGGTTTTGGTGAAGCATGTCTCGTCATGTATGTCTCGCCTTGTAAAGAAGTTTGCTCTTGATCAATAAAGAAGCTTGTGCTGCATGTGTTGCTGGTTGTTACTGCTTTGTTGAGATAACCCTGCTAACTCCACGATCCGGAAAACTTTCAACATTATAAGTGGGCGTATCCTCCTCCGGTTTGTTGAGTTTTCAACAGGGTATCCAAGGGGGCGTCTGCGGTTTGTTGAATTTTAACATCTGGAACCTTGGCGCACTGGCTGAGTTGTTGTCGTGTGACCTTGAGATCACGAGTTCAAGTCCTCGAGGCAACCTCTTGCAAAAATGCATGGTAAAGTTTGCATGTGTTTCACCCTTGTGGTGGGACCCTTTCCCGGACCCTCGTTGCCTTGGGATGCCTTTGTGCAATGGGCTGCCCTTTTTTACCTTTGCATTTTAGACTTGTCTTCATTTTCTTTGACTGATATTTTATATTAAGACTGCTTAAAGCAGGCATTTGATCCAACTCAAGGACGATAAACAAAGCGCTCTTGGGAAGCATCCTGTGTTTACCCCTGCCTTTCTTACTTAATTTCATTTTTAATTTTCTTTTTTCATGTTTGCATGAGTCCAGCTGGGGACTTTCCAAAAGAAGCCTTGATGACTTTCTTTTGTGTATTCTGCATGATTCTCTTCTATATATTAATTTCTTTTATCACCCTTATTTTGTGTTTGCTTTGCGTATTTTGCAGGACGATGGTGACCATGGAATGGATGTGGAGGAAGCTTGTTATTTTCTAGGTAACTTCATTCCTGTTGGAAACGTGTATGGGTTCCGCTCAATCCCAACTCCACAAACCGATCCCACTTAACACCAAAATAACGCAAGTCCAATATTGCGAGACGGCCACCACAAACCGCCTACCCGCGCGGTTTACCTCTCAGCGAGTAGCCTCTCGCACGACGAGCTCCATCCTCCAACCGCCGAGTTCAATACCTCTCTCTCACGCCGAGACCGCTCGGCGAGATGGCTTCCCGCTGTGAGCTGTGCGACCACTCGCGAGTGCACCACTACCACGAGAGGCGCAGGCGAGAACCTCACCTAAACCGCTAGACCACCCCTTGCTTGCGGCTAGACCACTACACGCGAGCGCGCAGCCCGCGACTACCGCCTCTCGCTGCGAGATCTCAAACCCTGCAAGTCGCGCTCCTCCCGCGAGTACAAGCACGCGGCGAGATCACCGAACCCAGCGAGAACGACAAGCCGCGCGACTAGAACTTCAAACCGCCCGGACTAGAACCTCTCCAGTGCTGCAGCGCTCCTCTCTCTCTCTCTCTCTAAACCGAAATATGAAGGAGGAAGAAACTTCTATTCCAGCAACCTCTCTCTCTCCTTATTAAAAACATACAACTATATAACATTAAAATAACATTCAAAAGGATTAAAGACTTGTTGACCAAGTCAACGAAGTCAAAGCCAACAAACTCCCCCTCAAACTTGGCAGACCATGCCGAGTTTGCCTTTGAGCTTCTCGAATGTCTCCACTTTCAACGCCTTGGTGAAAATATCCGCGACTTACTCTCCGGTAGGGCAATACCTCACTTCAACCGTCTTCATCTCCACTTGCTCACGGAGGAAGTGGTATCGGGTCTCGATGTGCTTGCTCCTCCCATGCAACACCGGGTTCTTCGCGAGCTGGATGGCCGACATGTTATCCACTTGCACTGTCGTTGGCCCTTCCTGCGCATGATGCAACTCTCCCAGAAGGTTCCGTAGCCAGATGGCTTGGCAGGCGCATGCCGCCGCCGCTATGTACTCTGCCTCGCAGGATGATAAGGCTATAGTAGCCTGCTTCTTAGAACTCCATGAGAACGCCGCGGTTCCCATGTTGAACGCATACCCGGAAGTGCTCTTTCGGTCGTTCACATCTCCTCCATAGTCGTTATCCGAGTAGCCGACTAGCTTCAACTCTCCTCCAGATGAGTACTCCAGGCCATGGTCCCGAGTCCCGTTCACATACCTCAGGATCCTCTTCGCTGCTGTGAAGTGGTCCTGCTTGGGCTCCTCCATGTGCCTGCTTACTACCCCGACTGCATACATTATGTCCGGCCTAGTGAAGGTCAAGTACCTTAGACTTCCGACCAGGCTCTTGAACATAGTTGGGTCCACTCCTTCCTCTTCGGAATCCTTCCTCAGCTTCGTTCCAGGGTCCGCAGGAGTGGAGATAGCCTTGCTACCCTCCATCCTGAACTTCTTCAGAATCTCCTCGGCATACTTCTTCTGGTAGATGAAGATCCCATCCTCTCTTTGCTGCACCTCAACTCCCAAGAAGTAGCTCAGCACTCCCAAGTCCGTCATCTCGAACTCCTTCTTCATCAGCCTCTTGAACACTTCGAACATCGCAGGGTTTCTCCCAGTGAATATCATGTCATCCACATTTAACATAGGATCATGATATCCCCTCTCTTCTCCACATTCATGTAGAGAGCATACTCATATGGGCACTTGATATACCCATGCCCCTGAAGGAATTTGTCTATCCTCCCATTCCAAGCTCTAGCTCCCTGCTTCAGTCCGTACAAGGCTCTGCTCAGCTTGCAGACTTTTCTCTCCTTGACTTTCACTACGTACCCTGGAGGCTGCTCGATGTACACATCCTCCTCCAGGTACCCATTCAGATACGCCGCCACAGCATCCATTTGCATTATAGTCCATCCGTAGTGTGCTGCCAGTTCGATGATCAGCCTTATAGTATCGATCTGCGCCACTGGGGCGTAGACTTCATCATAGTCCACCCCTTGGACTTGTTTATACCCTTTCACCACCAGCCTTGCCTTGTGCTTCTCCACAGCTCCATCTTTGTTTTTCTTCACCTTGTAAACTCATTTCATCCCGAGGGGTTTGTGGCCCGCCGGTGGATCAACTAGCTCCCATGTATCATTCCTTTTTATGGAAGCCATCTCGGCATCCATCGCCATCCTCCAAGATTTCTCCTGAGCCGCTTCTTCATAGGACCGTGACTCGCAATCTGCTAAGAGACAATATAATGAATAGTTAGCATGAATTGGGACCGTCTCCTCATAGAGCTCCGCCAACCCCTTCATCCTGGGTGGTGGACTCTCGGAGTCACTCCGGCTCCTGCTTCCTCCTCCAGAATTGCCTCCACTTGAGCTTTCCCCTCTTGAATAGGAGGTGGAAGCTCCCCCTGAATTTCTACTCGGTGGTGATGGCGGCTCAGCTCCACCACTCTCGGCTCCAGCCTCGTGACCACCCTCTTCCTCATCTTCAAAGAACATGCCCTTCATACTTCTCGTCTCCTCATCCCAGCTTCAGCTGCTTCCTTCTTCAAACACCACGTCCCTCGAGACTATGGCCTTTCCTGTCACCGGGTTGTAAAATTTATATGCCTTGCTCTCCGGAGCGTAGCCAACAAAAATGCACTTCTCGCTCCTATCATCGAGCTTCTTCCTTTTTTGGTCCGGGATGTGAGCATGAGCTACACACCCGAAGACCCTTAGGTGCTTCACACTCGGCTTCCAGCCGCTCCATGCTTCAAACGGCGTCATGAACTTCACACTCTTTGTGGGGCATCTGTTCAGTAGATACACCGCACATTGCACTCCTTCCGCCCAGAACATCTTCGGTAGCCCCTTCTCCTTCACCATGCTCCTCGCCATGTTCATGATGGTGAGGTTCTTCCTCTCTGCCACTCCGTTCTGCTGCGGTGAGTATGCCGCCGTCAGTTGGTGTGAAATTCCATTCTCCTTGCAGAAATTATCAAACAGCCTCGAGGTGTACTCCCCACCTCGATCTGTCCTTAGCACCTTCAATGGTTGCTCACTCTCCTTCTCGGCCATCACCTTGAACTCCCTGAACTTGTCAAGGGCCTCAGACTTCTCTCTCAGAAAATACACCCAACACTTCCGACTATAGTCATCCGTGAAGGTGATGTAGTACTTGCTTCCGCCTATTGAGGTGGTCTCAAACGGACCCGTGATGTCCGAGTGAACCAGTTCAAGTTGCCGTCTTGCTCTCCAGGACTTCCCTCCTTCAAATGTTTGCCTCTTGAGCTTCCCCTTCACGCACGCCTCACACACCTTCTGCGGAGGGGAGATCATAGGCAAATCCGCCACCATCTTGGAGTGGGATAGTAGCTTCAACCCTGTGAAGCCCAAATGTCCCATCCTATGATGTCATAGCCATGCTTCTTCCTCTTCTTTTGTTCTCGCGAGACAAGCCGTCTCTTGAGTATCCATCCTCAGCGTGAAGAGACGGTTCGCCGTCATCCTCACCTTTACTACCTCCTTCCCTTGATCATTCTTCATTGTCAGAGACTTATCCTTCATCTGCACACAGTAGCCTCTCCACTAACTGCCCAATGCTCAAGATGTTGGTCTTCAACCCTGGTACGTAGTACACATCGTTCAAGTGTACTCTCTCCCCGTTCAGTTTCACAACAACCAGGCCCTTTCCTTCCAAGGAAATCTTCGAAGCATCCCCGAAGCTAAC
The DNA here is from genome assembly GCA_039583875.1 of Platanthera guangdongensis. Classification (NCBI taxonomy): domain Eukaryota; kingdom Viridiplantae; phylum Streptophyta; class Magnoliopsida; order Asparagales; family Orchidaceae; genus Platanthera; species Platanthera guangdongensis. The sequence goes on from CM077160.1 coordinate 3,523,227, forward strand.
CTCACCCCCACTGGGTTCAAGGTTAGAGAACATCTCCTTATCTCCACACATGTGGTTGCTCGCCCCTGTGTCCAGGTACCACACTTCATTCCTTCCTTCTTATGCCCCTCGGTAGGTTAGAAACATCATTGGGTCTCCACCCCCAGCATCGTTCGCTCTGTTCCTAGCCTCCGCATAATGGTTGGCTTCTTCTGTCTTCCTCGGAGCCCAACAGTCATAGCTCATGTGCCCAAACTTGTTGCAGTTGTAACACTGAACTTGGGCTCTTCCTCCTCTGCCTCTTCCTTGGCCTCTTCCTCTTCCTCTTCCATCTTGCCACCTTCCTCCTTGAGGTTGTTCCGCCTCTCTCTGGTGGTATTGGTTTCTCCCCTGATCTCTTCCTCCTCTTCTTCCTCTTCCTCTGCCTTGTTGACCTCGGCCACGCTGGCCGCCTCCTCTTCCGGAGCTCTCTCCGAAGTTCAGCTGGTTCTGGAGTGCTTTTCCCAAGCCACTTGCTTTTTCATCATCCTGCATCATCTTGTACTCATGAGCTTGCAATGAGCCTACAAGCTCGTCAACAGTCATCAAGGTGAGGTCCTTCGACTCTTCGATCGCCACAACCACATGACGGAACTTCCGCGACATCGATCTCAGCAGCTTCTCCATGAGGCTCACATCATCTGTCGTCTCTCCGTTTCTCTTCATCTTGTTTGTGAGCGTCCGCAGACAGGTCACAAAGTCTCCGACCTTCTCCGTGGCCTGCATTCTCAACATTTCATATTCACCCTGGAGAGACTGTAGCTTCACTTTCTTCGCCTTGTCTACTCCTTGCATGGAGCGTTGCAACACTTCCCATGCTTCTTTTGAGCTCACAGCCTCCGAGATCTTCTCAAAGGTGGCTTCATCCACTCCTTGCTATAACGTGAACAGTGCCTTCTTATCTTTCTTTCTCGCTTCCCTCAATGTCGTCGTCTGGGCATTGGTCAACGTCGCTTCTGCTTCGACAGTAAGCTCTTCATACCCGTCCTCAACTATCTCCCATAGTTCCTTTGAACCGAGGCTAGGAAGCTCTGATACCACTTGTTGGAAACGTGTATGGGTTCCGCTCAATCCCAACTCCACAAACCGATCCCACTTAACACCAAAATAACACAAGTCCAATATTGCGAGACCGCCACCACAAACCGCATACACGCGCGGTTTACCTCTCGGCGAGTAGCCTCTCGCACGACGAGCTCCACCCTCCAACCGCCGAGTTCAATACCTCTCTCTCACGCCGAGACCGCTCGGCGAGATAGCTTCCCGCTGCGAGTTGTGCGACCACCCGCGAGTGCACCACTACCACGAGAGGCGCAGATGAGAACCTCACCTAAACCGCTTGACCACCCCTTGCTTGCGGCTAGACCACTACACGCGAGCGCGCAGCCCGCGACTACCACCTCTCGCTGCGAGATCTCAAACCCTGCAAGTCGCGCTCCTCCCGCGAGTACAAGCACGCGGCGAGATCACCGAACCCAGCGAGAACGACAAGCCGCGCGACTAGAACTTCAAACCGCCCGGACTAGAACCTCTTCAGCGCTGCAGCGCTCCTCTCTCTCTCTCTCTCTAAACCGAAATATGAAAGAGGAAGAAACTTCTATTCCAGCAACATCACTCTCTTTATTAAAAACATACAACTATATAACATTAAAATAACATTCAAAAGGATTAAAGACTTGTTGACCAAGTCAACGAAGTCAAAGCCAACAATTCCTCCAATGTTTTCATATTTATTTGTTAGTCATGTCGACCTTATTGAATATCTCGAGCATGAAGGTGAGGGTTTGTATTTTCGTATTTATTGTTTTAGTTTGTGCATCTTTGTTAGTGGTTGTCATCACTTGTTTGTCTGTATGTTCTGCATGTTTGTATCATTTACTTCCATGCTTGTGGTGTTTGTTTTATTTCATTGCCCACACATTCATTTTTGTGGACGTGTGTACACTACTATAGTCCTTTTTATACCAACAAAATTCAGTAGTTTCTTTTACCTGATGTCACTTTATTGAAAATAAATTGTAGGGTTAATGTAGTAAAATATCTTTTGAGTTGCACCATTCTGCTCACACAGTTTGAAATGTCTTTGTTTCATTCAATGCAAGGTTATGATGGATGTAGTTTTATATTATTGTGTGTAAAATTGCAATAGATCGAATTTCTTTGCTTATTTGATGTTGAGCAGTCTACCGTGTCACCTTACTTTTCTTATCATAATTTTTTGAAACATTGCATAATTGGGGATTGTTTTGGATTAGGATCTAGGCCTTTTCTTGAATTGTTTGAGCCTTTGCACCTCACCGATAAATTTTCACCATTGTTACACATGTTGGTCCTTTACCCAAATTTTCTTGGCTTGCACAACTTTGTCTCACCAAAGCCTGATTGCCTTCCTATTATCACACTTAGGCAATGAGTTTGAATTTTACTTGTGTGTGAGGTTGGAGAATGTTGTTATGGTGATGTTTGTAAAAAGAAGTGATTGATAGTTGTATAAAAAGTGAGGATGAGAGGATAAATTCATCATCCCCTATCTTTCAAAAAAAAAATTGATGAGTTCAAGAAAAGAAAATTAAAGATTTGAAGGGTGAGGGTATAAAATCCATCACCTTTTCTTTTTGTTGAATATTTTAGATGTGGTGTTGTTAGCCTGGTGGATTGCTTCTTGTGTGCTCAGCACTTTTGCTTAAGTGTGATTTTGACATTTTGTTACCCTTGACCACATTCACCTAAGCCCGTGCCTCATCTTCCACCCTAGCAAAGCCCTAGTGAGTCCTTCAGATTCCTCCTATTATGAATGTGTAGAAAAGTTTGATAGGTTAGTTTGAGGCGTACACAATGGTGGATTCCATTGTGGATTATTTGGGAGCTCGTAAGCTTAGAATTCCCATTTGATTGTCAATTTTACTTCCTTATTATACTATACTTACAGAATTATTCGTCGTTGCAATGTTTTGACAAATGATACGGATTGTTGGAAAAGCTCAAAGCTTGTATGTATTGCTTCTATATCAAAATACAAGGAGAGAATACAAATATATAGGGGAGAAAAGGAGAGAAGAAATCATATACAATGATGTGGGACTAAAAGGAGAAGAAGAAAAAAGGGAGAAAACAAGGGCCCAATTACTTGGGCTTTTCTAACACTCCCCCGCAACCTGGAGCGTACAAATCGTATGCACCAAGCTTGGACAAGCACCGATAGAAGAGTGTACTGGGAAGAGCTTTAGTGAGCACATCCGCAACTTGTTCTGTCCCGGGAACATGCTTCAAGTCAATCTTCTTCATTTGAACCTTTTCTCTGATGAAGTGGCAGTCAACTTCAATATGTTTAGTTCTCTCGTGGAATACCGGGTTCTTGGCAATATGTATTGCCGCTTGGCTATCACAAAGGAGAAGCGCTGGGGAAGGAATTCGTACACCAAGATCGGTAAGAAGACTCTCCAGCCATGTTAGTTCAGATACTACAGACGTCATTGCCCGGTATTCAGCCTCAGCAGATGATCGAGCTACAACGGCTTGTCGAACCATGCTCGTGGTGATTGTTTGAGGCCATACAGAGCTTTCTGAAGACGGCAAACCTGAGACTCCCCCGTGGTCTCAAACCCGGGAGGTTGTTGCATATAGACAGTCTCGTGCAAGTCGTCATTCAAAAAGGCATTCTTAATATCCAGTTGCAGTAAGGGCCACCGGCGATGGACAGCCACCGAGATAAGAACACGAACGGTGTTGAGTTTGGCCACCGGGGAAAAGGTTTCCTCATATTCCAGCCCGGGTTGTTGAGTGAAGCCGCGGGCGACGAGCCGAGCCTTGAGACGGTCAATCGTCCCATCAGCGGCGTGTTTGATGACGAAGACCCACTTACACCCAACCGGTTTCTGACTCGGGGGAAACGATGCGAGAGTCCAGGTCTGGTTGGCCCGGAGGGCAGTCATTTCCTCCTCCATGGCAGCCTTCCAGCCGGGATATTCTAGCGCCTCCTGCACAGTGTTAGGAACCGAAATAGAGGAAAGAGAAGTGGCAAAGGTGTGTAGGTGGGACGAAAGGCGATGCAATGAGACATAATTCGCCAGAGGATGAGCGGTGGAGGGAGATACCTGATCAGCAGAGCGCGGGGTAGCCGTGGAAGAAGCCGACGGCAGAGGGGCAGCGGAGCATGGGGGAAGGCGGCGAGAGTAAACCTGGATAATGGGCGGCCTGGAGGGAGCAGGTGGAGGGAAAGAAGAGGGAGCAGGTGGAGAGGAAGAAGGATGTGGGGAAACAGGCGCAGTAGTAGGGATGACGGGCCGGGGTAGAGGGAGCGGTGGAGATGTCGACGTGGAGGAAGGAAGAGGGGAGAAGAATGGTTGATCTTCCCAAAAAGTAACATCGGCGGAGACGATGACCTTCCGAGTACCCGTAGAGTAGCATAGGTAACCCTTTTGGGTGCGGGAATAGCCGACAAAAATGGATTTGGCGGCCAGGGGGTCCAACTTATCGGAGGAGGGACCCAGGAGGTGAACAAAACAGGTGCAGCCAAAGACCCGTGGTGTAAGAGGGAAAGTCGGAGTGGAGGGGAAGAGGAGACTGAATGAGGTGGCAAAGTTGAGAACCGAGGAAGGGAGGCGGTTTATGAGGAAGCAGGCAGTGGAAACCGCAAAGTTCAAGTAATGAGCGTGGCAACCCCATTTTGTTGTGGGGTATAGGGACAGGAGGTGTGATGAAGAATATCAAACTCAGCACAGAGGGTGGCAAATTCATGGCCGGTGTATTCGCGAGTGTTATCGGTGCGCACGGTTTTAATAGTGGTGGAGAATTGCGTGCGAGTTTCTTGGATGAAGGAGCGAAATATGCGAGGGAGCTCGGAGCGGTCATGAAGGAGGTAAAGCCATGTGGTGCGAGAGTAATCATCAATGAAGGTGAGAAAATAACGGTAACCAGAGATACTGGTAATTTTAAAAGGACCCCAGATATCGGAATGGAGTAAATCAAATGGAGCAGCGCTCCGAGTACAATGAGCAGGAAAAGAAGTACGCGGCTGTTTGCCGTAAATACAAGAATCACAATGAAAAACAGGTAAAGATACATCAGGCAGGGCCTTTCGGAGAACAGGAAGAGGGGCATGTCCAAGTCGACGATGCCAGTACACAGCGGAGACAGAGGAGAGAATAGTCGGAGAGATATCCAGAAGGTAGAGCCTGTTCTGCAGTCGTCCTCTACCAATGGTAGTCCGTATCTGCCGATCCTGTATCAAAAAAGAAGAGGGAGTAAATGTGACGGAACAATCCATATCATGAGTGAGGCGGCCAACAGAAAGTAAGTTAAACGGAGAGCTCAGAACATAAAGAGCCGAGCGAAGAGAGAGAGAGGGGGCAAGAGAGAGGTCGGCACAGCCGGAGACCGGAGCAGTCGCACCATTAGCGACTGTGATATACTTCGGATGAGGAGCATCCGAGTACTGGAGAGGCTGCAGTCGCACCATTAGCGACTGTGATATGGACCGGAGCAGTCCATATCAAAAAAGATCCAACGCGGACCGGAGGAAAGGCAAGTAATACCTGCAGTAGAGGTGAAGGCAACAGAGGCAGGAGGAGGGCTAAGAAGTCCCTGGAGGTGCTGGAGCTGGAGGCGCACAGACGCAAGGTCGGGACCAGTGGAGGAGGAGCCATCAGCAGCAGCCGCAGTGGGGCGAGGAGGATAGCCATGTTTCTTGTAGCAAACAGCATCCGTGTGGCCATCCCGGCCGCAGTAGGAGCACTTGGAGCGGGCCCGACCCCCACGCCCCCTTTCGCGAGAGCCGGAACGGCCACCGCGAGCAGAAGGCGGTTGGGAAAGTAAAGGAGGAGGGGTCTGCTGAAGGAGAGCCAGAGAGGAGGGTGCCGGAGGATCCAGAGGTGGTGAAACGCGAAGGAGCATAGAGCAAACATCAGAAAGAGAGGGAGTAGACGCCGAAATCAATACTTGAGCCCGAATGCTCTGAAGGTGAGGTGGGACCCGAGCCATCATCATGGCAATGCAGACGGCCTCCTTTTGCGCGCGCTGAGCAGCAAGATCAGTGGTAGAAGGCTGATGCTGGATCCAGGCCTCGGCCAGAGTTTTGGCCCGAGCAACAAAAGAGGTCATGTCAGCCGCCCCACCAGCATCAAGGGACTGAAGGTCGGTAATAATGTCATAGAGGTGTTGAAGACTATCCTTTCCAGAGTATAAGGAGTGAAGCTCCTCCCACATGCCTTTGGCGGTCTCATGGTACATGACCATTTGGTATGGCTCACCCTCGAGAGAATTAAGGAGTCATGTTTGAACTCGGCCGTCATTGCGTAGCCACTCCTCCGTATTGGGAACAGGAGGAGCGTTAGTAAGGTGAAGCACAAGACCCTTGGCCTGAAGAACACGCCGAACAGAGTGGACCCATGGAACAAAGTTTTTCTTCCCAGATAAGGATATAGTGGTGATTCGCAACTCATCGCGAAGATCTGGAAGATAGGCCGGGCGGTCAGCAGGAGGAGTAACCGTCTGTCTGGTAGAGTCGACAGAGGAGCCCATGGAGCCGGGGAAGACCGCTGCGAATTGGAGGGGCAGAGACCGCGCGAGAAAGAGAATTAGAAGAAGAAGTCGCCGCGGTGAGAACAAACCGCGCGACCAGCAGAGGAAAGACTGCGGGGGGGGGGGGGGGGGGGGGGGGGGGGGAACGCGAGCGGCTAGAGGAGAGAGGCCGCGAGTAGGAACCCGAGCGGCTAGGAGAGAGAGGCCGCGAGCAGGAACTCGAGCGGCTAGAGGAGAGAGGCCGCGAGTAGGAACTCGAGCGGCTAGAGGAGAGAGGTCGTGAGTAGGAATTCGAGCGGCTAGAGGAGAGAGACAGCGAGTAGGAACTCGAGCGGCGAGAGGAGAGAGGCCGCGAGTCGGAATTCGAGCGGCTAGAGTAAAGAGGCCGCGAGGGGGAACTCGAGCGGCCAGAGGAGAGAGGTCGCGAGTAGGAACTCGAGCGGCTAGAGGAGAGAGGCCGCGAGTAGGAACTCGAGCGGCTAGAGGAGAGAGGCCGCGAGTAGGAACTTGAGCGGCTAGAGGAGAGAGATGAAACGGCTAGAAGCAGACAAACCGCAAGCGGCAAGCAGACAAACTGCAAGCGGCTAGAAGCAGAGAGAAGTGGGTCCCACGGAAGAGAGTAGAAGGTATAAAAGGGGGCAGAGGGGTGGATCCACAGGAGGGAGAGAGGAAGAGGAGAGTCAGCGGCTTAAGAGGGAGAAGCCGTTGAGAGAAGAGATGGGTAGGAACAGGCCGCTACCCGGGCGAGTAGAGGAGGAGGCCGCAGAGGGAGAGCGGATAGGCTGAGAAGCAAAGCCGGGCGGTTAGAAAAGGGGAAACCGCGAGGTCGGATAACCTGGCTCTGATACCATGTTGGAAAAGCTCAAATCTTGTATGTATTGCTTATATATCAAAATACAAGGAGAGAATACAAATATATAGGGGAGAAAATGAGAGAAGAAATCCTATACAATGATGTGGGACTAAAAGGAGAAGAAGAAAAAAAGGAGAAAACAAGGGCCCAATATGGGCCCAATTACATGGGCTTTTCTAACACGGATCTATTGTGTGTTTAGGAAGGATTGTATGTGTAGAAATGGAGAAAGCCAACCTTGTATATATGTCCACTTAGTACAAATACAAAGAATGAGTACATATATATAGATGAGAGAAAGAGAGAGAAAAGTCCTATACACAATGTGGGACTAAAGAGAGGAGAGAAAAGCAATAAATGCTATACAAATGGGCCTAATGTTAAGTGGGCTTTTCCAACACTCCCCCGCAAGCTGGAGCGTATAGGTCATATGCACCCAGCTTGGACAAACATTGGTAGAACAGAGTGCTTGATAAGGCCTTTGTGAGGATGTCGGCAACTTGATCAGTTCCTGGAACATGCTTTAATTCAAGTTTCTTCAATTGAACCTTTTCACGAACAAAGTGACAGTCAACCTCGATATGTTTTGTGCGCTCATGAAAGACCGGATTCTTTGTGATGTGTATGGCGGCTTGACTATCACAAAATAGAACAGCAGAGGAGGGGAGTTTTACTCCCAGGTCAGTAAGGAGACTTTCAAGCCATGTGAGTTCTGAAACAACTGAGGCCATCGATCTGTATTCAGCCTCTGCAGAGGAACGAGCCACCACAACTTGTTTCTTACTCTTCCAAGTAATAAGATGCCCACCAAAATACGTACAGAACCCACTAGTTGACCTTCGATCGTCCAGGGAACCCGCATAGTCGGCATCAGAATAGGCAACCAATGCGGGAGCAGAGTCGGAGGTTTTGTAAACCAGCCCTTGGCCTGGAGCTCCCTTAAGGTATCGGAGAATCCGTTCAACCGCTTGGAGATGAGAAGCCCGGGGGCATGCATGAACCTACTGACAACCCAACTGCAAATGATATATCTGGCCTTGTGACTGTTAGATAGATCAACTTGCCCACCAGGCGTCGATAGTATTCCGGGTTCGGAAGAAGCAAATCGTCATCCGAAGCATGAGCGCATAATTTGTGATTTGCCTCCATCGGGGTACACGCTGGCTTGCAACCAGACTGACCAGCATCTTTGAGAAGATCGAGACAGTACTTTCGTTGGGAGAGTACCAACCCGTCCGGCCGCCGGGCGATCTCGAGACCAAGAAAGTAGCGAAGTTTCCCCAGATCTTTAGTCTGAAAAACAGTGCTCAGGTGTTGTTTGACGTCTTGAATCCCTTTGAGTCATCCCCAGTGAGAAGGATGTCGTCAACATAAACCAACAGAAGAATGGTGCCAGTGGCCCGGTGTCGGGTAAAAAGGGAGAAATCTGCAGAGCTCCGAGTGAACCCCATGTCTCGAACCACCTTGCTAAACTTGTCAAACCACGCCCGTGGGGACTGTTTGAGACCATAAATTGACTTTTTGAGAAGACAAACCCGAGACTCCCCCGTGGTCTCAAACCCGGGCGGTTGGCGCATGTAGACAGTTTCCTGAAGGTCGTCATTCAAAAAAGCATTCTTGATATCAAGCTGATGAAGGGGCCAGCGGCGGTGCACCGCGACGGAGAGAAGAACGCGGACAGTGTTAAGCTTGGCCACCGGAGAGAATGTTTCCTCATAGTCGAGGCCCTCCTGTTGTGTGAAGCCACGGGCCACAAGACGGGCCTTCAGTCGGGCAATAGTGCCATCCGGAGCATGCTTGATGACGAAGACCCATTTACATCCAACAGGGTGCTGACCGGGAGGTAAGGGAGCCAAGACCCAGGTCTGGTTGGCCCAAAGGGCCGTCATTTCTTCGTCCATGGCAGCCCGCCAGCCAGGATGGTGAAGCGCCTCCTGCAGAGAGTTAGGGACTGAAACAGAAGATAAGGAGGTGGCAAAGTGAAGAAGAGAGGGGGAGAGGCGATGGAGCGAGATGTAGTTCGCCATCGGATGAGCGGTGGAGACGGGAGCCGGAGCAGCAGGGAGCAGAGCACCAGAGGGCGAAGCCGACTGCAGAGGAGCCACAGAATGAGGAGAGCGACGAGAATAGACCCGGATAACCGGTGGTGGAGGACGGACTGGAGGTGGGGAAGGGAGAGAGGCGGAGGAGTGAGGAGCAGGAATGACAGGACGAACGACGGGAGCGGGATGCAGAGCGATATCCGGAGCAGGGAAGAATGGAAGATCTTCACGGAAAGTAACGTCAGGCGAGACAGTAACCTTGCGGGTAGTAGGCGAATAACATACATAACCCTTCTGAGTGCGCGAGTACCCGACAAAGATCTGCTTGGTAGCACGAGGGTCCAACTTGTCCGTGGAGGGACCGAGGTGGTGAACGTAGCAGGTACACCCAAACACCCGTGGCGGAAGGGGAAAAGGCGGAGTTGTGGGAAAGAGGAGGCTGAAGGGAGTAGCATACTGGAGGACGGAAGACGGAAGGCGGTTGATGAGGAAACAAGCCGTGGAGAGAGCGTAGTTCCAGTACGGTTTGGGGACCTGCATTTGAAGCATAAGCGAGCGAGCGACATCAAGAAGGTGACGATTCTTGCGCTCGGCGACACCATTTTGTTGTGGAGTGTACGGACATGAGGTTTGGTGAAGAATGCCGAATTCAGAGCAGAGAGTCGCAAACGTATGGCTGGTGTACTCCCGCGCATTGTCAGTACGAATAGTGCGAATAGGCGCAGATAACTGAGTGCGAGTCTCGAGGATGAAAGCCCGGAATACGTGGGGAAGTTCAGAGCGATCCCGAAGGAGATATAACCACGTCATGCGAGAGTAATCATCAATAAAAGTAAGAAAATAGCGATAGCCAGAAATACTATTAACTTTGTACGGACCCCATATATCGGAGTGTACTAAAATAAAAGGAGCGGAGCTCCGAGTACAATGAGGGGGGAAAGAAGAACGGGGCTGTTTGCCCAAAATACATGTGTCGCAACGAAAAGCAGGGAGAGTGACATCAGGAAGAGCCTTCCGGAGGACTGGAAGAGGAGCATGTCCCAGACGGCGATGCTAAGCCGAAGAGGAGATAGATGCGAGGACAGTAGGAGAGTCGTCAAGAAGATAGAGCCCATTCTGCAGCCGTCCTCTACCAATGATAGTCTGCGTCTGCTGATCCTGTATGAGAAAAGAAGAAGAAGTAAATGTCACTGAGTAATTAGAATCAGTAGTAAGGCAACCGACAGAGAGTAAATTGAAAGGAGAGCCCGGAACATGTAGAGCCGAACGTAGGAGGAGAGAAGAGGTGAGAGAAATATCAGCACATCCAGAGACGGGAACCGACGCCCCATTAGCAACAGTAATGTACTTCGGGTGAGGTGAAGACAAGTACTGTGGTGGCCGAACAGAGGTGATATGATGAGTGGCACCAGAATCAAGGATCCAGCGCGGGCCAGAGGATAGGCAGGCGATACCTTCATTGGAGAGAGAGGCAGCAGAGGCAACCGAGGCAGGCGGACGGCTGAGCAAGCCATGAAGATGCTGGAGCTGAAGACGAACCTCGTCGAGCTCAGTACGAGAGGAGGCAGAGTCGGTAGTAGCAGCAGAGGCATGTGGACGAGGAGGTCGGCCATGTTTGCGAAAGCAAGTGGCCTCAAGATGACCATCTTTACCACAGAACGAGCATTTAGGCCTAGACCGGCCACCGCGACCCCGGCCGCGAGAGTCAGAGCGGCCACCACGGGTAGAGGGGGGAAGAGGCAATAAGGGAGCGGGTGCCTGTTGAACAAGGGCCGGAGAAGGAAGTCCGGGAACATCCGGAAGCGGGGAGACTTTGAGAAGCATTGAGCACACGTCGGAAAAGGACGGTGTAACAGTAGAGGAGAGGATGTGAGCCCGGACACTGTGAAGATAAGGGGGTACCCGGGCCATCATCATGGCGATACCCACAGCTTCCTTCTGGGTACGTTAAGCAGCGAGATCTAGAGTGGGAGGCTGATGGTGGATCCAAGCCTCAACCAGAGACCGGGCCTGAGCAACAAAGGACGTCAAGTCGGTTGCGCCACTGCTGTCAAGGGCCTGGAGAGCGGTGATGATATCATATAGATGGTGGAGACTATCTTTGCCAGAGTAGAGGGTGTGTAGCTCGTCCCACATGCCTTTGGCCGTCTCATGATACATGGTCAGGCGATAAGATTCTTCATCAAGAGAGTTGAGGAGCCAAGTCTGCACACGCCCATCATTGCGTAACCACTCCTCAGTAGGGACACCAATAACGGTCTGGGTCAGATGATGAAGGAATCTCTTTGACTGAAGGACACGGCGAACTGAGTGTGCCCATTCCACAAAGTTCTTCTTGCCAGTGAGCGAAATGGTAGTGATCCGGAGCTCGTCGCGGACTTCCGGTATAGAGGCCGGGCGTTCAGGAGGAACAGCCGTACCGACGGAGTCTGCAGATGTAGACATGGAGGCCGCAGCGAGCTGAAGGAGGCCGCAGCGAGCTGAAGGAGGCCGCAACGAGTAGGAGGAGGCCGCAGCGAGCTGAAGGAGGCCGCAGCGAGTTAGAGGAGGCCGCAGCGAGCTGGAGGAGACCGCAGCGGGCTGGAGGCCGCAGCGAGCTGGAGAAGGCCGCACCTGGAGAAAACCGTGGCGGGCTGGAGGCCGCAGCGAGCTGGAGGCAGCAGCTAGAGGAAGCAAACAGACAGTGGACCGGGTGAGGACGCGGCGACCTGGATGAGGTCGCGGCGAGCTGGAAGATGTTGCGGGCTGGGTCAGGTCGCGGCGGCTGGGTCAGACCGCGGCGGACAGGAGTGAACTGAGAAGAGAAGACAAGCTGGCGGGCTGGCGACTGGCGAGCTGGTGACTAGCGAGCTGGCGGGCTGGCGAGCTGGCGGGCTGGCGAGCTGGCGGGCTGGCGAGCTGGCGGGCTGGCGAGCTGGCGGGCTGGCGAGCTGGCGAGCTGGCGAGCTGGCAATCAGAAGGAGATCAAGGAGAGGAAGCGAAGACAGAGTTCGCTGCGGTCAGAAGAAGACCGAAGGATAGAGGTCGCCGAGGTCGCGCCGGACAGGAAGAGGCCGCAGCGGACAAGGGGAAGCAGTGGACCCCACAGGATGGCTATAAAAGAAGGGGGCCAGAGGAGGAAGGGAGGTGGGGGGGAAGAGAAGTGGATCCACGGGAGAGGAAGCGGACAAGAAAAGTGAGGCCGCAGGAGAGACGCGACTAGAAGGTGCGGACTGGACAAGGGAGGCCGCAGAGACTGCAGGCTGCAGGGCGGACAGAAGAGGGAGTCCGCAGGAGATCGTAACCTGGCTCTGATACCATGTAGAAATGGAGAAAGCCAACCTTGTATATATGTCCACTTAGTACAAATACAAAGAATGAGTACATATATATAGATGAGAGAAAGAGAGAGAAAAGTCCTATACACAATGTGGGACTAAAGAGAGGAGAGAAAAGCAATAAATGCTATACAAATGGGCCTAATGTTAAGTGGGCTTTTCCAACAGTATGCTCCTTATTTTATTGTCGTTTCCCTACTTTATTGTTCAACTTAATGAATATTAGATAAATTTTAGCACTGCCTATTGTTGGTGTGATGTGTCTTTGCTTGATGTCAAAAATGATTTCTTATATGTCCGTCTTAAGAAAACGGTGTACACCGAGTAACTCTATGGTATGTTGCTTAAAGGGAGTCTTAAGTAAAGGTCATTTATGGTCAAAGAAAAGCACAAAAGCTTGGTTTGATAAGTTCATTCATACTATTCACACAATTGACTCCTGCAGAATCCATGCTATTCATTCAGATTTTATAAGAAAGACAGATAGGTCTTGTGGTTCTTGCGCTCCATGTGGATGACATCCTTCTTGCAAATAATTTGGCAATGAGTAAGCAAAGGTTTGTGTAAACACTTTGTGACAAAGGAAATGGGAGAACCTCAATATTTTTTTACTACTGATATTGTCAGATATAACACGTGTTGTATTGTCTCGACAAAGTTTGTGAGAACAATTTAGTTGGAGCAAAATCGACTCACTCCTATGCCTATGGGCTTAGACAACCTGGGATGGGAATTCTTCGCTTCTTGAGGATGTTACTCGTTACTGCTTGGTAGGCAAGCTCATTTACTTGACCGTAGCGAGCCTTAGCATTGCTTTATTGTTAGCAAGAACAACCAGTTTAAAGTATAATCCTACAGAGTAACAACCTTGATGTCGCCATGAAGATACTAGCGTACATCAAAAGATCCCCTCATAGAGATTTATTATTTAAGAAAAATAAACGTCTACGTTGTATATTATGTTTCCAATTATCCGGACAAGACCAATATGAAGTCTGAATTTGAAGGTTGCGCCATCTTAAGAGGCAATCTTGTCGCATGGCAAAGCTATAAATAATTATTGTCTCCAAATCCAGTGTTGGGGAAAAATATCATAGTACGACAGATATTTTGTAAACTAAAGTGAATTAGAACTCCGTTGAAAGACCTTGGTCGCACATCCACTATAGCTCTATGCGTTGTGATAATAAAGCAATGTATGTACTATAAAGATCATCTTGCACAACTTTCATCCATGTGATCTTAGATCTACCTATTCTCCTACATAACTCTATTAAACTAACTCGGCGTACTATTTAGTGATTTCCCGAGTCTTTCTTATACAAGCCCAAATAAACCCAAAAAAAAGAACTTTGCATAAAGTATAGATCTCTTAAAGGTCAACAAATTTGCAACTTTTGTTAAAATAGCACTCTGCTCTTTGGTTGGATGAGAACTTCTTAGAGAGTTCAATGATTATTTAAATCATGTAAGAAACTTAAATCATAAATAACTCGGCATTAAATGGACAAGTTCTTAAAGGATATCTAGATGCTAAGAATCTGAAAGTGAGCTTTCTGAAAACCCAAGAAAACAATAGCTTACAGTGTTTATGTTAACGAAAATGTAAGGAAATGGAATACCTACAATCATCTTACCCTGGATAGTGTTTCTTTATCTTGCGACATGACTTTCCAGGATGTCGGTCCGAGGATTTCACATTAATGATGAAGTTATTGTTATGTCTATGCCTACTTTGTTTTGTTTTCTGCATCTCCAGAGAATCTAGGCTATTGTCATGGCTTCTCCAAGATAAGTCATTAAACTCATAATGAGGGCCATCAATATCAGAATGAGATAAGTCATCATCAACCCTACTTCTATTCAATCCAGAAGGAGTGAGAAATGCATCCTCTTTAATATCCCTACTCAATATACACGAATTTCCCTCTTTGTATATCTGCTGATTGTCCTCATGGTCAGTGCTTGAATCAGTTAACCCGTTGATGCATGCGATTCCTTGAGTTTCAAGTATGGACACAACTTCTTCGGCTGCTTTCTCAGCTTTCTTTCTCTGGATATTTACTATCCTGAGTTGTTCTTCTAACTCCAAAACCTAACAAACGGAGTTAAAAGAGATAAATAAAAAACTGGAGAAAATGCAATGATCTATTTTGAATTATATATACATATATATATAGGGGATGTATCGTGTGCGTGCGGGCGTACGGGCGTACGGGAAGTGTCAAAACAGCTTCAAATCAAAAAGTGATCAACATGAAAGTTGTAGATATCGTCGAAATGAGTAACTTTCATGTTGAACACTTTTTGATTTGGAGCTGTTTTGACCTTCGATTTGGGGATGGGGCGGCGAGATTGAAATCTGGGGCGGCGAGAGTGCTACTGTAGCAATCTCGCCGCCCCAGATTTCGATCCCCAAATCGAAGGTCAAAACAACTCCAAATCAAAAAGTGTTCAACATGAAAGTTGTTCGTTTCGACGATATCTACAACTTTCATGTTGATCACTTTTCGATATGAAGTCATCTTGACCCCCTTTTTTCGTTGTCCGTACGCCCGCTCGCCGCCGGACAACCCCCAGCGGGTTCGCCGGAGGCAGGTGGGCGCTGGGCAGGCCGTTGGCGGCTACGCCGGCGGCGGCAGAGGAGGGCGCGGAAGTGAGCAGGCGGAAACGGGCAGTATCGGGATATTTCCGTGGATGAACAGTAACCTTTTTGGATATTTTTTAATTGCAGGCCGCCCTTTATGAATCCAATGGTCAGATTTGATTTCCTGGAGATCGGACGGTCCAGATGAGATTCATTGTGTGCTTTAAGATATCTATATTGTATTATATAATAAAGATATATATATCTTTATTATATAATACAATAGGTATATTTGGAGCACACCATGAAACTCATCTGGACCGTCCGATCAAGCTCCATCAAACACGGGCCATTGGATTCAAAACAGGTGGGCTGCCAATATCCAAAACACCTTTTAAAACACTGTTCACTTCCCGAATTTTCCTGATACCCGTTTCCACCTCCCGCACCCTCACGGCCTCACCCCCGCCGGCGCCGGCGGGGGTGAGACCGTGAGGGGGCGGGAGTGGAAATGTGATCTGTTTTTTTTTTCTTTTTTTTAATTTAATAATTATTTAAGTAATTTATATGTTTTTTAAATTAATAGAATTATAAAAGTGCTTTTAAATACTGAAGCCCGCCGGGGGGCGGGCGAAGCCGGGTGGTCAAGCGGGCGAAGTCCGCTTGGTTGCGGGCGAAGCCCGCAGCGACGCATCGAGGACGGACGAAGCCCGTTCGAAGATGCTAGTATATATATAAGGAAATATACATATCTTGAGTCACACCATACTTTAAGTTTTGACTATTAGATCTCATTAAATAATTTTTATCCCTACAAGAGAGAGAGAGGGGGGAGGAGAGAGAGCGAGAGAGAGAATAGGAGAGAGATGGCGGAAGGGAGTGGGGAAAGGGGCGGAGAGAGAAGGGGGAAGAGAGAGAGAGAGGGAGAGAGAAAGGGAGAGAATAGAAAGAGAAAGTGGGCGAGAAATTAATGTTTTTACGTCAAAACGTAAATTTTTTTGATAAAATAAAAATTGTAAAATTGATTTATATTTTTTACGGTCATTTTGAATACTCATATGTATATATTGCGGGCGCTGCTCGCCTTGATGTGGGCGCTGCCCACAACGACGCATCGTGCACGGGCGAAGCCCGCCCGAGAACATCGAGCACGGGCGTAGCCTGTGCGAAGATGCTCGTATATATATATATACAAGCAGTCGTGCACGGGGGACCCCGTGCGGGCAACATTTGTCGTGGGAGCGACATTTGTCGAGGGAGAGACATTTGTCGAGGGAGCGACATTTGTTATGTGAACGACATTTGTCATGGGGCATCATTTGACGTGAGGGTGGACATTTGTTATGGGGGCGACATTGGTCGTGAAGGGAGTCATTTATCATGGCGGCGACATTTGTCGAGGGTGGCGACATTGGTCAGGGGCACGACATTGGTCGGGGGCAGCGACATTGGTCGGGGACGACGAAATTTGTCGTGAGGGCAACATTGGCCTTAGGGGGCCACATTGATCGTGGACGGCGACATTGGTCCCGGGAAGCTAAGGTTAGTGGAATGGGGAAGCTAAGGTAATATTAAAACGTACCCTAAAAACTTATTTCCTCTTTAACTGGAATTTATCGAAGGGAAGGAAGCTTTTCATTGACTTCATCCATAATAAAGAAATAACATCTGCACTCAATGAAAAAAACAATGAAACATAATCCTAAAAATAGAATTTACCAAATTTTAAGCGAAGAATGAGATATCAATTAAGATTCCGGACATGGAATTAACTCACTCTAAATGTGCCTTTCCTTTGAGGGCATTCTACATAATTCATAAACTTTACTATGGCAATATAGTTCCTCACTCAAATAAAACAATCAGAAACTAAGAAATCATCGGGAAAAAATAAACTATAACCATCGCCTGATGATCTCCCAACTATATTTCTTCCTCTCCTATAGAAAGATGAAAATGAAAATTCGAAGGATAATCGAACGTGCATAATACTGAATTTGCAGACCATTATTCTCAGAGATTTTCCTCCACCATACATTTGTGCCCACGACAAAGTGCAGGGACGGCTAAGTACTTGTTTGAAGGTATTGCAAAGTAGAAATTAATATGATGTGAAGGGTTGCCGTGTCAAAGAGAAGAAAGGGGTTTAACTTAAAAATATAAATGCAGTAAAACAACTATAAAGTTCAGACCTAAAAGTAAAAGAAGAGGCAGTTCCATGAATTCAACTACAATCTAAGCGAGAACCAACATGTGGAAAATCATCTAAAAAAATGCAGTAGTAAAAGAAGTGATGTTTTATCATCATATAAACTGTAACCAAAAAATCATGGGGAAAATCACCTTCAACAATGGGGAAACTACTGAACTAAACATGGGGAAAATCACCTTCAACAATGTCATAAGTGGAGGAGGTGATGTTGTGAGAGCGATGTGAAAGAGCACCTTCTGCTACCAATTTACTGCCTTAAGCAGAGAGGTATTGCCTATAAGAGTAAGTCATATTTCCTTAAGCACTCCTGATGGATTCATTGCATTTTAATAAGAGGCATACCTGGGATGCAGAGAGTTTTGACCTCAATGCTTCTTTGCTTATACAGAAAAGAGGAATCAAGAGATCAGCGCACTGCCAACGGAGGAGCGTAGAGGAATAAAATGGGAAGAGGAACTGTAGCAGCATATAACCCTCCTACCTGGTAACCCCACTTTTTGCATAGAGAGGATGTAGCCGAAATGCAGGCTAGGTGATGAATAGAATGGGAAAAGGAAATGAAGGAGGAGGAAGGGAAATGTCGGACATGGATGTGAGGGTTAGGGAACACACGACCGATGTGTCCATGGAGATGCCAAAAACATGTTAGACGGAGGCTTCCGACACTCCGATTCAAAATAAATATGTCGGCAGTGATCACGGAAGCGGGCTGCAGCCGTCGACGTGCTGCAGGCGTCGGTGGCAGGGGTTGGTTGGTGGCTGAGGGAGAAACCTTCGTCGGAGATCGGCAGTGATCACGGAAGCGGGTTGCAGTCGTTGGCGTGCTGCAGGCGTCGGCGGCAGGGGTCGGTTGGTGGCTGAGGGAGAAACTTTCGCCGGAGAAGAGGCAGGCATACGATGCCATAGCAGAGAGGTTTGGAGAAGAGGCATGGGATGCGCGGAAGAAATGAGGAGAAATCGCGATTATGCGCCCGCGCGGAAGAGATGAGAATCGCGGCGGAGGCGTGCGATGATTTTCGTGGCGGAGGCGTGCGATGATTGCGGTAGAAGGAAGAATCGCGATGCGCGGAAGAAATGGGAATCGCGGCGGAGGCGTGCGATGATTGCGGGAGAAGGAAGAATCGCGATGCGCGGAACTGAGGAAAAAATTGCGGCTATCGCGATTTTGAGAGGGAGAACAGTGCACGGAAGCGATAATTAAAATCTAAATTAGTCTTGAGCCAACCAAATGATCTAAATACCCCCCAATTAATTCATAAAAGCTTGTTTCATGAGGGTATTGTGGGATTAAAATGTTACACCACAGCCAGATTAGGGGTTTCCTTATAGTGTAAAGAGATATATATATATATATATCTTTACTACTATAAAGGAAATATAAACTCATGAGTTCGAAATTCTAATAGTCGCCTGATCATGGTTTGATAATTTATCAGCCGTCAGATCTTTTTCACATTATAAAACTAAAAAGTATAGGGTTCCTAAAGCTAGAGAGAAGGATAGAGAGAGAGGGATAGAGAGAGGGGGTGAGAGGGGGGTGGCTGATGGGATATAATTATAAATATAATATATTATATCTTAATTTATATTATATTATATATAGGTGGGGAAGAGAGAGAAAGAGAGAAGGTGCAGCTGAGATGTGGGGGGCGGATGTGTTATTATATATAATATAATATATTATATCATATCTTATATATTATATTAGAGAGAGAGAGGAGAAAAAGAGAGGTGAGAGTGAGAAAAATTAATTATTGTAAGTAAAAATGTAAAGTTTTTACAAAATAAAAATTGTAATCGTGATTGATATTTTTTACGATCATTTTGAGTACTCATATGTATATGTTGCGGGCACGGCCGTCGGGGGCTTGCGAAGCCCGCCGTCGTCGGGCGGGTACTATCGCGCTTGGCAGTAGGAGCGGAGACCCATGTCGGGCACTCGACCGGGGGGCGGGCGAAGCGCGCCGTCGCCGGCCGGGTACTGTGGCGCGTAGCCATCGGGCCGGAGGCCCGTACCTGTCACTCGTATATATATATATATATATATATATATATATATATATATATATACTAGCATCTTCGAACGGGCTCCGCCCGTTCTCGATGCATCGTTGCGGGCTTTGCCCGCCCCCCGGCGGGGTTCGCCCGCCCCCCGGCGGGGTTCGCCCGCCCCCCGGCGGGCTTCGCCCCCCCCCGGCGGGCTTCGCCCCCACCGGCGGGGTTCGCCCGCCCCCCGGCGGGCTTCGCCCCACCGGCGGGCTTCGCCCCACCGGCGGGCTTCGCCCGCCAACGGCGGGCTTAAAAGTATAATAATTATTAAATTAAAAGTATAATTTTATTAATTATAAAAATATAATAATTAATAAAGTAATTATTAAATTAAAAAAAAAACCTCCCGCTGTCCCGCATCCCGCGCCCCCCGGCCTCACATCGCCGCCGGCGGCGATGTGAGGCCGGGGGGGCGCGGGATGCGGGACAGCGGGAGGGGCGGGTATCGGGGATCAGATGGAAATGAACAGTAAAACGTTGTATGGTTTTGGATAAATGCAGGCCACCTTGTTTTGATCCAACGGCCCGTAGCAATTGTTTGGAGATCGGACGGTCCAGATGCGTTTCATGGTGTGATCCAAATATGCATATTGTATTATATAATAAAGATATATATATATATACATATATATATATATGTATATGTATATGTATATATCATATTATATATATATATGTATATGTATATATATGTATATATGTATATATATATATATATGTATATGTATATATATGTATATGTATATATATGTATATGTATATATACATATACATATATGTATATGTATATATTGATGTGTGTGTGTGTAATCATTTACCCTTTGAGACAACATCTCAGATCTCTGTCTTGCAGTTCTAGAAACAATTCTTTCAGAAAGTAATCTTGCTCGAAGAAACTCAACATTGATAGCTGCTTTTGCATCCATGAGGCTCCCCTTGCTCTTGGCTTCTTACAGAATGTGCCGATACTATATAGTCTGCAACTCTGCGTGATCACCAAAGTATGATTGGCCCAAATATATGATATAAGTACAGTAACTGATATCCAGGCAGTCTCAGGCTTAATGAAAACCTCTAAAATATATCAGAAATAAATTAGGAATATTTTCCTGTTTTTCATTACCACAGTCTAGTTCCAGTATAATTCTAATATTTCATTAGTAAATAAAAAAAAGAGCAGCCCCGTGAACAAAGCATCCCCGCGCAGCGAGTGTCCAGGGAAGGGTCTCACAACAGGGGTGAAATGTAGGCAAACCTTGCCTTGCATTTTTGCAAGAGGATGCTTCCAGAACTCGAACCCGTGACCTCGGCGACACCTTAACCGGTGCGCCAAGGCTCCCCTTCTAATATTTCATTAATAAATATTATACAAAAATTCAGTTCCATTTAAGGACTGGCACAACAAGTTCCTTATATCAATATTGAGTTGAAAATTAGTAATCATTAGAAAGCTAATTAGTGGAGTGCGCATTTCTGTCATATGCTTTCAGTTTTTTGAATCAGTATAGTCAGTTTGCAGGGTTTTTTTGAATAAAGCACTTGCTATGCAGTTACAAAAAACTGCTAAAAGGTTCTAAAAATACATTTTAATTCATGGAGGGGATCTACTTGTTGAGGCCTTTGATATGTTCTTTTCTCTTTTCACCTTTTTTAAGGAAAATGTGCTTCATGAAATATGAACGAATCTTACAAGTACAGCGCCTATGCCAAATTCGACACTATTTTGAGTTACAACACATACATCTGCCTCCACGTTTTTAGCAAGCTACATCACACTATTTACAAGACCCTCCAATGCCCTCCAATTTCATTCCCTCGACACATGTCATACTGCAGATGGCATAACAAGGTGCTCCCTTCAACCCAAAGGCCGCAAGATATCGGAGTACCAAGACCTCAACATTGTCAAGTAATAAAGAATCGAGCAGAAGTTTACTAATCCACTGCGGCTGAAAACCAGCCCATATCTGCCCAAAAATAGCACCGTCAAAGAGACATTGTTACACATCTCAGTACCTAGAAGATGAAGATGCAATAGGGATCCAAAACAGGCACTCCCAACTAAAGAAGACCCGCGGGCATTTCCAACTAAAGAAGACCCACACTGGTAAGTAATTGATTCTTAATGGCATGCAATAAGCATAAAAAAAACTTTTGCAACCCATTCCTAACCCAAAAACATTAAACTAAAAATCGCAGGGTGTTGATGTCGTACAAAGTCAAAGACTAGAAAGTAAACTGATCAGAACATGATATTTTCTAAGCCATATCTAACTTCGCAATCTCGATACCCATGATTTCAGTAGTCATCCCTTGAATGCCAATGATCCCAACATTTTTTAAAAGAAAATGTCCATTGAAATATGAACAAATTTCACTAACACAACGCCTATGCCAAATTCGACATTAATTTGAATTACGATGCATACATCTGCCTCCACATTTTTAGTAATCCGCATCAAACTATTTACAAGAGACTCCAATGCCCTTCAACTTCATTCCCTATACACATGTCAAACTGTGGATGCCATAACAAGGTGCTCCCTTCAACCCAAAGACCTGCAACCACGTTATCTATGTACCAAGACCTCAAAATTGTCAAGTAATAGAGCATCAAACGGAAGATTCCTAATCCACTGCCGCTGAGCCACAACTCATATCTGCCCAAAAATAGCACAGTCAAAGAGACGTGGTTTCTCAGTTCCTGGAGATAGGAAATGCAAAAGGGATCAAGTACAGACATTCCCAACTAAAGAAGACCCACCCTAGTGACTACTGACTAGTTGATCGTTAACAGCACAAAATAAGCATAAGGAACATTTTTCCGCCCCATTCTTGGCCTAAAAAATGTAGGGGTGGTGATGTCCGACAAAGCCAAAGACTAGAAAGCAAAAATGACCAGAGGATTATCTTTCCTAAGCCATACCCCAAACTTCACAATCACTTTACCCCTAATTTCTGTAGTCACCTCTTGAATGTCAATGCTCCCAACATTGTGTTATGCCCCCGGACGATCTGCGGTTCCGAGGATTCAAGTACGCCAGAAGACCTAAAGGAGCACCGGACAAAGACCAGGCTGAACCATCCGGTTCAGCCCGCAATTAATCAATAACAAGGAGGAGGGCTGAACCACACCGGTTCAGCCCTCAATGGGGGCCGGCCGGCCCTAGGGATGAGGGGCTCTTAAATACCCTTTTCCCCCTCTTTTTGAAGCAAGCAATTTCATAATCAGGTAGTTCCTTCTTCTCCAAAACCCTAGCCGTCTTTTTCATTCCTAGTTTCCTCTTCGCTTTAGAACTCTAGCAATAGCATAACATTTGGTATCAGAGCATCCTTCCTGCGACCATGCTGACGCGTACGGAGGCAGAGACGGCGCGCTTGGCCGCCATCGAGGAGAACTACGTTGCGTTGACAGATTCTGTGGCGGCAATCGAAGCAAGCATGAAGAACTCGCAACAACATTTGGAGGAACGCCTCGATGAGAAGATGGAGGAGTTGAAATCCCTCCTCTTGCAAAATCTGAAAGGGAAGGCCGTAAACGGCGCGGGATCCGACACGGAAGCGACAAATATCCCTAACGGAGGGAGCACGGGGTGCGGGAGTCAAGGAGGCGGGCCGACGGGCACGTCTGGCTCCGGATCCGGCGCGGGAAACCCGTCGGAGGCCGCACGCGGGCCTACGGTCCCATCCCGGGCCAGCGGGATGCCGGCCGGACACCCAGAGGGCGGCGGACTGGGTAGCGGGGGGTTCGGCGGAGGGTCTGCTCCCTCCTGGATGCCGGAACCGCTCTGGAATGGTTCCAGTCGGGCGGCGGAAGTCGCCGGAGGTCCCTGGGGGCCCGGCGGAGGATCGGCTTCAACTTGGGGGCTCGAACAGCCGCTGCCGGCTCACGGCGGACTGCTGCGGCAAGGAGGGGGTCTCGGACAGCACCCAGGACAAACATGGAGGCCACAACATCAAGGATTTGGGGTGTTTCGCCCAACCGGGGCAAATGTGGTCCCTCTCGGGGGCGCAACGGGGATATTTCCGCCCCAACCAGCGAACGCTCCTAACGGGGGATATGGTCCGGCCAATATGGGACCGGGAAGGAATCCGGGGTGGAATCATGGAGGAATTCAAGGAGATTTTGGGCAACCCGGGGTGATGGGACAAGACGGTGGCGGTTTGGGAGGGGCTTATCAGAGACCATACATGCAACCCAAGCGGACACGGATGAATTTTCCTAAGTTCCAGGGAGGGGACGCTCTGGAGTGGATACAAAAGGCGGAGCTGTTTTTCAAATATCAGGAGATTCCCGAGGCTCAGTGGGTACAACTGGCGGCCTTCCATCTGGAGGAGGACGCATATCAGTGGACGCAATGGTTTTTTGCGGGGACGCACTTTTGCCCCGTGGCCGGAGTTCATAGAGGCCTTTTCGGCTCGTTTTGGGCCTCTGGAGTACGAGGATGTGGAGGCCACCCTTCAAAAACTGCGGCAGCGGGGGACCGTCACGGAGTATCGGACGGAGTTCGAAAGGTTAGCGAACCGTGTCGCATGGGGAGAGCAGACCTTGTTGAGCTGTTTCATCTCAGGGTTGAAGGACCACTTGCGAGACGAGGTCCACGCATACTTGTCGCGCAGTCTGAGTCATGTCATTAGCATCGCCCGAATACAGGAGGAGCGTTACAACAGGCAGCGGAACCAGACGACGACCAAGCCACCCGCGGCTCCCGCGGCGGTACGACGAGAGCAGCCACCTCCCATACGACCGACAGTGACCAGGTTGACATGGCCAGAGATGCGGGTCAGGAGGGAGAAGGGGCTGTGCTTTAACTGCGATGAGAAGTACACCAAGGGACACGCCTGTCAGAAGGTCCAGGTGTTTATGCTGCGTGAGGAGGATGACGAGGAGGACCATCTGGAGGAAGCCGACGTGGAGGATCTGGATTTGGCAGAGTTCGGGGTCTCCTTGCAGGCCATGGAGGGATGTGCGGCCCCGGTGACGCTCCGTTTCACAGGCTTGGTGGGCAAGGAGCGAGTGACCATTCTGGTGGATAGTGGGAGTACCCACAATTTCATCAACCCAGCAGTCGCTTCGAAAGTGGGACAGGCGATTGACAGGGAGGCGGCCTTCCAGGTTATGGTAGCAGATGGAAGCAAGCTGAGGTGCGAGGGGGTGATGAAGGGGGTGGAGATTCGCGTGCAGGGCTATTTGTGCCACACAGATATGTACCTACTTCCGATTCGGGGTTCGGACATGGTGTTGGGGGTCCAGTGGTTACGGCAGTTACAGAGGGTGACCACCGATTGGGTTCGTTTGACGATGGAATTCACCCAGCAGGGGAAGGATTACTGCCTGCAGGGCATTCGGTCTTCACCACTGAAGGAGATTTCCGTGAGGAGCTTGCAGCGGTTGGAGGAGCAGGGATCCCCGATGGCCATGGTAGTAGGGGTGGAGGCCTTGGCCCACGACCCACCAGACATCCCAGAAGAGATACAGGTACTTCTGTCCCAGTTCAGAGATGTGTTCCAGGAGCCCCGGGGCCTTCCTCCGCCCAGGTTCATGGATCACGACATACAGATGAAAGAAGGGCTGCTCCCCCAAACGTCAGACCCTACCGGTACCCGTACATTCAGAAGGCCGAGATCGAGAAGAGTGTGAAAGAGATGCTGGCAACCGGCATCATACGGCCAAGCACCAGCGCCTTTTCCTCCCCTATCATCTTGGTGAAAAAGAAAGACGGGTCATGGCGTTTCTGCGTAGATTACCGCAACTTGAATGATTCTACGATCAAGGATAAGTTTCCGATCCCGATGATAGAAGAGCTCCTGGACGAGCTTCATGGGGCGAGTTTGTTTACCAAGCTGGACCTTCGATCCGGCTACCACCAGATTCAGATGAGGACGGAAGACATCCACAAGACCGCGTTTCGCACACACGATGGGCATTACGAGTTCTTGGTGATGCCCTTTGGGCTCTCCAATGCCCCATCGACCTTCCAGGCCGTGATGAATGAGACCTTTCGTCCTCTCCTACGGCGATCGGTACTCATTTTCTTCGATGATATTCTGATATACAGTCGATCGTGGGAGGAGCATGTTGAGCATCTGGCACAAGTTCTTACCATTCTGCGGCAGCATCAGTTCTATGCCAAGCTATCGAAGTGCTCGTTTGGGAAGCCCGAGGTGGAGTACCTGGGCCATTTGGTTTCGGCTCAGGGGGTCAGGGCGGACCCAAAGAAGATAGAGAGCATGGTGGAGTGGCCGCGACCAGCTAACGTGCGGGCACTACGGGGCTTCTTGGGCCTCACTGGACACTATAGGCGGTTCGTGAAGGACTATGGTAAGCTGGCCCGTCCGCTTACCCAGCTCCTCCACAAGGAGTCCTTTACCTGGCATGAAGATGCGGAGCGGGCCTTCGCCGCTCTCAATGAGGCTATGACGACCACGCTGGTGCTCGCACTACCGAATTTCACCAAGGAGTTCGTAGTGGAGGCAGACGCCTCAGGAGTGGGAATTGGGGCGGTTTTGATGCAGGAGGGGCGGCCGTTGGCCTACTTCAGCAAGGCCTTGGCACCGCGGACCTTGAGCCTCTCCACGTACGAGAAGGAGATGCTAGCGATTCTACACGCCGTGACTCTGTGGCGCCCCTACCTGCTGGGCCACCATTTTAAAGTTCGCACCGATCACCAGAGCCTGAAACACTTCTTGGATCAGAGGTTGGCATCTCCTCTCCAGCAGAAGTGGTTGACCAAGCTGCTGGGGTATGACTATGAGATCGTGTACAAGCAGGGCAAGGAGAATTTGGTGGGTGATACCCTATCCCGCCTGCCGGAGAGCACTATCTTCCACTTGTCGGTACCGTTGATCGAGTCCTTGGATGACATTCAGAGGGAGATAGCCGCGGACCCCGAGCTCCAACCTATTGTGGAGGCCTTGTCTCAGGGCCAGCCCACCCCTCCAGGATACCAGCTGATTGGAGGACATTTGTATTACCACGGGAGGGTGGTCATTCCCGCTTCGTCTACTTGGAAGGAGGTCATGTTACAGGAGTTCCACTCGTCCCCGACCAGAGGCCATGCCGGGGTGCTTCGCACATTACAGCGGCTTCGGGCCAATGTCTTTTGGAGGGGGTTACGCAGGGACGCGCAGCGTTTTGTGCAGCAGTGCGATATGTGTCAGCGGCAGAAGTACGAAACGACCTCACCAGCAGGGCTGCTCACGCCCTTGGAGATTCCTCAGCAGATATGGGAGACGGTCTCGATGGATTTTATTGAGGGCTTGCCCCGATCTCAGGGCAAGTCCGTGATCTTGGTCATAGTGGACAAGCTGTCCAAATACGGCCATTTCCTCGCTCTCAGCCACCCTTATACCGCAGAGACAGTTGCCGATCTTTTTGCCCGGGAGGTAGTGCGCCTACATGGTCTTCCGAGCTCGATCATCTCTGATCGCGATCCGACCTTCATCGGCAGGTTCTGGCAGGAACTTTTCCGGCTGCAGGGCACCAGGTTACGCATGAGCACGGGAAACAACCCGCAGACAGATGGCCAGACAGAGGTTCTCAACAGAGGGGTCGAGACGTACCTTCGCTGCTTCGTCATGGATGAGCCCCGCTCGTGGACTCGATGGTTACACTGGGCGGAGTACTGCTACAATACCTCGTATCACACGGCCAGCAGGATCACTCCGTTCGAGGTTGTCTACGGGCGATCACCACCCACTCTGCGGTCATATGAACCGGGCAGCACAGCTCTTCCGGCAGTGGCTCGAGCTTTACGAGACCGGGACCAGACCTTGGCTCTCTTACGGGACAATCTCCGGGTTGCACAGGACCGGATGAAGTTACAGGCGGATAAGCACCGGACGGAGCGGACTTTTCAGGTTGGGGACGGGGTCTTTCTTCGTCTCCAGCCCTACCGACAACTTTCAGTTGCTCGCCGCTCCAATCAGAAGCTAGCCCCTCGGTTCTATGGCCCGTTTCGCATCACTCGTCGGGTGGGGCCGGTCGCATACACACTTGCCCTCCCTGAGGGATCCCGCATTCATCCCACCTTTCATGTGTCACTACTGAAGAAGAAGCTGGGGGCGGCAGCCATGGTGCTTCCCTCTCTACCCGAGGCTACTACGACGGGTGAGCTACGCCCCAACCCCGAGTATATCTTGCTGTCCAGATGGAAGAAACATGGCACGGAGTACCGTTCAAAGATTATGGTCAAATGGAGGGATCTGTCAGAGGCCCACAACATGTGGGTGGACTTCTTGGAGTTCTGGGAGTTATTTCCCGACTTCCAGCTTGAGGACAAGCTGCCTCTTGATGGGGAGGGGAATGTTATGCCCCCGGACGATCTGCGGTTCCGAGGATTCAAGTACGCCAGAAGACTTAAAGGAGCACCGGACAAAGACCAGGCTGAACCATCCGGTTCAGCCCGCAATTAATCAATAACAAGGAGGAGGGCTGAACCACACCGGTTCAGCCCTCAATGGGGGCCGGCCGGCCCTAGGGATGAGGGGCTTCATAAATACCATTTTCCCCCTCTTTTTGAAGCAAGCAATTTCATAATCAGGTATTTCCTTCTTCTCCAAAGCCCTAGCCGTCTTTTTCATTCCTAGTTTCCTCTTCGCTTTAGAACCCTAGCAGTAGCATAACACATTGCACCAGCGAAGCTCTCCATAGGATTTGCAAGGGGTCGGTTCCTACCAACAAATTCATATCTAGTCCAGCCCAATTTCTTAAAGAATTTAGTGCTCACAAGACATGGGCCAAACCACATACTCATAGTCCTATCATTCACAATTTTATGACAACTGAAATAATATTGCCAGAACATAGGCAACAAGCATTGATGTGAATGTCATGATGTAATTATTATTCGCATCGATATGTTAAAAATTACATAGACCCACATACCTATTACAAATCAAGTTAGTACATATGTAGTCACCAACTAGGAAATACCAAATCAACTTAGAGCACCAACATCACAGATCTCTAAGAGAACCTACACCAATACCACGCTTATTATGGGTTCTACTGAGTTAGGCCTAACCAATAGCATGCATGCCTCTCAGCCAAATGAAGTTTGAATCCTTCTTAATGTTTGAATGGCACCAGTTGGCCAAAAAAGATATTTGGGTCAAACCTCTTCGGCACTAATCAAACTATAACACTCACTTGCGTGAAGATACCAAAGCACCAAGCCGAAATATAATCTTCAGACGTATCCTACATCTGCCACGCGTTTGATTGTTATAGCAAGTCATGGTAAAATAAGTCTAGAATAGTGCTAATTATGCTGCAGAATAGTCCATAGCCCAAACTCTAGAAGAATATCAGGTAGACAATCAAGACACTCCATTTTTGGTATAGGAGCATGTTTATCCTCGTCACAATTTCAATCCAAATGGAGAAATATTCCATAGTGGGTATGAACAAGTAATGAAACAATGAATACTCTGAATGAATCCCTCTGCTGCAAATGAAGTACCTGTGAGCAATACCCTTAATGGGAATGAGAAAGATGGGTTAGAGATGGGCTACCAAACTTTATTGATCCATCCGGTGTCAAACATCATTGATAGTATAATATAACAAACAAAATCTTGGTAACTAAGGTTCTTTTTGAGAAATTGGTGTTCATCCGGGCTTCAATGCAGTAGGAATGGAGTCTCTTTTGAAACGGAGTGGCGGGGGAAATGTAACCGCTCGTGTAAAGACAATGCTTATCAGCCCAGACCACTATGGGAGGTTACAAGATAGTAACCGCTTGTGTTCATGATCATCAGTATAGCTTGAGGTTAGCCAATCCTAACCACGATCACCACAAGGTGAAGTTACACAAGGCCAATTGTACATACATATGTTCTAATAACTAACATAGCTTGTGGTTAGACAACCCTAACCGCGATCACCAGAAGGTGCGGTTACACAAGGGTAACCGCACATACATATACTCAAACAAATGAGATCCTAAAACCGCCCCTCCTCTATCTTAATGGCCTTTTTGACATTAAATTCCCCCCCCCCCTCGTGTACCAACTTGAAGGTAGACTGGAAGAATTGAGCGGGACTCTTCATATCTGTTCGGTTCTCCTTCAAGCGAGCTACCTCCCACAAACTAGCACCTTTGGTGCATGCGACGATTCAAGCTGCCTTCCCGGGGAGAGATCGGCCGCCGGCGAGCCTCCGACGCTGGATCTCCGTCGACCCACGGTCGTAGACATGAGCGGTTACGCCCGTTTCCGCCAGAGGAACGAACGACGACTTCCCCTGGTACTTCCTCAAGCGCCCTCGTCGAGCCAGTCGTCTGAGCTTACAATCTCCAACCCCGCTCACTTACTCAAGGTCCCTAACCTTCCCCCCAAACCTCAGAACCCCGTGCCCTTCCTACCCGAGCCCAATTTGGTGAAGATCGAGCCTTCAATCCTCTGCAGCCAAGTTGATTCACAAGCCTTTTCCCTCCTACCTATACCTAAACCCTGTCAACCAGCTTCCATCCCCTTTCCCATCCTCCACTCCACTGTAACATGGTCGAACCCTCTCATTCTACCCCGGGTAACCTACTCGCTCCCTACTGTTAGTTGTGAACTCATGCAATTTTATTTAAGTGATCAAAATAGTTCGTGCTTGCATTTCTTCACCTTATACTATCGTTTATTTCTTCAAATTCCCCAATGATTATTTATATGCAGCTGATCTAAGTGAATCACTTGCGGCGGAATTAATTCCCTCTTAGGGACTCCGCTGCTCATTAAAATGAATTGCAGCAAGATTATATTTTTTATCGAGGATTCCCCTCTCTAGGGATCGTAGCACGGCAGAGTTACTCGCTTTGAGTTCCCGAATCTACTCCATGTCTGCATTCTAAAACTTGGTTTACATCAAAAGGGAAGGTCGAAGTGAAGGTTGCAGTGAGTTTTAAACTCCTCCCAAGAGAGGTGAGGTTTCTCCCGCTATAACTGAGAGAACCATAATTGTGTTGAGCCCATGAGATGGAAAGAAACAACGCCAATCCATTCCTCCCACGGAGTACGCTGGTTGGCAAAGAATTACTCGCAGCATGTGATTCGTGTCAAGGGGTCCTCCCAACCGTCAAAAATCGCAAAATTCATCTTCACAAAATGAGGGATTTCGCCTCCATCAGAATGAGGGGTAGGAAAGTCATGTCCGGCTTGGGAAGAATATGAAGTGGTGCGTGGGGGATGTGATGGGGGAATACGGCCGAAGGGCCTTAATTAGAGTCATATTGTTGGCAACCATCATACTATGAAAGGACTCCAAAATTTGAGCCAAGGAGAGGATGTCGAGGTTGTCATCGTCCATAGGTGTCTCCATAGAGGATGGAAAGGCTCAAACGGTAACGACCCAAACCTCCACCCAAAATTAACACGACAACAACAACACTCAAGTCTTTATCCCACTATAGTGGGGTCGGCTATATGGATCATTTGACGCCATTGTGCTCTATCTTGTGTCATAATCTCACTAATGCCTAAGTACATCATGTATTTCCTTATAGTTTTATTCCAAGTCTTTGTTGGTGTACCCTTCCCTCGTTTAACATGTTTGGTGACTAGACTCTCACAACGCCTAATAGGTGCCTCTAATGGTCTCCTTTGTACGTGTCTAAACCATCTTAGTCGAGCTGCTCACATCTTCTCTGCAATTGACGCTACTCTTGTCTTATCTCTGATACATTCATTCCTAATTCTATCCAGTCTCGTGTGTCCACACATTCACCTAAGCATTGTCATCTCCGCAACTCTCATTTTTTGCTCAAGTACACAATTCACTGCCCAATACTCAGAACCATAAAGCATCGCTGGTCTAATCGCAGTACGATAGAACTTGCCCTTAAATTTTAATGGTACTTTACAATCACACAAGATCCCTGACGCGCCTTACCACTTCAACCAACCCACTTGAATTCTGTGTCACATCTTTATCAATACATCCGTCTTTTTGAACTATCGATCCAAGATATTTAAAACATTCACTACGAGAAATATCTTGATCACCCAACTTAATAACGAAGTCATCAGTCCTTTTTGCACTGCTAAATTTAAGCTTCATATACTTCATTTTTGCTTTGCTCAACCTAAAACCCCCTCTTTTTTAAAGTGTCTCGCCAAAATTCAAGTTTTGTGTTTGCACCCTCGCGCATCTCATCGACCAAAATGATATCATCCGCAAATAATAAACACCAAGGTATTGCTTGTTGGATATGTTCAATGAGCTCATCTAAGATACGGGTAAAGAGATAAGGGCTTAAAGCTGAACATTGATGTAAACCAACATTGATAGGGAATTCCTGTGTTAATCCTTCAGATGTCCTCACCTTTGTCGTTGAATTTGTATATATATCTTTGATTATGTCAATGTATGATAAATTTACACCTTTCTTTTCTAAGACTCTCTATAAGATCTCTCTTAGAACTCTATCATAAGCTTTATAAAGGTCGATAAACAGCATATGCAAATCTTGTTTTCTTTCTCGGTAGTTGCTAATGAGTCTCCTCAAAAGATGTATAGCTTTCATGGTCGACTACCCTGGCATGAATCCAAATTGATTCTCTGAGATGTTAGTCTCTCATCTTATACTTCTTTTTATTACTTGTTCCCATAATTTCATGGTATAACTCATCAATTTAATTCCTCTATAATTAACACAATTTTGTATATCTTTTTTGTTCTCATACAAAGTTACCAAGATACTTTCTCTTCATTGGTTTGATATCCTTTTTGACTTCAGTATCTAATTGAAAAAACGTGTAAGCCACCAAATTACTTCATTCCATAGACATTTTCATATTTCGATGGGTATATCGTCTGACTCAACTGCCTTTTCATTTTTCATCTTTTTTAAGCATTATTTACCTTTGATAATTAAATTTTACGATAAACATTATGTTTCTATGTTCCTTCGGTTTACATAAATTTTTCAAGTTCAATTCACTGTCTTTTATTTCATTATAGAGTTAATAAAAGTATCTTTTTCATCGGTCTTTAATATCCACATCATGTGTTAAAACTGCAACCGTTTCATTTTTTTACGCATTTTACTTGGTTTAAATCTCTTGTATTCTTTTCTCTATCTCAAGCAATTTTATATATGTCACGTTCTCCATCTTTGGTATCTAGTCGCATATAAAATTCTTCATGA
This sequence comes from Platanthera guangdongensis, assembly GCA_039583875.1. Lineage (NCBI taxonomy): Eukaryota > Viridiplantae > Streptophyta > Magnoliopsida > Asparagales > Orchidaceae > Platanthera > Platanthera guangdongensis. Next base: position 3,555,963 of record CM077160.1, read on the forward strand.
ACTTGATTTATTGCTTTACTTACTGCATGTAGAGTGATTTGTAACTGATCCTCTGTGTCATAGCTTTATCTTGCACTTCCTCGTTCCACCACCAAGATTCTTTATTTGGGAGTGCGCGACCTTTTAATACTTCAAGTACGTTCTTTGCAGTCGTCCTTAAATGTGAAGACATAATTTCTCATGAGACACTAGGATTAGCATAAGGGTCATCAACTAGTTATTTCATAACTGCTGTCTTGAAAACAACATACTTTTTCATTTTCAAATTTCATCACAGAATTTTTGGCAATATTTTTATTCTTGTCTTAAATTTATTTTATTTAATTTGTACGTCTAACACTACTAACATATGTTGTGTTGTCAAATCTTCTTCTCGTATGACTTTGCAATCCTTACAAATCATTTTATTCATTTTGCGAGTCATAAAATAATCAATTTGTGACTTATTTGAACTGTTTTTAAACGTAATTAAATGTTTTTACTTCTTTATGAAAAGCGTATTTGTCACAATTAACTCATGTGTTATGGTGATATCTAAAATGATTCGGTCTTTTTCATTTCTTTCTCCACATCAAAATCTTCTATGAATGGTTGTATAATCTATATTTTTTCCTTATATGTCCATTTAAATCTCCTCCTATGAAAATCTTCTATTTTTGTGTGATTTCTTTAACTAAATCATTTAAATCTTATCAAAATTGTAGTTTAATAACTTCACTTAATCCTACTTGTGGCGTATAAGCACTGACCACATTAATAGTTTATTTTCCTATGATTAACTTAAGATTTATGATTCTATCACATTTTCTACTTACCCCAACAACTTCATCACTCCAATTAGTATCTACAATAATACCGACATCACTGCTTGTCTTTTTGTACCATAATTTAAAATCTAAATTATCTAAAAATTTAGTTTTCTTACTCACACATCTAGTCTTTTGCAGGAATAAAATATTTATCCTTCTCATAATCATCGTATTCACTACTTTCATCATTTTCCCTGTTAGAGTACATATATTACAACTTTCAAACCTAAGTCGGTCACAATTCCTACGACATACTTCCCTAGGACGTCTAATATGAGAGAACTTTTGCATATTTAACAATGCACCCAAGTTCTCATGAAGGTGCAGCAGTCCTTGCCAAGACGTATTGACCATACGACGAGAACTCTTGTGTATTAACACTACACCCAAGTCCTGGAGATGTAGCGGTCCTTTCCAAGATGACACATTCGGACCCTGCGACGCATTCCTTAGGGGAACAACCTAGTTTTTGCACAAATTCTCAAATGATCCATATTTATAAGGGTGGCTAAATTTTGCGCTGGTCGTTTACCTAACACAACCCTCACCACTTTTCATCCGGGCTTGGGACCCAAAATTAACACGAATTTTAAAAAAAATAAAAAATCTAACGATGATGATAGAACAATAAAATTCAGTGTCATGAGTTTTCGTGAATTTTCCATAGCTAAATTTTTGCGTATTTGATTTTGACGCTTATTTTAGCAACGGATTTCCAAGATGGATTTTGTGACAACAATTTTTTATGAAATTTTTTTTGATTGATTTATCTTGTTCATGTTTATTAATGTTCTGTCGGCTCTTATTAATTTAAGCATTAGTGAGATTATGACTAAAGATAAGGCGAAATGGCGAAAAATGATCCATATAACTAACCCCACTATGGTGGGATAAAGGATTGAGTGTTCTTGTTGTTGTTACATTCTGGCTTTAAATTTTGGCTTTAAGAAGAAATATCATTAAGTATGGCGGACCGGATGGTTTGAATTAAAGAGGGGTTAATGATTTGATTAATTATTAATTAAACTATGTCGGTTTTTTTGGTCGGTCAAGAGAGTCGGTTCAGGCTCTAGATAAATCGAGAACACTCACAGCTCTATGCTTATTCAAACACACGAGACCGTTCCTCTCACACTCGCTCACAGCTTCCAGTTGACGACATTCCTGTCTCCCTCTCCCTTTCTCTCTTTCTCTCACGCTATTGACGGGATTTCTAAGTTCCTCTCTCTCAATCTCTCTAGTCGACGACGACAGAGCTGATTTTTGCCAAGGGATTGTTATAGCTGTGGTTTTCGGCCTCGATTATACGTCCTAGCATCTTCTTTTTTGTTGTAATCCTCTCTCTTCCTCTCCTCCCTGTTGTTTTCATTTCTTGAATGGGAATTTCAGTTTACATGAAGCTAGGGTTTGTTGTATACGGGTTTTGTTCATTTGTTTGTTGCCCGGATGCTATGGTGGGAATTTTACTGGATTTTTCATGCTTAAGGAACATTAATACTGAATAGTGATGCTTATTCATAAGGGTGGATATTTATAGGTAGTTGATTTAGTATGAATGCATATAACCGGCTACTTTCATGTGATAAGGCTGTTAAATTAATGATATTGCTGAAATTTTGGGGGATTCTTAGAAAATCAGGCCATATATAGTTGATGAAATGTTCATATCAGAGGCTTTCCTTTTACTTTGTTTCTAAATATCTTTCCAATATGGGTATCCTTAGATCTTCATGTGGCAAGTGAGCATTTAAACTCCATGTAGTTGGTTTATGGTTGCAAGGGCAATGGATAAATTAACTGGAGGAAGACTTATATCAGAATTGTTATCCAATTTTATCAAGTTTATCGATTTTGATTTAATCACCTTAGGTTCTTTTACCGTAGACAAAGCTCTAATAAAAGTCAAATCTTCTTAGGAATCATATCACATTTATCTAAAAGATGCAACCAATTAAAGAGATGCCTAAATTACAGTTACCACAGAGGACGGCATCTCACGATGGGCGTGATGATGAAACTGAGAGGGATAAAGGGATACAGATAGCCACGGTGAGTTTTTACCTCCTTGATTATGCTATGATTTTAAATTATTTCTAGTATGTACGTGCATAGTATTTTTACACTTACCATACTTTATGCGCATTCTCATTTAAGGATGCGTTTGGGGCGGTTTATCATGACTTATTTGCTCCGGTGAGTTTGGACAAAAATGTCATTGTCATAATAAAATCTTATGTCTCAAACTAGTTTCTTGCTTGTAACATTTGTGATACCAAACATACATTCTATGAGAATTACGTTTTTGTCCAACCTCATCAGAACAAATAAGCTACGATAAGCCGCGCCAAATGTAGCCTAAGTTAAAGAAGTTTGAATAATTGAAATCACTGACACAAAAAGGACCAATTAAGATGGCTAACAAAGGTTGGTAAATAAGTGATCTTATCTCTGAAGGTTTTAAAAATAAGAAACATTCAATCCTACTAAAAAATATAAGATTTAAAACGCATTAAGAAAAGAAAAAACATAAAACGAATAAGAATACACAAAATGCATTGATGCATAGGAAATGTTAAGGGTCTGTTCGGCGCGCAGGAAATGGCATTCTGTAATTGGCTTTGAGCAACAGTAAAGTCAATTCCAACGTTCGGCGGGTCGGAAATGGCATGGAATCGGTTTTTGGAGCAAAATCTGTCGGCTTTAACCCTAAGTTAAAACAGCGCCAGACCAATTCTTTGCTCCGGCCCCCAGTTTTTGCGATTTTCCTCCAGCCCGTCTTCCCGCAGCGTGCCAGCGACCTAGCCGGCCTCCCGATCGAAGGCGATTCTCCTCTCGATCGAAGGCGATTCTCCTCCCGATAGCAGCGGCGAACTCCTCCGATTGCAGGTATACTTCCTCCTCTTTCTCCTCTTCTCTTCTTCTTCCTCTTCCTCCTCTTTCTCCTCTTCTCTTCTTCTTCCTCTTCCTTCTCTTTCTCCTCTTCTCTTCTTCTTCCTCTTCCTCTTCCTTCTCTTTCTCTTGTCTTCTGATTCACCTTTTTCATCCGAACTTTTTGATTCACCTTCTTCACCTCTATGTATGGATGCAGCCATCCAAACTGGGCTTTTGTACAATTGAAGCTTAAGATGTGTGATACGTTTGCACTCATTTTAAGAGAGTTGGAGATTTCCTAAAGTCCTGATTTTCCCTTGCTTCTCATTTTATTCAAATAATTCATACAATGTTTAGGGTTGAGTTGAGAATTGATACAATGTGGTAGAACAACCATCTAAGATTTTGCTTAGATTTTAGACATCCGTAAAGATGTTATTTGCTTAGGTTTTTCTTAGGTTTTAGAACAACCATCTAATGTTACTTGAAGATGTCGGAAGCTTGATTTGCTAGCATCTCTAAATAACTATTATAATGGGTCATAATTGGCCGATATTAGAAGTAATGACATCTTAAGAAAATTTATATTTAGATGACGTTGTTGGTGTTCGTGTGCTATTAAACTATGATTGGAACTGTTGTATTGAACTTTATGCTATTAATTTAAAGCATGTTCATATTTCATACATTTTTTATATTATTGTTGACATACATTTTATCAGACATCATGAATCAGAGCTCAGGAAAGGTGGGCGGTAGGACTGAGCGGTCCTACATGCACTAGACATCAGAGATGGACATTACCCTCTCCAATGCATTGTTGGAGCAACATAGTTTGTGGCATAAAACTCCTAATGGCTGGAAGAGTGTTGTTTTTACGGCGGCTATGACTGCCCTTAGGGTCTGTTCGGCGCATAGGGGGTGTAAATCGTCTACGAAAGAAAAGTTGAGTTCAGTTAGAATCTTCCAGTCTGCGGGGGCCAGAAGGCTTATTGTGTGTGGGATCGTCCTAGATTGAAGGTTTATGTCTAACCATGGGGCCAGAAGTCCTACTGGGTGTAGGATCGTCATGCGTTAGCATAGGAGTTTAAGATGACTCCGGAAGTGGTGGGCACAATAATTTGTAAAGATGAATCGACAGCTACCCTTAACAATTCAAGATTGATCGAAATTGAAGAAGACGAGAATGATAGATACACTAATTCAGAAGATTGAATTTGAAGGAAGATCAAGATAAATGAAATTGGATAAAACAAACAGTAAGCGCGTTGGAGATTAAGAAGTTAAAGAGAGTGTCGAGCATTCGACGCTGAAGAAGCTGAGTCTGAGGTACTTGAGTCCATTTGAGATCACTGAGCGCATTGGAGATGCTGACAACAGCCTTATTTTATCATCATACCTTATTGGGTTGCACAGCGTCTTCCATATTTCAGTGCTGAGGAAGGCGGTGCGGGAGCAGTGTGTTTGGACGGTATGTGGGTTTTAGTCTACTCATTTCATCGTTGGGGGGATTGGAAGAATAGTGCACATACGCTTTGTCACAATTCATGTGGTTTGAATGCTATGAATGTGTTAGGTAAGTAGGGTCTTGGACCCTCCTGTCCCTCATGTTGATGGAATGATGTTTTGCTAAAACTCACACTATTTGGATAGGAGATTTTGTGGGGATCCCTCTGGTGAACCCAGACATCATGTATTGCATCTAGGTTCATTTTATTGTTATGCTCAGCTTAGAACCATGTGTGTATTGAGCCTTTCACCCTGTGTAGAATAGTTTTTTTATAATTATGCTCAGTTTTTCCATTTTGATATATATGCATGCTTAGCTACATACAGGCTCGGAGTCCGATAACTCACCCCGGAGTCCGCTAGGATGGTCAGGGGGCGGGGTCGTTACATAGTATGGGTCAGCCCTGTGTTGACCCATATTTTTCCATGAGACGTATTTAGTTGCAGGGAGAATAGCTCATGGTGGTGCATAGTGGGCCAAAGCTCGGATTGTGCAAAGCTCATAGTATGTTTGCATGAGAGATTATAGAATATGCTTAGATTATGAGTATAATGTGAGATTGTAAAGTCAATATTTGACTTTGTTACTCACTTTGGCGACAACAAAGATGTCATACATTGAAGAGTTAATCAAGTTAGTTGAAGAGCTTAACTCTCTTTTTATCTCTATTAATGTGAGAATTACGAAGTGAAGTGGGAATAGTTGTAGATGAACTTTTTCTATGGCCTTTTTCCTGAGATGGTATTTTAAGCCTCTTCTTGTTTCTAGAGAATTTTATTTTTAGAGCTCAAGAAGCCATAGCAAGGAGACAGATTATTCTATTCTAGCTAATCAGATTGTAAGGGGTGGTATAGGACACCATAAAGGTAGTCATGGTGATAGAGTTACAGGAGGTAGGAGGGCTGAAATTTTATCACTAAAGATACGAAGGTTATAGAAAAATGAATGAAGCTATATAAAAAATCATCGATAAATGAATCCAGCATTGCTTGAGATTGTTATTTCTATCAATCATGAGCCTCAAATATCAGGTCATTGCATACATAGTAAACTTGAGTATACTAGAATTCCTCGAGGTCAGACATGGCCAAATGGTCCTACTACTTATGTACATTCAAGTAATCTCAAACCCAATTTTTCATCAACCTCATCTACTATAATCTTTGAATTGGATCTTTAAATCTTACAACAACAACCAGGCCTTTATCCCACTATAGTAGGGTCGGCTATATGGATCCTTTGTCGCCATTGTACCCTATCCTTTGTCATAATCACACAAATGTCTAAGTACATCATGTCTTTCCTTATAGTTTCATTTCAAGTCTTTATTGGTCTACCCCCCCCCCCCCTCGTTTAACATGCATAGTGGTTAGGCTCTCACAACACCTAACATGTGCCTCTAATGGTCTCATTTGTACGTGTCCAAACCATCTTAGTCGAGCTTCTCGCATCTTCTCTGCAATTGGTGTTACTCGTCTTATCTCTGATACATTCATTCCTAATTTTATCCAGTCTCGTGTGTCCACACATCCACCTAAGCATTCTCATTTCCACAACTCCCATTTTTTGCTCATCTCTGCAATTCCCATTTTTTGCTCATGTACTCCGTCTTTGCCCAGCTCAACCTATGCCGGAAAATCGAAATATTTTCTCTAAAATATCAACAGATGTAGAATTTTTACATTCTCTTGCTGATGGATTTGTTAAATCTTCAGGGGTATTGAACAATTTCTACATCTTATGACTTTGAACTATCGATAAACCTATTTACGTTTAAATTTCTCTTAAGCTTATATCCTTTTGTAAAATTGTAAGACTCTGAACTATTCAATAACATCTTTTTTGGATTGGTATGTGGTTGATGTTGGAAGTTTCTCGTCTCAAATCTAGAAAAATTAATTTTATATAAACTCCAATTAGAGGTTGATAGTGTTTGGTTAAAACGATCCCCTATAGGTTTACGTGTTGCTGCATTCAGCAGAATTCTTCGGTAATATTAATTCTCCGTAGCGATGCATACTCCTAATTTTGTTAACAGTTGAATCTAAGGAGCTTTGCTATTTGGATATCCTATATGTCATTTGTCAAAATCCTTAGCTCCATTATAATCACGGTCATCCATCTCTTTCTAGATTGAATACAGTGTTAGCTACTTATGTTCATTCGAGTAATCCAGTAGCCCGTATTTTGTATACCTCATGAACTTAGATCATCGACTCAAGCACTTCAGATCACATGAGAAGTAAAAAATATTTTCTCTAGTATAACACCAATGTAGTGTTTCCACATGCTCTCTCTGCTGAAGGCTTCACTACATTTTCCAAGAGTATTTGAACTCTCCCCATATTCTCTGAACTATTTGCAAAATATATGTGCCTATATTTTCTTTAAATCTATTACATGTCAATGGACTTGCTAGACTATGAATTGTTCAATGACGGCCTTTCCAGGTTCTGTCTTCCAAGAACTTACAATGAGGATAATTGGTATAAAGATTGAATTGGGGGGGGGGGGGGGGGTCTAGTATCTGGATATTACATTTCCTAATTCTACCATGCATCTAGCTCAATTTTGCAACTTTGTTATAAACATGAACATCAATATTGATGTAAACTTTTTTTTTGGAAAATTGTTTTCTAACAAGTTAAGGAACTCCTTTGGCAATTTAGTCGGTGCTACGATCCCAAGAGAGCCGGCTCCACAATGATAATTCTGGATCCTATTCAATTTACCCAGACAATTAGCACGAGGAAAAGCTGTAAGGTGTTCAAGAACTAGAGAAATTGCATCAACGGAATTGACATGCATACAAGTAAATGAGAGTGATCACTAAAAAAATTGCATAAAATTATTCTAATGGTGTGGGAGCTGAAATTATACCTGCAGCGAATTCCTGGAAATGAAGCTAGGCTGGCTGTGGAGAAGATTCAATGGGATGTGCTGATAGGGCTGTAGGGTTTGGCGGTTCGGTCAAAGGCGAGAGGTAGTCGTAGAGGGAGGTTCAGCGATGGTCGGTTTTTGGAGAGGAGGGGAAAAGGATAGCAGAGGGATGTAAGAAGATTTCTGGCCGAAGGGAATCGTAGATGAGCCGATAAGGATGTCGCGAATGGTAGTCGCGCGCAGAAGACGATAGCGGCAGCCTGAGGAAGGATTGTCGGAGGCCTACCTTCCTTTTGGATGGAGTCGACGGAGGATTGCGAGGTGTTGGTGGCCGGCGGCAGCAGCAAAGATTGCGAGGTGTTGGTTGCCTCGAGTGTGCTAGTCGTAGCGTAGGCTACCGGGCTTTTAACTTTCTGGCAGTAGAAAATCTAGTGAAGACTCTCCCTAACTGTAGAGAGCACAAGTTAGATGTCAGGATGAAGCTTATAGCATATATATATATATATAGCCTACCTTACGGAGATCACTGAGGACAAACATCTTCTGTCTTTTATTTGAGCCACTTATTGGAACAATTTTATGCGTTGTGTTAGGGCACGCTATTAACAGTAATATAGTACATGTTTTGATTTGATGAGTTGATCACGAAGAGTGATCTACGAGAGGTGAGTAGCTACACCACCTTCTGATTGATTCTGTTATGAGTTTAGGGTTGAGTTACGTATGGAACTTAGGCCTCATTTGGCGTGACGGTGGCAGGTAGAGACGGAGGGTGGAGATGTGGTTTTGGGATTGGAGGGGAGGCGGGGATCGAAACGGATGTTTCGGTGGGCTTTTTCTCCTTCCTGCTGGAGGAGACGCGGCAAACGCCGTCGGGCGCCGTTTGTTTTTCTGCTGTCCGCCTGCGTTTGCCTCAAACACTGTTGTGAAAACGCCTAAACAAATGAAGCTTTAGTCTATATCACATGGATACAGTAGAGCAGGTTTACTAGTTGGCCCTCGAGTATGAGTAGTACCTTCGATTAGCAGGTGCCCTCCTAGAACACTCGAGGACAGAAGGGTCCACATTTAGAAGGCCACCTTCGACCACTGCCACTCCTGTAGGACCCCTCGTGCACTGTGAATACGAAGGGCAAGGTTGTTGCCATCGAACCGCCATTGGCCAGACATCCAAGGAACATCCAGTGTTATCGTTGCTCTGGCAGGGATCACATGTCTGCTCAATGCCCCACAAGAAATATATTGGTTGAAGAAGGCAAGCTCGGTGATGATGTTGAGGTCACTATGGAGGAGATTGACACCACCGTCAACGAAGGTGGGAGAGCAACATTGATCATACCCTTGAGGTCGGTGTTATTCAACGTTTTCTCTACAGAAACGTGTACCGATGAGTACTGGCATCGTATGGCGATTTTCTTTTCCTTATTCCTTAGTGCATGTGACCCTGCAAGCTGGTCACCGATAGCAAGTGTACAACCCCATATTCGCGAACAGTGGGCCCCAAACAAGGCATGCACGTTTTTAAGCTTTTTGGGAGATTTTGCACTCTTGGTGGCCAATTCTGTCTTGGCCTTGGAAATATACTAGTAGGGGGATGAGATATTTGTCTCCCCCCCCCCCGACCCCTTTGAGGGGTCTCCCCCAGGTCGCCGAGCTCACCCCAGGCCGCCGAGCTCATCCAGCCCCAGGCCGCCGAGCTCACCAAGCCCCAGGCCGCCGAGCTCATCCAGCCTCAGGCCGCCGAGCTCACCAGCCCCAGGCCGCTGAGCTCATCCAACCCAGGCCGCCGAGCTCCCCAGGCCGCCGAGCTCACCCCAGGCCGCCGAGCTCACCCCAGCAGCCGAGCTCACCCAGCCCCAGGCCGCCGAGCTCACCCAGCCCCAGGCCGCCGAGCTCACCCAGCCCAGGCCGCCGAGCTCACCCAGCCCAGGCCGCCGAGCTCACCCTAGGCCGAGCTCCCAGGCCGCCAAGCTCCCCAGGTCGCCGAGCTCCCCAGGCCGCCGAGCTCACCCCAGGCCGCCGAGCTCACCCCAGGCCGCCGAGCTCACCCCAGGCCGTCGAGCTCATCCAGCCCCAGGCCGCCGAGCTTACACAGCCCCAGTCCGCCGAGCTCATCCAGCCCCAGTCCGTCGAGCTCATCCCACCCCAGGCCGTCGAGCTCACCCAGCCCCAGGCCGCCGAGCTCACCCAGCCCCAGTCCGTCGAGCTCATCCCACCCCAGGCCGTCGAGCTCACCCAGTCCCAGGCTGCCGAGCTCACCCAGCCCCAGGCCGCCGAGCTCATCCAGCCCCAGGCCGTCGAGCTCACCCAGCCCCAGGCCGCCGAGCTCACCCCAGGCCGCCGAGCTCCCCAGGCAGCTGAGCTCCCCCAGGCCGCCGAGCTCCTCAGGCCGCTGAGCTCCCCAGGCTGCCGAGCTAGCACCTTGTCGCCTACTCGTCTGGCTCGAGGGGCTGCCCCTAGTGGACTGCATTTAGCCGTTTTGAACAGCGGGATTTGGCTATTGGCAAACCAATTTGGGGGCATTTCAGTAATTTCAGAGCAGTGGAGGTTGGTTATTTGCAGGTCATTTCCAGAAAACTATAAATAGGCCCTTAGGGGTGCCTTGGACAGGATCACTTCTTCACTCTCTCTTCATCCTCCAAGGCACGCTAGCTTAGCATTGGCTAGGGAGGGGGTGCTCCAGGAAGAAGACCCGGGAAGGAAAGGAGGGGAGAGGGGGTCGAGTGAGACCTCGCTGGCCGAGGGCTGTTCTCCAGCCCGGCAAGTTCCACCCTCCCAGGCGAGCAGGTCGCGCGAGTGGAGGTGGCGAGACCCCCCTTCAGGGGGTCACCCTTCAGCGAGCTGATCATCTCAGCTCCCGTTCCCGAGGGGTTCAGAGAGCCTGACATGACTTACTATATCGGGAAGGATGATCCCGTCCAGCACCTGCAGTGGTTCGAGGATGTCGTCTTCATCAGGCCTATGAATCTATGATGGATGTCTTCAAGTGTCGCCTCTTTGCGATCACGTTGAAGGAGAAGGCAAGAGACTGGTTTCATTAACTCCCTCCAAGGTCGGTCTATGGGTTCGAGGACTTGAGCCGCAGCTTTCAACTTCGCTTCTCCATCTCCAAGAAGAGGAAGAGGAGTCCTGAGTCCATCTTCCTGATAAGGCAGGGGGTCGAGGAGTCGCTGGCCCGTTACGTTGACAGGTTCTAAGAGGAGATCCTGGAGGCAGTGACGGAGCCAGAAAATAATGTCAGGGTGGGCAGACTCATTTCATAATGTAGTTAAAACAATTAACTTAAATTATTCAAATAAATGTATTAATACAAAAAAAATAACATATGAATATTTAAGAATATTTCAACTAAATTAAAATTAAAAACACATAACATTACCTTTCATAGTTGACCACGTCTACTTTTCATATTTTGAAAGCGTTTGATGATAGTCTCATTATCAATACTTTTGAATATATCTCTTTCAATATATGTAACCAAACAATCATTCATCATTGAGTCTCCCATCCGATTACACAGACGGTTTTTCACGATATTTATTGTAGAAAATGCCTTCTCAACTGTAGTTGTTGCAACTTGTAAAACCAATGATAATTTCAGGAGCAAATAAACCAAGGGATATAAAATATCCTTCTTTTTCTCAACCATCTTTACTGCAAGATCACCAATTCCATTTACTTGTGCAAAATCACTATCAGCCCGAACATCATAAACATAAGTTTCCAACTGACAATTCAGTTCCATAATATCTAAATTTGAAAATTCAGATGGATAAAACACAACAAGTCGTCTTAATTTTTGCTTATCAAATGCAGAAAATGAATTATTCGGACTCAAACATGCAACACAAAAAAGTAGTTCTGTATTTCTCTCCGTAAATCAGGTATTCAATTTTTGAAGCTGCATATCTATCACATTGTAAATATCTCAACTCGATAATGATGCAAATTTGTCATTTCTTGAACCCTTCTTCTTGATCGGCCTCTTGCAACATATAAAGTATTCATATCTGGAATACTAATTTTGTAATTATTACAGAATAAAGAAACTTTATCAAATAATTCTGTCCAACCTTTATCTCATTTATCCTGCAACCTTTGTTTAGAAATTTGCACTAAATGCATGACATTACAAATATCTTGGTCTTTACGTTGCAATGTATGTGATAGAGTTTTTGTTATTCTCATTATATCTCTCATCAAAAATAAAACAATTATGAAATCAAATGATTGTAGTGAATCTAATAATAAAAAGGTCGTTGCTTTATGATCAGAACTTGAATGTGGATCTTTTTCAACAATCTCGAGAACATCGATAATGGAGGAAAACATCACAATTATGTTAAGCAATGAACCATAATGTGATCCCCACCTAGTATCACCTGATCTGTTTAAAGCCCTTTCTTGGTTTAAACCAGTATCACTTAAAAGTTCACCTTTTTGCAAACCTTCAACAATCTTAACAAATTGAGACTCGCGTAAAAGTTCTTGACGCTTACATGAAAAATTGATTATATTGGTCAAAGTGACAGCCAATTCAAAAAGCCAAGCAACTTGAACATGATTTTTTGCAACTGCTACTAACGATAATTGAAGTTGATGTGCAAAATAATGAACATAAAATGCAGATGGGTTCTCTTTCATAATTAGAGTTTTAAGTCCATTAAACTCCCCTCGCATATTACTTGCACCATCATATCCTTGTTCTCGTAATTTTGAAATGCTGAATCAATGATATAAAAAGAATTCTTCTAATGCTGCTTTAAGAGAATGAGCTGATGTATCCATTACATGCATAATTCCAAGAAAGCGTTCAATTACCTGCCCTTCACTGTTAACATAGCGCAAAGCAATAACCATTTGCTCTTTAGTAGATATATCTCGTGACTCATCTATCAGTATAGAAAAAAAAGCATCTCCAATATCCATTTTAATACAATTTTTTGTCTTAACTGCCATTGCATTGATAATATCTTTTTGAATTTTCGGAGCAGTTAACTTGTTATTTTCTGGCGCGTTATGCAAAATCACTTTTTTCACCTCTTCATTATGATCTCCAAGAAATCTTAAAAGCTCGAGAAAATTTCCTCGATTTGTTGAAGAATCTGATTCATCATTACCACGTAATGCTAAGCACTGTTGTATTAAAAATCGAATGCAATCAACTAATGAAATTAGACGTGTCTTATGCTCTTGTCTAGCGAGATCCGATTGTTTAAGAAACTGGACCTCAATATACTGACTTGATTTCATTAAGTTAGTGCACATCACTGCAACCTGATTGTGAATACTATTGGGACCCCCAACATGTTCTCGAAGTCTACTTAAACCATCTTTCCAATTTCTAAAGTCGTCAACAGTAAATGAATCTCCCCCTGATTGTTGTCTCATTTCAGGCTTAAAAAGATAACAAAATATACAAAATGTCGCGTCTTTTGCTATGTTATATTCCAACCAAGAAGGAAATTGCTCAAACCATGCATAATTGAATCTTCTAGGTGTATTCCCAAACATTGTCTATGGAAATTGATGATGTCGTGGTTGACATGGCCCTTTCAATAGATATTTTCTTCTAATTTCATCTCTATCATTAACATTATAATCTGATAATCTAACTCGTAACCCTGGATCGGCTATTATGTTGTCCAGATTAGTTTCAATCAGACCCCTCTTTGAATTTGATTCCAAATCATCTTGACAAATTCGTTTTTTCTTAAGAGCTGATTCAGAAATTGGAAGTTTCTTAAAAAACTTATCCATCTTTGTAATTAAAAAACCCATTTCAGTGTGCGCGTTGTGATCGGATTCCCTATACAATGACCATAGCTCGTAACAGTTAGCTCAAACGTCTACACAACGAAAATGATGGGCAAGAGAGAAACACTTGCCCAAATGAAGGTTTGCTAAGCCTCTTTAGATCTCCCAAGGGCTATAAAACCAATGTTCGATCCAGCGAAAGGGACTCACACGATCCGAACGAGTGATATTGTACCAAAAGAGAACCACCCAAAACAAACATTTCGCAAGGGGGTGGTCTCTCCCAACAAAGAACAACGAGCTTCACCAAGCCTTCTCGAGCGTATTGTTTTTAAAGCAAAAATTACCACCACAGAAAATCAACACAAACATAGACAAATTGCACAAGAGGAAAGTGGAGGAACGTCGTTACCTCAACCAAGAGATTATGGCCGTCGCACAACAATCAAAGAAATTTCTCCTATAGAAAGAGCTGGACCGTTCGTCAGCTACAATTTCACTCCAATTTATCCTGTAGAAAATCCGGGGAAAGTGACCTTGAGCAATCTGGACTGATTTCTGGACTGAATTTCAGTCCAGAAATGTGTAATTTCACTCAAATCCTAGCTGTTAGTTTGAAAAAGCAATTTCTGGACTGAATTTCAGTCCAGATCTGAATTCTGGACTGAAATTCCAGTCCAGAAATTTGAATTCTTCACTGAAAATTTCAGTCCAGAAATCTGATTTCTGGACTGAAATTTTTAGTCCAGAAATCAAATTTCTGGACTGGAATTTCAGTCCAGAATCAGATTTCTGGACTGAATTTCAGTCCAGAAATCATATTTCTGGACTGAGTTTCAGTCCAGAAATCATATTTCTGGACTGAATTTCAGTCCAGAAATGTGTAATTTCTGGACTAAAGAAGAAGAAGAAGAAGATCGTGAAGAAGAAGAAGATCATGAAGAAGAAGAAGAAGATCGTCGATCCCAGTTTGACGAAGATCGTCGAAAGGAGATCGACGATCTCCGGTTGCCTGTGATCGACGAAAATCGTCGATCTGAGTTCGACGACAATCGTCGAACTAGGATCGACGAAAATCGTCGATCTGAGTTCGACGACAATCATCGAACTGGGATCAACGATCTCCGGTTGTCTGAGTTCGACGATCTTCATCGAACTCAGATCGACGGTCTTCGTCGATCACAGGCAACCGAAGATCGTTGATCTCCGTTCGACGATCTTCGTCGATCTAGGATCGAAGAAGAAGAAGAAGAAGATACCGCACGGGAATGGCAGAGGGTGAATGGGGGCGCACCGGTCCGGAGCAACACGGGAATGGCGATTGGCGATTTGCGCCTGGCATAGGATAAGCTACGACACGGGAATGGCGGAGGGTGAATGGGGGTGCACCGGTCGGGAGTAGCTAGGGCACGGGAATGGCGGAGGGTGAAAATCGCGATTAAAAAATTTAATGTGCGCCATAATTTATGGAACATTTCGCAAAATTCAGGGTGGGCAGCTGCCCACCCTGGACTATACTTAGATCTGCCCCTGCTTGGAGGTCCAGGAGATGCCAGGGTATGCCCCCAGATGGCATTCACGGTGGGGTTGCGCGAGGGGTTCTTCAAGATTAGCCTGACTCGAAAGGCCCCCCTTTCCTTTGAGGAACTGATGGAAAGGGCTGCTGAAGAGATAGCCATGGAGGCGGCCAACCCAACACTTGTCAAGAAGTTGGCAAAGCTGACAGAGACGAATTCGAAGGAGCAGCGTGGCTCAAGGCATCAAAAGGGAAGAAGGTGAGAGGAGCAGAGAGCTCAAAGGTTCCAAGGACAGGAGGGTCAGGAACCAGGTTGGAGACAGCATGAAGGACCCGTTCAGGGTCCTGGAAGAGATCACATCCAAGGTGGGGGGGATTTTCATGAAGGCCGAGGGAGGTTCAACTTCCAAAGGCAAGCCCCTAGGCAGCTCTTTCCCCCACCGCAGCAAGCGATGGAAATTGGTCGAAGGGAGAAGAGGAATCACACGGGAAAAAGAAGGGTCAGAGCAGAGTTACCCTACTGTGAGTTCCACTAGGAGGAAGGCCATGCAACTTCTACTTGCCCCGAATTTCTGGAGTTGAGAAGGACTAGAGCTCAGGCGCCTCAGCCTCATCAGCCTCAGCAAGCGCAAGACCCGGTGCGTATTGAAGAAGTCCAACCCGAGGCGGCAGGGGAGATATGTGAGGACAGGCTTGATGTGGGCACCCAGGGAAGGATCTGATGATTCACGAGGGAAGAGGGAGGTAGGAAAGAAGTGAATCATCTCTTTGTAATGAACTTTGTTTGCATTGCATCAGCTGTGATTAATGGCAGGAACCACCGAAAAATCTTTGTGGTCCATGAAAGGTCTCACCTCGGGATGGATTCCGCTTCAGGCTCTCACTGTGGCAGGACAGGATCTCTTGGAGGGTGGGGTAGGTCTCACCTCTCTCACTAGCTGGCTCTCACTAGCTGCAGGGCAGGACAGGTTCGAGATGGATTCCGCTGATCTCTCGATCTCTCAGAGGGTGGGGTAGGTCTCACCTCGAGATGGATTCCGCTGTCAGGCTCTCACTAGCTGGCAGGGCAGGTTGATCTCTCGGAGGGTGGGTAGGTCACACCTCGAGATGGATTCCGCTGCCAGACTCTCACTAGCTGACACGACAGGTTGATCTCACACAGGGTGGGTAGGTCACACCTCGAGATGGATTCCGCTGTCAGGCTCTCACTAGCTGGC
Source organism: Platanthera guangdongensis (assembly GCA_039583875.1). Taxonomy (NCBI): domain Eukaryota; kingdom Viridiplantae; phylum Streptophyta; class Magnoliopsida; order Asparagales; family Orchidaceae; genus Platanthera; species Platanthera guangdongensis. Next base: position 3,572,523 of record CM077160.1, read on the forward strand.
AGAGCAGTTTGATCTCTCAGAGGGTGGGGTAGGTCTCACCTCGGGATGGATTCCGCTGTCAGGCTCTCACTAGCTGGCAGGGCAGGTTGATCTCTTGGAGGGTGGGTAGGTCTCACCTCGAGATGGATTCCGTTGTCAGGCTCTCACTAGCAGGCAGGGCAGGTTGATCTCTCGGAGGGTGGGGCAGGTCTCACCTCGGGAAGGATTCTGCTGTCAGGCTCTCACTAGCTAGCAGGGTAGGTTGATCTCTCAGAGAGTGGGTAGGTCTCACCTCAAGATGGATTCCGCTACCAGGCTGTCACTAGCTGACAGGACAGGTTGATCTCTCGGAGGGTGGGTAGGTCTCACCTCGAGATGGATTCTGCTGCTAGGCTCTCACTAGCTGGCAGGGCAGGTTGATCTCTCGGAGGGTGGGGTAGGTCTCACCTTGGGATGGATTCTGCTATCAGGCTCTCACTAGCTGGCAGGGCAGGTTGATCTCTCGGAGGGTGGGTAGGTCTCACTTCGAGATGGATTCCGCTGCTAGGCTCTCACTAGCGGGTAGGGCAGGTTGATCTCTCGGAGGGTGGGGTAGGTCTCACCTCAGGATGGATTCCACTGTCAGGCTCTCACTAGTTGGCAGGGCAGGTTGATCTCTCGGAGGGTGGGTAGGACTCACCTCGAGATGGATTCCGTTGTCAGGCTCTCACTAGCTGGCAGGGCAGGTTGATCTCTCGGAGGGGGAGTAGGTCTCGCCTCGAGATGATCCTGCTGTCCAGGCTCTCACTAGCTGGGCAGGGCCGGTGATACCTCTCTATGGATGCCAAGTGATTTTACCCCTAGGCCATCTCGTCACCCAGGCCCCCATTAGCTGGCTTGACAGGTTGACTCCCCTAGGCGGGGCCAAGTATTTTTCGGCTCTAAGAAGGCCACTCCGTGAATACGTTGGGTTGGATGTTTCTTTCCGAGCTTGTGCCAACCTCGAAAAGAGCGGGGAATTGTTTACAACCCGTATTCGCGAAAAGTGGGCCCCAAACAAGGTATACGCATTTTTAAGCTTTTTGGGAGATTTTGCACTCTTGGGGACCAATTTTGGCTTGGCCTTGGAAATATACTAGTAGGGGGAATGAGATATTTGTATCCCCCCGACCCCTTTGAGGGTCTCCCCCAGGCCGCCGAGCTCACCCCAGGCCGCCGAGCTCATCCAGCCCCAGGCCGCCGAGCTCACCCAGCCCCAGGCCGCCGAGCTCATCCAACCCCAGGCCGCCAAGCTCCCCAGGCTTCCAAGCTCCCCAAGGCCGCCGAGTTCCCCAGGCCGCCGAGCTCACCCCAGGCCGCCGAGCTCACCCCAGGCCGTCGAGCTCATCCAGCCCCAGGCTGCCGAGCTCACCCAGCCCCAGTCCGCCGAGCTCATCCAACCCCAGGCCGCCAAGCTCACCCAGCCCCAATCCGCCGAGCTCACCCAGCCCCAGGCTGCCGAGCTCATCCAGCCCCAGGCTGCCGAGCTCACCCAGCCTCAGGCCGCCAAGCTCATCCAACCGCAGGTCGCCGAGCTCACCCCAGGCCGCCTAGCTCCCCAAGCCACCGAGCTCCCCCAGGCCGCCGAGCTCCCCAGGCCGCCGAGCTCACCCCAGGCTGCCGAGCTCACCCCATGTCGTCGAGTTCATCCAGCCCCAGGTCGCCGAGCTCACCCAGCCCTAGTCTGCCGAGCTCATCCAGCCCCAGTCTGCCGAGCTCATCCAGCCTCAGGCCACCGAGCTCACCCAGCCCCAGGCCGCCGAGCTCACCCAGCCCCAGGCCGCCGAGCTCATCCAGCCCCAGGCCGCCGAGCTCACCCAGCCCCAGGCCGCCGAGCTCACCCCAGGCCGCCGAGCACCCCAGGCCGCCGAGCTCCCCCAGGTCGTCGAGCTCCTCAGGCCGTCGAGCTCCCCAGGCCGCCGAGCTCGCCCCTTGCCGCCTGCTCGTCTGGCTCGAGGGGCTGCCCCTGGTGGACTGCATTTAGCCATTTTGAACAGCGGGATTTGGCTGTTGGCAGACCAATTTGGGGGCATTTCAGTAATTTCAGAGCAGTGGATGTTGGTTATTTGCAGGCCATTTCCAGAAAACTATAAATAGGCCCTTATGGGTGCCTTAGATAGGATCACTTCTTCACTCTCTCTTCATCCTCCAAGGCACCCTAGCTCAGCATTGGCTAGGGAGGGGGAGACCTCAAAGGTCTTCCAGGTGTGAGGTGGGACCTCCACACTAGAGCCGAGAGTCTGTTTCTAGTTTCCCGAGCCTTTGGTCCGTGACATCCCCCTGAGTGCAGTAGGTGTGAGGTCACCCCTTTCAAGGGACCCGGAACTCCAAGAGAGACCAAGTTTTTGGTTTCAACAATAAGAGTTGTGTGAACATTGTGGTCTCAAACCGCTATAACTCCTTTCATGTTACTTTCAGTTCTCTGCCTCATATCCCTCTCCTGAACCCTAGTTTGCACAATCCCCTCTGCAAGACAATAACTGTTCCAACTCTTTCTCTATCACACGTCACTGCAAACCGAGAACCCCACCCAAAGTTTGCGGATGCCGATGACCATGGCAAGCCATGTCGCAAACCCTCTGATTCTCATCAAACTTGTTTGATGCCCGTTCATCCTCCCCTTTCCCGAGTTGTTGTTCCTATGGTTCGCCATGACAGTTAATACAATATCTTGAGCATCCCTACTCCCCCACAACCACCACCCGCTCCTGCTACAAGCACAAACACCACCTCCACTTTCATCAGCAAGCCAGAGTACTATCAGCAGCTTCATCCACTATTTCATGTTACCAAGGTCGTTGGCCACTCGCAACAACTGCCTATCGTCAATTCCCACCACCAGATCTCCTTTATTTGTGAGTATTTAATAATGTATTTTTACCTTGTGTTTTCACTAATGTACAATTCATTGTGTCCTACAACACTTTCACACATTAGAATTGGACTTCAAAGATTCATTGAATATTTTTATGGGGTTCCTCCTGAATTATTCGAGTCAAATCAGAAGGCATTCGCCCGAGATTCTCAAGCGAGCCATCCTGACCGAGCGGACCGCACTCTTAAGCCACGCCCGCTCAAGGGCCCAAAATCACCCCAAAAAGGAGAGCGGAACCAAGCATGTGCAAAGACCGCGCAAAGCCCGTGCGCACGCAGCTCGCGCCTTGTGCTCTTGTAACGTGCATGGCTGGTGTGATCGCCCGCATTGCACGCACGCCCGCCTCTTGCCGCCGTCGACTGCCGCCGCCGTTGAGAAATCTGCCTGGGCCGTCCGAACCTTCTGGGGGGCATATCCGTCATTTTGCATAAATTGGTGATTTAGGTGACCGAAATGGAGTGACGTCATTCGCCAACTCAAGACTCTGCCCGAAGCAGTTATCACAATATCCCTCAAAAAACTATAAAAAGACATTCAGACCTTCATTTGAAGACTAGAAACTCCACAAGTTAGAGAGAGCTCTGAGATTTTCCAGTGAGAGCGTGAGATTTAGATTGCTCCTTCGCTCGTGATTTGCTCCGCTCTCTCTCTCTCTCTATTCCACTCAACGCTCACTTGATTGCTTTAGTAAGCTCGGAAGAAGACACAAGAGAACACTCTTGCGAACACTCTCAATGATGCATCGTGCAAGCTCCGTGGACTTAATTTGTTTCCTCTTCTCTTTGTACTCAAACCTTGTAATAGAGGGGCGGCCTAACACCCTCTGGGGACTCCAAACACTTGCAAACCCTCCTACCATGTGGTTTTACACCCTTTCCGGGTCTTCCATAGTAAAAAAAAGTCTCTTGTCATTGCTGCTTGATTTTCACTTGACTTTTTGTGTGTCTGGTCCGACTCAAATGTAAGACAATCTAATTCTCTGGACCAGAGGAAAATTGGGTGACTCATAATAGTGCTTGATGACCTAGCTTTTGCTTCCCTAAAGAGGTGAACCTTGTAAGAAATCCACTCTTGAAAACCTTGAAAGAAGTAACGAACTGGGAAGCTGAGCAGAAAAACAATTCCAAGGTCTCCCCAACTAGACTCACACATAATAATTTGCAATGAAGTTCATCAAATAACAATAAGAGAGTCAACGGATTCAAAGAATTGAAGATGTTCAAAGAGATCCTCTCTCCCGGTATACCGAGGGAGATGAGGTTCTTTGAATCTAACTGGAGGAAATTTTGGACGAATGACATCAAAGAAGTGAGAATGATCTTCTTCTTCTTCTGGAATAGCTTGTGCGGGCTCTTCAACATTAGTGTTTGCTCTTTCTCTGGAGAGCAATTTCTCTAAAAGTCTTACTCCTATGAATCTTATAACTTGTGTCATCAAATCAAACATCTGATTGAAGCCGCCTCTTCTATAGGTATTTCTGAACCATCAAAAATATTTTCAGATGACATACTTGTCGAATTCATAAAGACAAAAATTACTGAAAGAGATTTTTGTTTTTTTTTGTTTACGGTGAACAAATCTGTATGGTTGAACATTGCTTATATTTAGGCTCTATTTGAGACGGCTTATGTCGACGAATAAGTTATTGATTGAGAATTGATTATTAAATAGATATTTTATAAAAGTAATGATGAATAAGTATTAGATTGTTTGGATAGTTTGTTCATAAGTGTTGATCTAAAGATTCAGTTATCCACAAGGGGATGTTCGTTTGGACGCATTTTTTCGTCCGGAAATGATTTTTTTGGCCAGATGCGATTTTTCGCCCGGACGTTATTTTTCGGCTTGGGCCCAAATTTTTGTCCCAGACGCTGTTTTTTCACGCTGTAGAGATTTTTTCGTCGGACGCGATCTTTTTAACCTGACTCGATTTTTCGCCCAGTCACAATCTTTTTGCTCTAACGCGATTTTATTGCCCGGATGCGATTTTATCGCCCAAACATGTATTTTCGCCCGAAAACCTTTTTGTGTTGACGTGATATTTTTGACCGGACGCGATTTTTTCGCCTTTACATGTTTTTTCACCCAACACGATTTTTTCTTCCCAGACTCGATTTTTTGCACGGACACGATTTTTTTGACTCAGCCGCGATTTTTTGTCCCAGACATGGTTTTTCTCGCAGTCGCGATTTTTTCGTATGGGTGCGATTTTGTCGCTCGAATGTGATTTTTTCGCATAGGCCCGGTTTTTCATCCCGGACGCATTTTTTTCTCCCGAAAGGGATTCTTCGTCTCAGACGCAATTTTTCTCTGGGGAGCAATTTTTTCACCGTAGCGCGTATTTTTTTGAACGGACGCAGTATTTTTGACCGAAAGCAATATTTTCACCGGGACGCGACATTTTTGCCCAAACATGCCGCCTTGATGTATTTTTTGCGCGGTGCGATATTTGCAAACGAACACGATATTTTCACAAGGAAGTGAAAAAACATATGGGTGAATAAAAGCATGTCTGAGCGAAAAAATTGCGACCGAGCGAAAAAATCGCGCTCGGACGAAAAAAATATCATCGGAGAAAAAAATGCTCCCGGACAAAAAACGTGTTCGAACAAAACAATCGCGCCCGGACGAGAAAATCTTGCCCGGGGGAAAAAAATCACGCTCGGGCGAGAAAAATCCAACTTGAGGCTTTTTAAAAAGACAAACACTTGTAGGAAACCATATGCTTAACCCGAATAGCTTATAAAAAAAATCAGTTTATCAATTTTAAAATAAGTTATTTTCTAACAACTGCACAAACAAACAGTTGTAAAACTGTGTTTGCGTTTTGAATAGAGATTATCCATCACCATAAGCTGTCTCAAGCAGAGCCTTAGGATATGTTTGGTGCGGCTTATCACAGCTTATTTGCTCCAATGAGGTTGGACAAAAACATCATTGTCATAGAATGTATGTTTGGTATCACAAATGTTACAAAAAAACTAGTTTGAGGTATAAGATTTCGATATGACAATGACATTTTTGTCCAACCTCACCGGAGCAAATAAGTCACGATACTTCTCGGCACAATTTACTCCAAAGCAGCTCCATTCCCTAACAAAATTCCAACTGGAATCAAACCAGTCATCCGCATCTTCTATTCCTCCATTTACTTTGTAAACTAAATCATCATCGATTCATCTGAAAAGATAAAAAGCGAATTCAGCCTCATACATAAGCCATATCAGCAGGGGATAACTGCAGATGTTCGGGCCAAACTTCAACTGAACAGCTTAATGAAAATCTAGTTAAGTTAAACGGTTAGTCGTATCCCTCGGCTTATTGGCTCAACTAGTCCACTAAAAAATATAGTTATGCGTTGCGGAAATATATTGATCAGATTAATTTAAAATCATACATGAGAATAAACATCCCCGGAGGACAACTCATTATATGCAAGATTCTATATTTATTATAATAGTAAAAGTAGCTTTTATGACTGTTTAAATATAATGTTTTAGGTTTTCAAATATGGCATGCATGAAGTATTAATAGTAGTTTTTTATATTTTAAAATCCCTAACAGTGCAACCTAACATAAAGTCTCCTCAGAGAGCATGTATAAACAACCACAAAAAGGGCAAACTCAGCAACTTAGCAAAGTACTTAATAATCCAAAATAAAAAACCATCAGTGGGCGTTAACAACCTGACACGAATCCACTGAAGATATGTATGTCTGTACTAACAAGAAACAACCAAAACTACCTCACGAGGGTGAGCAAAAACCTTCGCAACCAAGCAGTCCACTAGCAAACTCCCAAACCTAGCCGCTCAACCGGTTACAGCCCTGAACCTGAGACATTCAAAAGAAGAACACATCAACAAGAAAATACAAGTGGTAAAAGGTGTCAATTAGATAATAATCAAGTAAAGCAAAGAGGGGTTTACCAAACCCTACTATAAGGAAAAGTTGTTAACCTCAGCTAAATAAGAAATCGACAAGGGTAAAAACTAACTTACCAACTCCAAGAGTAGAAAAATTTGCACCAAGTGCGATAAAGAACTATACTTTAAGAAATATGTACATATATAAGTATAAGTATCAGGAATAGGCTTCTCATAACTTTATAAGTAAAATCACCGGGGAAATATCGGCACCTGTAGTGGTGGGAACCTACCCAACACACCAACAGTTAAGAGAAACCACAACCACCGGGGAAAAACCGACACCTATAGTGATGGGGACCTACCAATGCACCAACAATCACAAATCTTGCAAGGATCCAAAGAAAGGTGGTTTTATACCTTGACACACCCAATACCGGGGAAAACCGACACCTGTGGTGGAGGGGACCTACCCAACACACCAATAGTCACAAACCCACCAGGGTCGAATAACTACATCCAACCATGGCCATACCAAGTTTTCATTCAATATAAAACAAACATCAACCAAACTCGTAAAACTCAAATACCAAAACCCAAACACTTCCCAAGACAAACGAGATGAAAAATATCCAAAGTATACCCTAAGGACCTAACTCGATGAACCAGACCAAAAACGGCGAAAAACTCCAAGTCCCGGCCAATTCGGCGAGTATACCCGAAGAAACAAATGGATACTCGACGAATTCTAAGGCGATACTCGGCGAATCCCTCTATACTTGGTGAAAATGCGTTGCGACAATCGACGATACTCGACGATTTCCTGTTGAAACTCGACGAACAGACATGCAATATTCGCCGAACTGCCTTAAACTAACCTGTGGTTCTCGCCGACTTCAAGTGATTCACGCCGAAAATGACTTAACCAAATTCGGCGATACTCGCCGAATTTCTACCCGATACCCACCGAAATCTACTTAGGATACAAACCGTTACTCGACGAATATTCCTCACCTAAACCTGATGAATTTGAGGTTCTCTATCCTATACTTGGCAAAAAAGGACCTAATGATACTCGACGAATTCCTTCACGATATACGCCGAATTCTACTTGACCCGAATTCCTAGTTTCCGTGGTTTTGATCGAAATCAAGACCTGACCTAGAGGTTAATCCAAAACTCATTCTACACTACTCCTATTCTCTAAGGGAGGGGGAAAGAGAGGAAGACAAGGACTAAAAATGGACAAGCAAGTGGAGAGATCCACTTGCCTTGAAATCTCTGAAAGAAGCGCCGCCCGCCCGCATCGCGACACGGATCGGCCGTAGAAAGGCCCAAGCAACATTTCCTGAAACTTTTGGAGGAAAAAGGAGGTACAAACCTCAAACCATAACTCACAAAAATCGGGGAAACAGGAAGATCTTACCATGATCGTGAAGCCCTCGTCGAGATCTTTCCGAATCTCTACTCTATTGACGAAACCGACCACCGGATCATCGGAAACTGTCGGCCGAAACAGGTCGTGTACGCCGCTCGTCTTCCACGAAAAAGGTGTCGTCGGGTTGGGGAAGATGATGAACAGTGTGGGTAGGGTTCTATTTGAGGCATATTTATACTTATAAATATAATTTAATATTATTAATCTACTTAAATAACGCCAAAACGACTCAAAATCCAAATCAACTCGAAATTCTACGAAATTTGCACCGTAGCTAAATACTGATGCTACGAATCCAACGGCGAAGTCGGAATCGAGATCCGACGAACCAAACTTGGGCAAAAACCTCTCGATGACAAAACAAAATCATTCCCAAAAAGGCTCCGCCGGGTCACCAAAACAGACCCGGCTCGCAAGGGAATCTTGCAAACAGGCTAAACCCAGTCACACAAAAAACCCAAAGAGCAAAAACCTTGCTCTAACCATGACACATGCCAAACACGTGTCAACGTAATGCCCTGATGTCAAAATTAAACCACTACGGAAATAAAAATAAATACCGAAAAATCATGGGCGTTACAATGAGAGCCAGAAACATAATACAGTTATATCTTTTGTATACGAGAAAGAGGAGCCCGACCCGCGTCATGTTGACCCTCTGATGGCATGATAATTTGAACAACAAAAAAGGGTTGAGTTGTACCCGCACTATGTCTCTCGACTAGACGACCTAAGGCATCTGGTGTGGTCGAGGCATAGGAGAGAGTCATTAGCATTAGTATTATACGCGACTATAATGCTCAAATTTTACCATCAGTCTGGGACTTAGGATAGTAGTGGGCCTGGTAAAGTCCAGAACACTGAATTTGGTTGGCCTGGGAAAGTCCAAAACATCGAATTTGACCATTGGTCTTGGATTGAGGATGGTGGTGGGCCTGGGAAAGTCCAAAACACTGATAATATGCTCTGAGTGCATGGGAAGTGTGGTTGTGCGCACCAATGTTTGTGATGAATGGTGCTTAAATTGCACATATATAGATACAAAGATATTGTCATACTGCTGTTTGCAAGGAAGGAGCATCGCCGCCCCTAGTGAGGGGTGGGGTCGTTATTGTAAGACGCCACTCCCGAAACACAACACACGGCCGAGGGGAGTCTTATGCCCAGAACAGTCACCTTGTGATAGCGTCAACACACAGGTTGATCGGTAATATAAGATGCTTATTCTGCAGGCTCTTCACAATATCATCTATGCCAACTCAACATAAAGAAAGTACATAAGTCATATCATCATAATAAACAAATGCCCAAACATAGTACATGAATAATATGGAACTACATCGGTTCCTTTAATATCAGAGTACAACAAAATTGCCCAAAGGTTACACCACAATGCTCAAACTCACATCAGACCCCAATGGCAACAAAGGTATCGTCGTATCAGGCCATGTCCACTGGCCTGGTTGCCCTCCTGCATAACCTGTTGATGCTACTCCATCAGCTAGGTTTTCTCCTAAAATGGTAGACATTGCAACCTTTAGTCATAAAGATTAAGTGGCTATGACATCCGCTCACCCCATTAACTCTTACGCAACGGGCAGGAGAAAGGAAAGAAGGTACAATATATATATAAACTGTGAGTACAAACAGGTGGTATAATTCTATTAATCATCAAAGTAACAATAGTAAAGTATAGCAAGTGATAACATCATTCTACACTAGCAATTCGTAAAGGTAAGAGCAATCAACTATAACATATAATTCTACAACAAGAAAGTAACTTAACTGTTGGGTACATTGGAAAATGTGTAGCAGATTTGGAGAAGTCTCACCTAACTCAATGATATTCATCAAGGTGTATTTGATGTTGTTTTGAGTTTCATGTGCAGGTTAAGGAAATGCAGAAAACGTTTTTTAGTACAAGTGTCGACACTTGACAAGTATTGTGTCGATACTTGGGAAAGGCTGTGTCGACAGCAGGAGCCAGATTGTGTCGACACACATGACTTGTGTCGACACACAGAAAATCTTTCGACAACAACTGTGTCGACACCAGGAGCCAGATTGTGTCGACACACAGGACTTGTGTCGACACATAGAAAATCTGTAGACAACAACTGTGTCGACACACAGGACTTGTGTCGACACATTCCAGAATTCTGTCGACAACAACTGTGTCGACACATAAGACTTGTGTCGATACACTCCAGAATTCCGTCGATACCAACTTTATCGAGACAAGGAGTTATTGTGTCGATACATTCCACTGAAGCTGTGTCGACATTATGAAAGCTGTGTCGACATCATTAAGAGTTGTGTCGACACATGATCTATTTGTGTCGACACACTTGAAGTATTGTCTCGACACTTTGCTGCTGAGTCAAAGTACAATGAAGTTTCTGGCGACCTTACAGCTGTCATAACTGACAATGTTGTTGTATCTGTCAGAGGTGTCAGAAGGCTGTTAGGAACCAGATCAGTCGGTAACCTCGGATGTAGCTTATATAAAGACATGTTCTATCATTAAATCTAAGGAATGAAGAACTAAGAAGAAGAGAAGTCTTCATCCAGAAATCAACAAGGGCAGATCCTGAACAAGTCTGCAAGAAGAATTCAGATTAAATTCTGAATAGAAGAAGGAAGCTGGATTGAGGATCATCTCCAACTTCAAGAAGATCAACCTTACTTTGTTCAGATTCAAGAAGCTTTGAAGAAGCTAAGACAGGTTGATTCTAAAGTTGTCAGATCTATCAAGAATTGACTAAGAAACCTTCTACTCATTCTCTCTCTACTTGGGTGAAGGAATTACTCTTTTTATTATCAATTTTTCTGTAGGATCTTTTACAGATCTGAGTGTAGGAGGGTTATCCCTCTGAGTTGTAAGCCTAAATTTATAAAGGCTGAGGTAGGGCTCAGTGCATGAGGTAGGAGATTAAGTTCTCTGAGTTGTAGGCCTGGGAAAAGGCTGAGGTAGCGCTTGAGTGCCTGAGTTGTAGGCCTTATGGAAGAGGCTGAGGTAGGGCTTAATTACCTGAGTCATAGGAGTGTGAACCCACATACAGTAAAGTATGTCTGAACCAGTAAAATAAAATAAACAATAATCTACCTCGTTAAGATGAGGCAACAACCACGGCCAACACTGCTGCACAAGCTCTCCAAAAAAACCCAGCACTGAACTCAGCTACAGCTCTGAACCTGAGGCATTCCAAAGACATAACACCTCAGCAAGAAGTACAAGTGATGGCAAAAATAAAGTCATAAGTACAAAAGTCAAAGGGTACCAACCCAAGACTAATGAAAAAGTACATAAACAAGTAAGTAGTATGATACAAAAGTACAAAAGGAAAAAAAACTACTGTGAAGCGTCACGTACATCTAGAATACCCCAAACGCACAAGCCTATAAGGGGAAAAATCAAGATTAAACCATCAGGAAGAGAAACAAACCCCTATTAGCCACCTGTGGTCAACTCCACAACCCAATCGGGACCTGGTGGCTTGTCTCGCCTCACAGTATCGCCACGAAGAAAAACCATGATAGACATCTCAAGTCAACAATGGCATGTCGGATTCTACTAAACAATTCTAGAATTGAAGCGGTTGATCAACCTTTAGGAAGAACTTAAAATCCTAAATAAACTCTAACGCACTCTACGAGAAAATTACGAACATTAATAAAAGCGGGATTTAATCACGTCATCAGAAACACACAACCTTTAACAAGCTAGATGGCGAAATCAAGAACATGTTGATTATAGTGCAATAAGTCAAAAGATCATATCAGCAAGATATATCAGTAAATTATTTGAATAATCAAGAATGCAAGCAGTTAGAAATTCCTGCAAAATCCTGGGTAAAGAAGGGAAGTAAAAAAGAAAACCATCACTTACCTTGATTTTTTATCGTAAATATTCTCTGAATCACTCCTTGACGTAGATCGCGGCTAAAGAACACGAGAGAAGTCAAAATCTAAGAAGAACAGCCAAAAATAGGAGTTAGGGCCAAAAACCCCAGCGAGAAAATTTCAAGAAAAGGGGAAGATTTTACCACGATGGCATAACTCTCGACGAGAGCTTTCCAGATCTATATTCGGTTGAAGATTTCGAGCACCGGAGCACCGTCGGCAGCCACCCGAAGATTCACGAATGGCTTTCTCTCTCTCGCCAACGCTGTTGAAACCGAAAACTTGGTCTCGTGGAGTTCACTCTTGGGGAAGGGGTGATCACGCACCTACTTATCTCCTGCAAGCAAAATGACAAAGAAAACAAAGGGAAACTAACCCAAAGGCTCGGCATGGAGGACCCACCACACACCCGGAAGATCTTAGAGCTCTACCTCTCCTTAGCCAAAAGCCGAGCTAAGGCTACCTCAGAAAGCGCTAAAAGATTAGGGAGCAAGTGAGTATGGAAGGCGTGCTTTCTGAGGTGCCCCTTGGGTCCTATTTATAGATTTCTGAAAACGGCCTGCAAATAGCCAACCTCCGCTATTCCAAACAGCTATGTGCAGGCCAACCAAGTCTGCCAACAATGTAACTCCATTGTTTTAGCAGGATATGGGCAGGCCAACAGGTGCAAAATGGTAAAAATACCTTACAGAACAATGGGCGAGTTGCCCTCGACAATCTCTGCTCGGCAAGGGTGGCGAGCACGGGTCCGACCTGCCCTGCTCGCTAGCTGCGAGCTCGCTCAGCCGTCAGAACTCGGCGAGCGGCCTGAGAATCAACAAAATGCTCATGGGTCGACGAACTTCGGGATCCGTTCGACGATCACCGAGCTTAGTTCGTTAAACGCCTAGCTCCGTTCGACGAATGCCGAGCTCGACGAGTGCGGTCCTGGCTGGCCCTACTCGCGCGCAACCAGCTGGACTCGCCTAGGCGAGCTAAGGGCTGCCGAGCTCTGCCCCCTTGGTTCCTGGCGTCCCCGCTCGCCGGATACGGGGTGGTACACAATCCCAGCTCCTTTTGAGCTTGGCAAAGCTCGGAAAAAATCATCCAACCCCAAGTGTTCGGCGAGTGTGGGAGGAGCCAGAGAGAATCTTCGGGTGGGGTCCACATGCAGCTATATATATACGTCTGCATACTTGAGTGACTCTTGCCATTCCCTTTGCTCCAATTCTGTCGAGATGTCGATCCCTAAGGAGATCCAAGAGAGGCATGCCCGAGTCCGCGAGGCTTCCTCTACCCGCATCGCCAACCTGACCGCGGTTCCGCTTGTTATCCTGCATAGTGGCTTTACCGAGTCCAATCCCGCCAAGAGGGTGAAACTGTTTCCCCAGGCGGCCGAGCCCATATTTGATGATCTAAAGATAACCCTGGAGCACGGGATCGACACCTCCAATCTGCCTGCCCTCGATAAGGGCAAAAACGTCGTTGACCTCTGTGGCGACCCGGACAACCAGCAGAATGACGCCGAAGTCTCCATGCCGTGAGTCCAGAATGCCCTCGGTGACTCGCGGTTTATTACTCCGGAGAATCGTTCCCGAGATCCATCACCCCCCTTTGGGACCCTGGGGCTGGATTCGCAGAGGCCGAACTCGTCAGTTCGCGTCCCTTCCCCTCAACGACCAGTCGGGACTGCGGGAGGTGGTGCCGAAACCATCCCTGTTCCGGGCTTCGACCTCCTCTCACCAGAAAAACGCCGCCCAGGCCTCGGTAAGGACCCGAGATTGGTCCCTCCCCGCACTTTCTTGGAGGTGCCGAGCTCGCCAGGTAAGCAGGCCTTTATTTCTTGTCCTATGGTTTTCCGAGACACTCCTTTCCCATACTGATGCTTCTATCTTCACAGCTCTTCCTAGCCAATCCGTGGCTGAGGAATCTTCGCGAACAACCCACTATTCCCCCCTTCCCTCCCTGAGATTGCTAGACTCCTATCTGGGTCCTGAAGTGGAGAACGACGAGCTGGCGAGGAGGGGGATCATGCTCTTCAAGAAGCTCGTATGCGCCCTGTGCGAGGTGCAGGAGGTCAATGAGGCGTTGCAACGCGACTACGTGTGGATCGCGGACGAGGTGAGGAGCAACTCGGCCGACGAGATGACGTCCCCCTCCAGGCTGCTGGACGAGATCGACGAGGGCCTCTCGGTGGCGAAGAGAAACTCGGGGCGGATTCGCGAGCTTCTCCGCTTGCGGCAGTCTGGGGGGCGGGGGATGCGAGGTCGGGGTAGATAGAAAACGGCTCCATTGCCGAGCCAACCGGTACTCGCCTCCTGACCCCCTTCTGCCCGCGGGCTTTGTTTTCTTTTTTCTTATGTATCTGATTCCTCCAGACTTTCGTACTTTGTCCTGTAATAACTCCGAATATTTTTGGACTTTAGTGCCTGGCATTCGAATAATATTATATATTCCTCTATATCTAGCTCGGCATACGATGGGACACGCTAAGGAAGTTGGCGAGCTGGGGCTGGCGAGCTGGGATAGGCGAGCTGGGCTGAATGGACAGCTCGGTCTCAGGCTTATTTATCTATAAATAGCCCCCCGCCCCCACCAACCCCGTACCACCGCCTTTACTGCTTACTTTCTCTCTCTTCCCGCGCTCTTTCTTTTTGCACTCGCGCTCTAAGCCTTCTGCGAGCATGGGCAAGACTAACCCTGATGCCGACGGCCGCTCCAAATGCGCTCAACATTTCGTCGATTACTGTTTCTTCGAAGGGAACACAATCGAGGCAGAGCTCGCTGAGTTTATCAGCGACCATGTTCCGCCCGACTTCAAGGCACGCCGGCCGAGGGAAGGGGAGGCGATCAACACCTTCTACTCCGACGAGCTCGCCTTCCTCATCTCGCATTTCGAGGTGGGGTTGCGCCTACCCCTCTGGTCGGAAGTCCGCAAGATCCTGAAGTTCTATGGCGCGGTGCCCACGCAGCTCAACTCGAATGCCATCGCCATGATGGTGGTGTTCGCCTGCTTCCTCCGCCGGGAGCGGATAGAGTTTAACATGACCGTGTTCAGGAAACTCTTCTCCTACAAGGTGACCCCGGACAGCTTCGCCTACTTCGGGGAATCGCTCATCAAAGTTCGCGAGATCGCGAACAAGCATCATAACTGGATGACCAAGATCGCCTTCATCAAGGGCGATCTCGGCAACATCCCTTACTCCCCCCAACAAAAGGGCGAGGACGTTTACCGCCCCCTACCATGTCCGACAACAATGCCGAGCTCCATAAATTCTTCCTCCACAAAGATTTTGAGGTCGCCTTCCTGTGAAGGGGCCTCGACACGCTCCGCCCTGTTCCTCCCAGCGAAGGTATTCTTCTCTCCTAATGCTCAACTCGCCAATTCTTGATAGAATTTTTCTAAGTTTTTTCGTGCAGGTGAACGACTGATCCCCATGAACCCGCCGTTCACGGACTCGGGGCTACATCCGGACTTTCTTGCTCGCTAGAGGGCGGAGGCGGCGGCTTGCCGAGACGAGGCGACTTCCTCCAAACCCTCGTCCATCAAGAGGCGATCTGAGCCTGCGGGGTCGAGCCCGCCCCGTCGGCAACCGCCAAAGAAAATAAGGAGGGCAATGGTGGTTCCTCGGGCGATACATCAACAACAACAACAAAGCCCCAGGTACATGAGCTTGCCTGAGATCATTCCAGACGCGTTGTCAGAGAGCCTGCTGAAGGAGATCACGAGCAAGTGGAATAGGGGTGGTGAGACCTCTGCTCCCCCTGCTATGAAGAAGATGGCGTGCAAGCCTACCACGCCGAAGGACCACCCCCTCTTTGGCTTTAGGGGGAGGTGGAAGGACTCGGCTGGCAAGCCTATGGTTCAGTGGGATGAGCTGGCCCACCGAGTCTTAATCTCTACCCTCCATCCCTCTTAGGTTGACCGCGAATTCTCCATCGGTCACGCCTATGTGCTCGGCTTCGGCCTCTATGGTCGCGAGGATGCCGAGGCCTACAAGGGCGTGGCCCTACGACAGCTCGGACATGAGGGCATGCAGGCCCACATGCGGGCCATGGAGCTTCATCACATGATGATCCGCCGGAGCTTCAACATCAGCAACCACCTCCAAAAAGCCGAGCAGGCACGGGATGTCAACAAGGACAAGGCTGTCGACCTGGTGACGCAACTCGGCATCGTCGAGAACCTACTCGCCAAAGCCGTCGGCGTACTGGTAAGCATCGGGCCGCCTCCTCACCTTTTACTTAGAATATTCTGCGTTGTTACTAATGTGCTTCCCTTCAGGATGCCAAGGCTGCTGGGGAGTTACGGGCTCGCGTCGCCGGGCTGGAGGAGGAGAACGAGCAGCTGCACGCCTGCCTCGTCGGGCTCGAGGGGGAGTATGCGACGCTGAAGGAGGAGAACATGGGCCTCCATCGCGAGGTCTGCCGCCAAGCGGAGATATTCTTCCCCCCGGGCATCGTCGAGCCCACCTTTGCGTACAAGAGCCCGAGAATTTTCGGCAAGGCCGACATCGCCGAGAGGCTGCGGGTCAACTCCATCGAGGCCGCCGAATGCACCTTACAGATGATGAAGGATTCATGCATGCTGGTGGAGGGCTGCGAGGATATCACAGCCCGAGATCTCATGCCGACTCTGTTCCCGGCGACGCCGCCTAGAGAGAAGGAAGACAGCCTCGACGCGCTCTTCGGCAAGGGCTTCAACGATGACCTGTCTGCTGGAGGGGGCAAGAGTTGATTTTTCCTTTCTTCTTTTTTTGTAATCTCGCCGAGACGAGCTGCCCATGTAACTATCATTATATAATTGAAGATAGTTTGCAATGAATTTTCTTTATTTTCTCTATATTTTTCTGGGCTTTCCCGCTGTGACATGCTTGCTTGTGAGCTCTACCCCTCGGGCGATTTCGCGAAGATATATATTATCGTTAGGATGGTTGTTAGGACTCGCTCCCGAGAGTAGACCCTGAGAGCTCGCCAACCCCAGACGATCTGGAGATGGACTACTCGCCGTACCGGGCGCAAGTAGAACTGAAGGGGGGTGAGGTGTCCGGCCGGAGGCCGCCTCCTTCAGCGAGAGCCAGGGGCTCGGCTCGCCGCCCTGCTGCCGAGCTGGACTTGCGAGTCCCGACTCGCCTATGGAGAGTCTTTCCTTCCTCTTTCTGAAGACCAAACTTCTTAATATCCTGAGAGTACACGACTTCCCCGAGTGATATCCAGCCCTGTCAGCTAGGTGAGCCTGGCAGCGGGATCTGCTTGGGGTCATAGTAGACACCTTTGAGTGACATCTAACCCTGCCAGCTAGGTAAGAGCCAGGCAGCGGGATCTGCTCGGGATCCGGGTAGACACCATCGAGTGACATCCAGCCATGCCAACTAGGTGAGAGCCTGACAGCGGGATCTGCTCGGGGTCTGGGTAGACACCATCGAGTGACATCCAGCCCTGTAAGCTAGGTGAGAGCCTGACAGCGGGATCTGTTCGGGGGTCCGGGTAGACACCATCGAGTGACATCCAGCCCTGCCAGCTAGGTGAGAGCCTGGCAGCGGGATCTGCTCGGGGTCCGGGTAGACACCATTGAGTGACATCCAACCCTGCTAGCTAATTGAGATCCTGACAGCAGGAGCTGCTCGGGGTCCGGGTAGACACCTTCGAGTGACATCCAGCCCTGCCAGCTAGGTGAGAGCCTGTCAGCGGGATCTGCTCGGGGTCCGGGTAGACACCTTCGAGTGACATCCAACCCTGTCAGCTAGGTGAGAGCCCGACAGTGGGATCTGCTCAGGGTCTGGGTAGACACCTCCGAGTGACATCCAGCCCTGCCAGCTAGGTGAGCCTAGCAGCGAGATCTGCTCGGGGTCAGGGTAGACACCTTCGACATCCAACTCTGCTAGCTAGGTGAGAGCCTGACAGCGGGATCTGCTCGGGGTTTGGGTAGACACCATCGAGTGACATCCATCCCTGCCAGCTAAGTGAGAGCCTGGCAGCGGGATCTGCTCAGGGTCCGGGTAGACACCATCGAGTGACATCCAGCCCTGCCAGCTAAGTGAGAGCCTGAGAGCGGGATCTGGTCGGGGTCCGGGTAGACACCATCGAGTGACATCCAGCCCTGTCAGCCAAGGGATAGCCTGGCAGCGGGATCTGCTCGGGGTCTATCAAATGAACACTTCACCCTCTCGTATGAGTTACTGCAACAGGATTAACACATCACAAAGCTTTATTAAGAACAAGTCATTACTTATATATTTCAAGGATAAAAATGTTTTAAGTTGTCACCGCTCAGGTGAGACTTAGGGTCTCTCCCTCCACATTTTGGAGACGATACCCTCCTGACCTCAATGTTTCTTTTACAATGAATGGACCTTCCCAGTTGGGGTTGAGCTTCCCCACGGTTGCCGATCTTCCTGCTACATCCACCTTTTTCAGGACCAAGTCCCCCTCCGTGAATTATTTGACTCTGACGTGCTTGTCAAAGTACTTAGCCATTCTCCTCTTCACTTCTTCTTGTCGGACGGCGGAGAGGTCACACAGCTCCCCTACGATATCAAGGGAGAGTCACAACTCCTCATTCTCGGCCTGCCATTCATCTCTGCCTTCCCCTATCGTGACAACTCGAGGCGTTTGAACTTCAAATTCTACGGGGAGTACTGCCTCACATCCATGGGAGAGCTTGAAAGGGGTGTCCCATGTGGCTGTGTTGGGGGTGGTCCTCAGGGCCCAGAGGACCGAGGGAAGCTGCTCTACCCAACTGCCTTTCATATTTCCCACTTTCTTCTTTAGGAGGTTCACAATGATCTTGTTTGCCGCCTCCACCTGCCCGTTGCTCCTGGGGTGGTAGACCGAGGCAAACATGAGGTCAATCCCGAGCTGCTCGCAGAAGCTAATGAATTCTGCGCTGGCAAACTGAGGTCCATTGTCTGGGACGATGGCCTAGGGAAACTAATGGTGGCAGATGATCTCCCCCAAACAAAATTTCTGATGACCTGGGAAGTTACCTTGACCAGCGCCTTTACTTCCAGCCACTTATAAAAATAGTCAATCAGCACCAACAGGAACCTCCTCTGCCCACTGTCCTGGGGGAATGGTCCGACCAAATCCATTCCCCAAATTGCAAAGGGCAGGGGGCCGTGATGCTCTTGAGGAGTTGAGCAGGTTGCAATTGGAGGGGGCAAACAACTGGCATTTGTGGCACCACTACGTGAATTCTGCAGCATCGCGGCCCAGAGTTGGCCAGAAGTATCCCTGCCTGACGATCCTCCCTTCTAGGGTCTGACTCTCAGAATGGCTCCCACACTCCACTGAGTGGACTTCTTCCAAGATCCTCTGTACCTCCCTCTCGGCCACGCAACGGGCCAACATTCCCGAGAGAGTCTTCCGATACAACTGTCCACCCTGGAGGAGATAGTACGCTGACTTGTACCTGAGATTCTTCTTGTCCATCCCCTCCAGATACTCTCCCGAGGAGAGGAAGGTTGTGACCGGGTCCATCCACGAGGGTGTCGATCAACCTCCATTAGTTCCCCCTCTTCAATGGAAGGGCGAAATAGATCAGTGATGCTACCCCCTCCCGGGGCCATGCTTTGCTAGCTGATCGACCTGCACATTTTCTTCCCAGGGCACATGTCGGATGGAGAAATTTTGGAACGTGCTGATGACTCCCTTCACTTTGGCTAAGTATAGCCGCAGGGTAGGATCTCTTGCCTCAAACTCCCCATTGATCTGGGAAGCTACCACCATGGAGTCAGTAAGGACCTCCACATCGATCACCCCCAACTCCCTGGCCAGGCACAGCCCCGCGATTATGGCCTCGTACTCTGCTTGTTTGTTAGTGATGGGGAAGTGCTCCACCACCGTTTGTTCGATTCTAGTTCCCAGGGGGCTCTCCAAGATCACTCCCACCCCTAGGGAATACCTCCCCGAGGCGCCATCTACCTTCACCTTACATAGAGTCGGACGAGTGAGCTCTTCCTCCATCACCTCGATCACGTAATCGGCCAGAAAGTCGGCCATTGCTTGGGCCTTGATCGAGAGGCGGGGGACGAAGGAGATGTCGAACTTGCTCAACTCTACCGACCATTTGGCCAACCTGCCCGAATGCTCCACCCCATCAAAGATGTTGCGGAGGGGATGGTTAGTCACCACTCGAATGGAGTGTGCCTGGAAGTAGGGCTGGAGCCTCCGGGCCGAAATGATTAGGGCGAAGGCCAACTTTTCTAAGATGGGGTACCAAAGCTCGGCCTTCCTCAGGACCCGACTCACATAATATATGGGGAGCTGCTTCTTCCCTTCTTCCCAAACCAGGACGGAGCTCAAGGC
Organism: Platanthera guangdongensis; assembly: GCA_039583875.1. Lineage (NCBI taxonomy): Eukaryota > Viridiplantae > Streptophyta > Magnoliopsida > Asparagales > Orchidaceae > Platanthera > Platanthera guangdongensis. The sequence continues at coordinate 3,592,887 of CM077160.1, forward strand.
CTCTGCTCCGACCCCGAGATACAAAAAAAGATCATCCCCCTCTTTCGGCCCTTGGAGCAACAGAGCCTGGGTCAACTGCACCTTCAGAGCTTGGAATTCCTCCTCGCACTCCTTAGTCCACTCAAATTTTTGGTCCCCCTTAGTGTCTTGAAGAAGGGGAGCACTTCTCCCCGGCCCGAGAGGGGAACCTGCTTAATCCAGCCAGCTTCCCTGTCAATCATTGCGCCTTTTTAGCATTCCACGGTGACCCCAGTTCCATGATGGTCTTGACCTTGTCAGGATTCGGCTCGACCCCTGTGCGGGTGAGGAGGTGCCCTAAGAACTGTCCCCCGCTAGCCCCGAAGACGTACTTTAGGGGGTTCAGCTGCATCTTATAGTTGCGCAAGGTAGTGAAGGTCTCTTCCAAATCCTGAAGGTGAGAGTCCACGCCCTGACTCTTGATCATGTAGTCATCCACATACACTTCCAGGTTACTCCCCATCTATTCCCGGAAGACCCTGTCCATTATCTTTTGGTAGGTCGCTCCTACATTCTTCAGCCCGAATGACATCATTTTGTAGCAGTAGCACCCATCCCCCATGATGAATGAGACGTCCTTGATGGCTGGGGGGTGCATCCTAATCTGGTGGTAACCTGAAAACGCATCTAAGAAACTCATTACAGAGAAACCGATGACTGAGTCAACCAGCGCGTCAATCCGAGGCAAGGGATAACAGTCCTTAGGGCACGATTTATTAAGTAAAGAAAAGTCAATACATATACGCCACCGACCGTCTCCTTTTTGAACCATAATAAAATTGGAGACCCAGCCGGGGTATTGTATTTAGGATACAAAACCGGCCTTGAGAAGTTTGGCCACATCCTCTCTGATGGGCTCGACCAGCTTGTCCGCAGTTGACCTCCTCTTTTGCTAAACGGGGCGTGCTCCCGGGTCCAGGTTGAGGAGGTGGCAAGCCACGTCTGAGTCAACCCACGACATCTCCGCGACGCTCCATGCGAAGATGTCCACATTCTTTTGGATGCACGCCAGCACCCTACCCTGAGCTTCTGGGGTCAGCCCCCCGCTAACACAAACCTTCTCCACCCTGCCTCCAAGGGTGAGAACCTCCATCTCCACCACCTCTTCTGCAGCCTCCAGCCTGGACTTCTCTCCCCACTCTCCGACGTCCCTCTCCTCTGGGACAAGAACCTCCTCTTCCACTTCCTCCACGACCATTGTCACGTCCAACTCCTCTCCTCCTGCCACCTCCACCTCGTTGAAGCTCTCTACCACCATCTCCTCCCTGCTAGCCTCCGACTCCACCTTCATTCTCCGCTCCATCTCCTCGGCCCCATCCTGCCAGGAGATAGAGTTTACGGTGGTGACGTAGCACTCCCTTGCTACTTTGGGATCACCCCGCACCGGGACCTGGATCCCCTCGGCATGAAACTTCAGGCATTGGTGGAATGATGAGGGGATGCAGTAGAAGGCGCTGATGAGGGGCCTTCCAAAGATTGCGTTATAGCTGCTGGGGCCATCCACAATTACAAATCGGCAGTTCCAGGACTGCCCCCAGGGAGACTTGGAGCCCCACTCCTCCTTCTACCTCCTTCCTCTCCCCCGATAACCCAAACAAGGGGCCATCCGAAGCCAGCACCCTCTTTACCTCCACATTCATTGCATCGAACGCCTTCTTGAAGATGACATTGACGAAGCTTCCATTGTCAATGAGCATACGGGAGACAGTAAAATTTTCTATGGCCGTCTGGATTACTAGCACGTCACAGAAGGGATCCTCATGATCCGGCATATCATTCCTTGAGAAGGTGATCTTCTCTTTCGGGGGTGGGTCTGGGAAGTGGAGCCAATGCTCCGACGGTATATGGTGTGGAGGCTGGCCCTCCGAGAGGCCTCTACCTCACCCCCCTATGGATCACTCTGATCCCTCCCCGGGTCCCGACATCTGTCCGGTCTTCACACCGCTCCTCCTCTGCCCGAGGTAGGACCTCCTCAATCCTCACCTCCTGGCAACCCTGTTGCTGTTGCTGCTCCCTATTCCCTCTCATCTCGAGGAACTCCGAGCATGTGGCCGTAGCGTGCCCTTCCTCTTGATGGAAATCGCAGTAGGGCAACTCCACTCTTACTTCTCTCCTTCTCCGCACTGCTCTCCTCCTCTCCCCCATGGCTATGGCCATAGCCTGGTCTTGATTGGGGAGTGGAGGTCTGTTGGGTACATTGGTTTAAATGTACCTGATTTGAAGAAGCCTCACCCTACTCAATGATATACATCAAAATGTATTTGATGTATTTTGAGTTGCCTTGTGCAGGTTAAGTATTTGCAGGGAAAGCTGAAAGTTTTCTAAGTCCATGTGTCGATACCCAGAAGGAAAGTGTCGACACTTAAGAAGACTTGTGTCGATACCCAGGCAAGCAGTGTTGACACTTGGAGTAATTGTGTCGACACCAGGGATGTAGTGTCGACACCAGACAGAAAGTGTCGACACATGAAGGCTGTGTCGACACTCAATGAAGAAAAGTCCAGTGAAGCAGTATTGACACTTAGAAGCAGTGTCGACACCCAGAGGAACTGTGTCTACATCAGAAAGTGTCGACACTTGGAGGCTGTGTTGACACTCAGCAAATTTCAGCAGAGTCTAAGTATAAGTGTCGACATAATAAAGAATGTGTCGACACACAGCAGAAGACTCAGCACTTGAAGAAAGTGTCGACACAAGTAAGAATGTGTCGACACTCAGCAGAAGACTCAATACATGAAGAAAGTGTCGACACTAGGAGGCTGTGTCGACACTCAGCAAAGTTCAACAAAAAATTCTAAGTACAAGTGTCGACACTAAGGAGATGTGTCGACACTCAGCCAAAGTCTCAACAGAAGAAGAATGTGTCGACACAAGGAGCAGTGTCGACACTCAGCAAGTATCAACACAGAAGGCATGTGTCGACACCAAGAAGATGTGTCGACACTGAACAAGTTCAACACATGAAGATGTGTCGACACAAAGGAGTTGTGTCGACACTTACAAGAATTCAACTAAGTGCTGAAGAACAAGAAGTTGTGTCGACACAGAATATCAGTGTCGACACATGATGAAGAAGCTGTGTCGAGAAGTGAATTCTACAACATAAGGAGTTGTGTCGATACCTTGAAGGCTAGTGTCGACACTTAGTCTACTTGTGTCGACACTTAAAGACAGATTGTCTCGACACTTTCAGACAGTTACAGTTATTTCAAGAACTGACTGGATGACTTGACAGCTGCCATTCCAGTCGGTCTGCTGCACCTGTCAGGGATGTCAGAAAGCTGTTAGGAACCAGATCAGCCGGTCACCATGAAGAAGGCCTATATATAGGCCTATACTGTCAACAGAAAGAGATGATCAACACGTCAAGTAATACACAAAAGATCTAGCTATTCATTGAAGAATCAAGTGAAGATCTAAGTAGTTGGAGAGAGAAAGCTCCATCCAAGAAGACAACCATTGGAACCAGGCTGTGAAGAAGGGTTCAGACCTAGTTATGAATCTTAAGTTGCAGTGATTGAAGATCAGCTGCAGAGAATCAATCCTATTATGTTCTACATTCAAGAAGCTTTGAAGAAAGCCAAGTGAGATTGTTCTCAGTAGAGTTCATTCAAGAACTCATCAAGAACCTATCAACTCATCTCTCTTTTCTCTGAGTTGTAGGTATATTCTTTGTATTCTTATTTTCTTGTAGGATCCTTAGGGATCTAAGTTGTAAGCCTGTAATTATAAAGGCTGAGTGGTAGGGCCTGTGTGCCTGAGTGTAGGAGATCTAATTCTCTGAGTGTAGGCCTGTTGTGGCTGAGTGTAGGCCTGTTGTGGCTGAGTGTAGGCATTGTGGCTGAGTGTAGGTCTTTGGAGAAGACTGAGTTGTAGGGTCTTGGGCCTGAGCTGTAGGAACCTGTTTGGGGTTCTGAGTGTAAGATCTGAGGATCTGAGATAGTTGAGGAGTTTGGCCGAATCTAGTACACTACTAGATAGGCGAAGGGGGAAAGTGGATGTACCCAAACCTTGGGGAACCACTATAAATCTGTGTGTTCACTGTGTGCATGTTTGATTCTATGATTGTTGATTGCTTGCTGTGAAGAATTAGTTATAACTCTGTGATATAATCTGAATTCTGCCTAAAAAGTTTAAAAGATTTAAGTCACCTATTCACCCCCCTCTAGGTGATTAGGTACAATTGCTTTCAAGGTCTCTGCGCCTTCCTCCAACCCAGGGGGTGGAACTGATCCTGGCCCCCTTAATGGTGGTCCCTTCCCTGGTATCCTCTCCATGGCCCCTAGTCTTGCCACTCGGGCCTCCAGCTCAACCGACGGTCCGGCTCCTGACGCCCCTGTTGGATCCCTAGTTGATTTGGGCTAGGTTCACTGACTTAGGTTGTGACCCATCATGTATAGCCCGGGTCAATTTGTGTCCTAGAGTCTAGGTTAAGTCCTTAGGCTCAACTCCAGATGGACCAGCTTTCAACAAGACCCTCAAAGGCTCCAGACTCACAAGTTTTCAAGACCAAGTAAAGTGAGTTCGACGTTCATCGAACTCAGCTCGACGAAAGGATTTCTGTGCTCGACGATCGTGAGGCAATTCTTAGTGCCGAGCTCGACAATCTATGTTTTCTGTTCGACGAAAACTCAGGTTCTACATCAATCCAAAGTTAGAAGGACTTCAAATTTTTCTAAGTCCAGCTTTATGCTTCGGTCGACGAATTATATTCTGAGCTCAACGAACTTGGATCTCAAGTTCACAGCTTCTTAGGTCGACGAAATCAACTTCTCAGGTTGACGAATGCTATTCTCTACTCGACGATTTCTGGACTCAGAGAATCTGTGTCAACACTTAGGGTTTGTGTCGACACCAGACAACTTGTGTCGACACCAGGATTTAAGTCGACACCAGCTTCTGTCGACACCAGAGGATTTGTGTCGACACCAAGATCAATCTGTCGACACCAGCTTATGTCGACACATCATTTCAGCAGATGCAGGATATTTTGTCTAAGTTCAAAACTTTTCTCAGGTCGACGATTTTGATTCTCAGCTCGACGAATGAAGAATGTCTGTTAGATGAATGAATATTGTCTGGTCGACGAACTCTATCAAGCTCAGCTCGACGAACTCAAGCTCAGCTCGACGAACACAAGTTCAGCTCGACGAATTGTGTTCTTCGTTCGACGAATCCAGATTAGGTTTTCTTCAAGGTTCCCGTCCCGTTTCTTGGCGCTGATTCCTGAACATTTAATGCCAGATCTTCTCGGAATGTTACCGTTAGAACGTGCATTGACTATGGACGATCTCATGCTGTTTTTACAGGAGACAGTTAGGAAAGTCATTGATTGCTGATTCTTTCCAAGGCCGACCGTAATTACTGCTCGACATTCAAAAGTTTGAAGATTCCTCAGTCAGTAAGAGACACATACAGATACACAGAAAATAGAGACAACAAGAGAACAGTGTGAAGCAGTGATAGAGTTCAAGAATCACAGTACAAAAAACAATCTGATAGATTTTCTAAAGATTGTAGAAGAACAAAACATTATCAAATCTAAAGTTCTTGACTGCAATCAGCCTTGACCAGAGAACTTTTGAAGAAGAAATAAGAACAACTAAATTCAATTAAGAGTCTTCTTCTTTCTATTCTCAGGACAACTTCAAAGGACAACAAAATTTTATTAGTCAAAAGAAGTTCTTGAAGCAGTTCTGGTCCAGGCATTCTAGGTCATTGAAGGCCTATCACCCTGAAGCAGTGCTCCAGCATTCTTGACCAATTCAAGATCTTAGGGGAGCAAGAGCTGCTACATCAATCCACAAGTCTTCTCTCTGACTGTTGATAGAGAAGACTCTATCACCCTCTCTCTAACTCATGTACAGGGTTTTAAATCCCTTCAAAATTATTCTGGTTGCAAGTCTCCTTTCAAAAGATTTGAGGGTTTGGTTTTTGGGGACCTGATCAAAACCCATTGGTGCCCAGGACACCTGATCAACTCATCCTGCAGTGGATTCCTACCTAGGGTGGTAGAAGAGTGGATGTACCCAGATTTATTGGGGAACCACTATAGCTCCTTGTGTCTTCTGGTTGCTTATTTTCTTTTGTTTTCTGGCTGTGGTCTGTGATTGCTCTGTGTTTAGTTAGTTGTTGTGTTTACTTTATGTTATTTGTTTCCCTGTTCACTTAGGTATACAACAACAGTTGTAAAAAGTTTTTAGTAAGCATTATACTCTATTCACCCCCCTCTAGAGTATATCAGATCTAACTTGCACTTTCAATTGGTATCAGAGGGAGGTTGGTTAAAAATACCACATCTTCCAGGTTGGTTAAAATACCACACCTCAGTGGTTGCACAGGCTAACACCTGAACCCAAAGATCCCTCTAGTTAGATCTGCTGTTTAAGTTTGTTACTTGATTTATTTCTTCACAGAAAATGGCCCAAAACAAAGATTATGCTAGCACCAGACCTCTAGTGTGCAATCTATCTAAGTTTGCACTTTGGAAGGCAAGGATTAGACTGTACATGAACTCTATTGATGAAGACATTTTCAATTCTGTTGTGACAGTGTGTCCAAGACCTCTAGAAAATACAAGTACAAGTGCTGTTCCACCTCCTTCAAGAACAGATGCAGAAATCAAGAAATGGAAATTGACTGATGCAAAGGTTATGAACATTCTAGCCCAGACTATGTCTGATGAAATATTCCAAAAGATAGCTGAATGCAACTCAGCAAAGGACATCTGGGACAAGCTATCAGAGATAGTCTCAGGATCTGCTAATGAGATAAAAGATAGAAGATCTCATCTCATAACCCAGTATGAGAACTTCAAGAAAGGAGAAGCTGAGTCAGTAGCAAATATGTATAATAGACTCAGCCTTATAGTCAATGAACTGAATACTTTGGACAAGGAGATCTCATTGACTGAGCTCAATAATAAAATCCTAATATGCTTTCCAAGCACTTGGGACTCAAGGATCTGGCCAATCAAGGATGCCAGAAGCCTAAATGAGATCACAACTGAAGTTCTCTTGGGCAAGCTCAAGTCTTATGAGCTGCTCATCAAGAATAAAGAAGAAGAGCAGAAGACTGTTTCACCAGCAGTAAGAAAAGAAAAATCAATAGCTTTCAAAGCCATTGAAGATCAGCCTGAAGACAAAGTCACAGGCAATGAAGAGCTACTAAGCCTACTGGCCAAAAGATTTTACAAAATGGCCAGGAAAGATTTCAGGAAAAAGTCTACCAGAGGGCATGATAAGCCAAGGTATGACAAATCAAATAACAAAGAGATTATTTGTTTTGGATGCAGGAAACCAGGTCACATGGCGTCTGACTGTCCATAAAATCAGTACAAGGACGAAAAGGACTGGAAGGAAAGAAGAAAAGATAAAGACTACAGGAAGAACAACAATGACAAACCCTCCTCAAGTAAGAACAAACACACCAGGAAGGGGTTTGTAGCTGAAACTTGGAGTGAGACAGAAGAAGAATCTGAAGCATCATCCAGCTCAAGTGATGATGAAGATGATGCTGAAGAAAAAGAATTCTGCATGATGGCTATCAATGCCTCACAACAAAATTCTGATGCAGAAGAGTCAGAATCTGAATCAGAGACTCAATCTGAAGAGGATCAGGTAATAGACTCATTTGATTTCAATTCAGAGGACTTTAAATTTGAGTTTAAGTCACTTTGTTTAGATCTATTGAAATCTTAAAAAGAAATTATTTCTCTCAGAAATCAACTATCTGAACAAAGCACCTTAAAATCAGATAATCTCAAACTCTCTGAGGAGTTGGAATGTTGTAGGGAGCAGATAGCCTCACTAAAAAGTGAACTATCAAAGGCCAAGAAGTTTGAAGAATCCCTTAATGGGAGAAGTATCAAACTAATGGACATCACAAGCACAGTGAACTCAAGATTCAATAGTACACTGAGCTTGGGTGCCTCATCTAGCCAACCTGTAGTATTATCTACCCCAATCAAGTTTATCTCTGATAAAGGTAAGGTAGTTGTAGAGGTAGCTAGGAAGAATTCTGATCTACCTAAGAAAACCAAAGCTCAACAGAATTCGTCGAACGGAGCTCGACGATCGCCGAATGGAGCTCAACGATCTCAGGCTAAATCGTCGAACTCAGGTCGATGAACTCTGAACCCTGAACTCTGGTACAGTCGATCTTCGAACGGAGCTCGACGATCTGACCCAAGATCGTCGAACTCAGCTCAGAGATCGTCGAATAGAGCTCAGAGTTCTGAAAACTCTTTCAAAGGAAAATCAAAGTTCAATCCTAGAGGTCCTACATCTCAATGGTTTAACCCCTATACTGAATGGATAATACCTCCTAGGAGATATTATCCTGAAGGCTATAAGAGTCAACCAGAGATGTCTTTTATTTCTGAATTCAAAGGTTATCAACCTAGGCCCAAGGTAAACTGGGTCAAAAACAAGTAAATTGCTTTATGTGCAGGTGAAGACATATCCAACATCAAACCAGCAATGGTATCTGGATAGTGGGTGCTCAAAGCACATGACAGGAAACAAGGAAAATTTCACATCCTTAAAAGCCAAGCTTGGAACCAAAGTAATTTTTGGTGATTCAAACTTTGGACTAACAAAAGGATATGGTGCAGTCCAGATTGACACAATCACATTCAAGAAAGTAGCCTATGTGGAAGGACTGAAGCACAATTTAATCGGCATCAGTCAACTGTGTGATGAAGGCTACCAAGTGACTTTCAGCAAATCCTTATGCAAGATCAAATCCGAGGATAACACAACTGTGTTGACAGGTAAAAGGAAAGGTAACATCTATCTTGTAGATTTCCTTTCAACTAAGGTAGATATTTGTCTGTTTAATTCTATTTGTAGACCTAATGAATTATGGAATAAGAGACTAGGGCATATAAACCTTAGAACCATTGCTAGGCTATCCAAGGACAACCTTATTAGAGGACTACCTTCTGGCCCCTACAAGAAGAAAGGACCTTGCAGGGCTTGTCAATTAGGCAAGCAAACCAAAAATAGTTTCAAGTCACTTAATAAGAGTGATTCACCTAGGATTTTGTATCTGTTACACATGGATCTCTTTGGACCCATTACAGTACAAAACTTAGGAGGGAAATCTTATACCTTAGTAGTTGTAGATGACTTCTCTAGATTCACATGGGTGTTATTTCTGAGGAAGAAGTCTGATAACTTTAAGTGTTTGACAGAGTTTCTCAAATGCATACAGATTGAGTTCAACACTCACATTGCCCTGATCAGAAGTGATCATGGGACAGAGTTTGATTCTCTTCTTATGCAAGAGTTCTGTCAAAGTGAAGGGATCCGACATACTTTCTCAGCTCTTAGAACTCCTCAACAAAATGGGGTAGCTGAAAGGAAAAATAGAACCCTTATTGAATCTGCTACTACATTGTTGTCAGATGCTCACCATCCTCTATCCTTTTGGGCAGAGGCAGTGAACACCTCCAACTATGTGTTGAATAGAAATTTAATACATAAACTAAAGGGCAAGACTCCCTATTAATTACTCAAAGGGAAGAAACCTAAAGTAGATTACTTTAAAATCTTTGGTTGTATTTGCTACATTCATAATAATAACAAGAGATACATAGCAAAATTTCAAGCTAAAGCTGATGAAGGAGTATTTCTGGGATACTCCATGATCAGTAAGGCTTATAGGGTGTATAATAAGTCAACTCTCAAAATTGAAGAATCTGTTCATGTATCTTTTGATGAGACTAACATGTCATACAAGGAGAAAGAAATTTCTACCATAAGCACTTTGCAGGTTCCACCACTGTGTGAGTCTATGGATGGACTGAACCTTACCCAAGAGGTAGCAAACCATCCCACTCCACAGCATGCTGAAGATAGTGATGAGGAAAGTCAAGAGGAAGTGGTTGAACTTCCCCCAACAGTCAGTATCATTCCCCAAGAGGAATTCAATACTGAAGTTGTTGCTCAACCAACTCCATCAACTGATCTTGTCACACTTAGAGATCACCCCAGATCTCAAGTAATTGGAGACATCTTAGGAGGTGTACAGACAAGACATCAACTCAACAAAGACTTGATGCATGCCTGTTTTCTCTCTCAAATTGAACCTCTCACCATACATGAGGCAGAGCAAGATCCCCACTGGATCATTGCAATACAAGAGGAACTCAATCAGTTTGAGAGATGTAGAGTTTGGGATTTGGTTCCAAGACCCCATAACTACCCAGTTATTGGAACTAAATGGGTCTACAGGAACAAGTTGAATGCTCAAGGCAACATAGTGAGGAACAAGGCTAGGTTTGTTTCTCAAGGCTACAGACAAGAGGAAGGAATAGACTATGACCAAACCTTTACCCCTGTTGCAAGGTTAGAGGCCATTAGGATATTCCTTGCCTATGCAGCTTACACGAGATTCAAGGTCTACCAGATGGATGTCAAAAGTGCATTTCTGAATGGAATACTTCAAGAAGAGGTTTATGTAGAACAACCTCCAGGTTTTATCTCTCCAACTCAACTCTCTTTTATTTTTAAATTGCATAAAGCTCTCTATGGTTTAAAGCAAGCTCCAAGAGCTTGGTATGAGACCCTAGCAAGCTTTCTTTTAGAGCATGAATTTACAAGAGGAACCATAGATAAAACACTTTTCACTAGACATCATAAGGACCAAATACTGTTAGTACAAATATATGTGGATGACATTATTTTTGGGTCTACTGATCCCAAATTGTGCAAGAGGTTTGCTGACCTCATGCATTCAAAATTTGAGATGAGTGTTGAAGTTGGTGACCGGGCGGTCTGTCTTGGCGGGTTGAAGACCGCGCGGTCTGGCGGTTTGACTCTCCGGCTTGTAAACCGGGCGGTCTAGCGATCTTCACAGGCGACCTCTCTGCTTCTCTTGTTGTAGCCGTGCGGTTAGTCCTTCTGTCTAACCGCGCGGCTTGTGCGGTTTACTTTGTATAGTCCGCTTAGCTTGTAAATTTTTAGTCCCACATCTCTTATTTGTATTCTCTCATCTCTCCTCCATTCTATATAAGGGAGGGCATACCTTTGTAATAGTTACCTTTTTTGGATAATAAAATTTCAATTATTCAAAAGTCTATCCGTTTGTTCTTTTCTATTCGCTACTTTTAACATGGTATCAGAGGACACGGTCATTTCCTCCTGATTCTGTGCGCTCTCTGCTTCTAGCGGCTTGTTTTCCGCTATCCGCGCCCTCTCTCGTGGCTTGCCTTCTCTTCTGTCCGCCGCCCTGATTCGCGCGGCTTGTTTCTGTCCGCTGCCCTGTTCGCGCGGCTTGCTTCTTGGTTCTCTTCTCCTACTGCTATTCGTCGCAGCGACCTGTTTCCTTGTCGCCGCGCTCCTTGCACTTTCTTGCCTCTCCGACTTCCTAGTCTTTGTGGCTTGTGTCTACCCGCTGCGGACTTCTTCTCCCTGTCCGCTTCTACTTTCCCCATATCCGCTTGTCCCTATACTCGCGGTTTGCTGCTGTGATCTGCCTGACCGTGCGGGTTGTTCCTTTCTCACCCGCATCTTGGTCGCGGTCACCTGCTCTTCTCCTCTCTTCTGTTCGCTCGGCCTTTTCAGTCCGCGCGACCTCTTCCCTGCTGTGCCTTTGACCTCTTGCTAGCCGCTACTGTTCGCGCTATTCTTGTTGTTGCCTTCTACCCGCTCCTGCTTGCTAATCGCGCCGGCCTCATCTTTTGCCGTGCGACCTGTTCTCCTCTGTTCGCCCGACTTTTTCAAGCCGTGCGACTTCTTTCCCTCTGCTTTGCTTTGCTTCTTGGTAGCGGCCTTCCTAGCCGCCCGACCTGTTTTCTGTTCGCCCGACTTGGTGCTCTTTTCTCTTCTCGCGGCTTGTTCTTATCGTCGTGGCTTGCTCCTCTCTTGCTTCCATGGATTTCCCCTCCTCCAGCCTGTCCGCCTCCGTGGTCACGTCTTCTGGTCGTGCCCACGTTGTTACTCAGGGAAAATGGCTGATCGACACTGGTGCTACGAATCATATGACCGGCCATCTCCCGTATTTCTCTCTCCTAGAAAAACATGACCGCTTGCCCCCGGTTATTCTCGCTGACGGCTCTTCATCATCAGTCCATGGAACAGGGATAGTTCATGTCACTCCGTCTCTTCACTTGGCGGATACTCTATACGTGCCCCAGTTCCCGTGCAACTTATTATCTGTTACCTCTCTTTGCAAGCAATTACAGTGTTCCGTCACATTTACTTCTACTTCTTGCTCTTTTCAGGATCCGGACTCCCAACAGACGATTGCTACTGGGACTGAGAGTGGCGGCCTATACTTCCTGGACAACATTTCTGCTTTTTCCACCTTCTCCTCCACCTCCACAGATCTTCTCCAATGGCATCTCCGCCTTGGTCATGCTCCTCCCCGTCTTCTTCGTCAACTTCTGCCCCACCTTCCTCCTCAAAGTCCTCCGCTCAACTGTGAGGCCTGTCAGCTTGGCAAGCATCACCGCTCCTCCTTCCCTCCAAAGCACGTTCGTAGCTCTACCCGTCCGTTTGATCTTATCCACTCCGATATCTGGGGTCCTTCTCCTACTCTTACCATTGGTCGGGGTAGTTCATATTTTGTCACGTTCATTGATGATTTCTCTCGCTGTACGTGGGTGTATCTATTAAAAGATCGCTCCGAATTATTCTCTGTATGGACATCCTTCTATCTCATGATCAAAACTCAGTTTGGTGTTTCTATCAAAGTTTTTCGATCTGATAATGCCCAAGAATATCTCAGTCGTGACTTCTCTACATTCTGCATACAAAATGAGATTCTTCATCAAACTAGTTGTGTCTATTCTTCACAACAAAATGGTGTGGCCGAACGCAAAAACCGTCACCTCCTCGATCTCGCTCGCACCTTGATGACCCAGATGCATGTTCCTCGCTCCTATTGGGGCTATGCTGTTCTCCTTGCCTGCTACCTCATCAATCGCATTCCCTCCACGGTTATCCACGGCCAAACCCCGTTCTCCATTTTGTATCCGGGCAAGGAGCCGTTTCCCCTTCCTCTCCAAATCTTTGGATGCACTGCCTTTGTGCATACCCCTTCTGCCACCCGTGATAAGCTCTCCCCTCGCTCCACCAAATGTGTCTTTCTGGGGTACTCCACCACTCAGAAAGGCTATTGTTGCTTTGATCCCGTCCTTCGTAAGCAGTTCGTCTCTGCTGACGTCACCTTCTTCGAGAATACCTCCTACTTCTCGGATGACTCCTCTCCTCTTCTCCCAGCTTCTGATTCTCCTGCCGTTCCCTTCGTTCCCTCGCCTCCTACTACACTCTCCACCCCTACCCCGTCTCCACCCCCTCCTCTTCCTCCACCTCTCTCTCTCTCCCTTCTCCACCACCCTCTCCCTCATCTCCGCTGCCGTCGCTCTCTTCTCCCGGGCCAGCTTTCTCTACCACGGATGCTCCGGATGCCGCGGGCCCGCCTGACCTGGATCTTCCTATAGCTCTTCGCAAAGGGGTGCGTACGTGTACCCTACACCCCCTTGCTGCTGTTGTTTCCTATGATCGTCTTACCCCTTCTCGCAGGGCATTTGCACTGGCTATCTCTGCCACTGCCACACCCCGCTCCTATCAGGAGGCCCTTGCTATTCCTCACTGGAAGATGGCCATGGATGAGGAAATGGCGACCCTAACTGAGCGGGGTACCTGGACTCTTGTTCCTCCTCCCTTTGGTACTGATGTTGTTGGCTGTCGCTGGGTCTTTGTGGTCAAATTTAGCCCAGACGGCACTGTGGATCGGTATAAGGCTCGCCTTGTTGCTAAGGGCTTTACTCAGACCTATGTGGTTGATTACTTTGACACATTCTCCCCTGTGGCTCGTCTCAGCACTATCCGGGTTCTTCTCTCTGTGGCCGTCAATCGGGATTGGCCGATTTCTCAGCTGGACGTCAAGAATATCTTCCTTTATGGTGATCTTCACGAGGCCGTTTACATGGAGCAACCTCCTGGGTATGTTGCTCAGGGGGAGACACGAGTATGCCGGTTGCAGAAGGCAATTTATGGCCTCAAGCAGAGTCCTCGAGCTTGGTTTGACAAGTTCAGCGGCATTGTGGCGGCTGTTGGTTTTGTGCGAAGCTCTGCTGATCACTCTCTCTTTATTCGCAAAACTCCTTCTGGGCTGTTTGTTCTTGCTGTGTACGTCGATGATATTCTTCTCACTGGCGATGACCAGGAAGGGGTAGCCCTGACAAAGCGACATCTTCGCCAACATCTGATCACTAAAGATATGGGCTCTCCAAAGTACTTTCTGGGGATCGAACTCTCTCGGAAGCCCGACTCCTTAGTTCTCTCTCAGCGTAAGTATGCCCTTGATCTTTTAAAAGAGGCAGGATTAACTGGAGCAAAACCTGCCCGATGCCCCATGGCTACTGGGGAGGACAAAACCTGGACAGATGATTCGCCTCCTCTTTCAGATAGTTCGCGGTACAGGCGTCTGGTTGGTAAGATCATATATCTCACAGTGACCAGACCCGACATTTCCTATGCTGTGGGCAAGGTGAGTCAATTCATGCAAGCGCCTAGAGAGTGTCATCTACAGTCCGCCTTGCGGATCTTGGAGTATGTCAAAGCAGCGCCTGGGAAAGGATTACTTTTTCAGAAGAATGGTCATCTGAGGATTGAAGCCTACTCAGATGCAAGTTATGCTGATGACAAAGGGGATCGCAAGTCAACCTCAGGTTTTTGCACCTTTGTTGGGGGAAATCTGGTGAGCTGGAAGAGCAAGAAGCAGTCTGTTGTCTCCAGGTCCAGTGCAGAAGCTGAGTATCGCAGTATGGCGTCAACCACTTGTGAGTTGAAATGGTTGCGGGCTCTCATGCTAGATTTAGGAGAGGTGTACAACCATCCTCTACCTATGTTCTGTGATAACAAGGCCGCCATATACATCTCCAAAAATCCGGTATTCCATGAAAGAACAAAGCACATTGAGGTTGACTGCCATTTCATTCGTGAAGAGATTTTAAAAGAACAAATTTGCACTCCGTTTGTCACGTCTGATAAAGAGCTGGCTGACATCTTCACCAAGCCAGTTTCCGCCTCGTTTCTGCATGTTTGCGACAAGCTGGGCATGATTGATATATATGCTCCAGCTTGAGGGGGAGTGTTGAAGTTGGTGACCGGGCGGTCTGTCTTGGCGGGTTGAAGACCGCGCGGTCTGGCGGTTTGACTCTCCGGCTTGTAAACCGGGCGGTCTAGCGATCTTCACAGGCGACCTCTCTGCTTCTCTTGTTGTAGCCGTGCGGTTAGTCCTTCTGTCTAACCGCACGGCTTGTGCGGTTTACTTTGTATAGTCTGCTTAGCTTGTAAATTTTAGTCCCACATCTCTTATTTGTATTCTCTCATCTCTCCTCCATTCTATATAAGGGAGGGCATACCTTTGTAATAGTTACCTTTTTTGGATAATAAAATTTCAATTATTCAAAAGTCTATCCGTTTGTTCTTTTTTATTCGCTACTTTTAACAATGAGTAGCATGGGTGAGCTTTCCTACTTCCTTGGTCTCCAAGTGAATCAGCTCCCAGATGGTATCTTCCTCTCCCAAGCTAAGTATACTAAAGAGCTTATCAAAAAGTTTGGGATGGGTGATGCTTCAGGGATGAAAACCCCTATGGCTACAAATGCTGTTGTGGATTCTGATGCAGCAGGGAAACCAGTGGATCAGAAAAATTATAGGGCAATTGTTGGATCCCTATTATACCTAACAGCTAGCAGACCTGATATAATGTTTGTTACATGCCTTTGTGCTATGTTCCAAGTGAACCCTAAAGAATCTCACCTTATTTTCCTAAAAAGAATTTTGAGATATATAAAGAGTTGCTTTAATCTAGGACTCTGGTATCCTGTAGAGTCAGAGTTTGAGTTAACTGGATACTCAGATGCTGACTATGCTGGATGTAGAGTGGACAGGAAAAGTACCTCTAGAACATGCCAGTTCCTTGGTATGAGACTTGTCTCCTGGTTTTGTAAAAAGCAGACATCTGTGTCTACATCAACTGCAGAAGCAGAATACATGATTGCTGGTAGTTGTTGTTCACAAATGCTATGGATACAAAACCAACTCTTTGATTATGGTGTCAACTTAAATAATTCAACTTTATTTTGTGATAATACTAGTGCTATTGCTATAGCACAGAATCCAGTTCACCATTATAGGACTAAACATATTGAAATAAGACATCATTTCATTAGAGATAATGTGGACAAAAAAAAAATTAACTTGATCCACATTCCTACTGATCTACAGAGAGCAGATATTTTCACCAAGCCATTGGATGAGAAAACCCATCTGTTCTTTATAAATCAACTGGGAATGATTGATGGAGAAGAGTTAACCTAGTTTCTGTCTGCATTCGACGAATTTTCCAGAGTTCGTCGAACGGAGTTCGACGAATTAGGGAAAGTTTGAGAGATTCTCGTCGAATGGAGATCGACGAATTCTCTGTGTGAGGGAACAATTTTCGTCGACCAGAGATCGATGAACTTTGCTTCAGAAGATGCTTCGTCGAACGGAGTTTGACGAACTGTTTTCGATTCTTCTGGATGAGATCGACGAATTATCTGTCTATAATTTATTTCGTCGAGCTCAGTTCGAAGAAGTTTTCTTTTTCGTGGAACGGAGTTTGTCGATTCATATTCTGAAAATCTTATATCTAGGTTTTCTCCGAACTCCGTCCCGCGCTTTCAGTTCCTTTGCTCTTGATCGCCGTTTTTCTCTGTGTTTTTCTTGCAGGACATCAATGGCGATTCCCTCAGGTGCTTTGGTTGCAATGAAGTTTGACAGCGGCTTCGACACGGACTTTGAGTCGTTTCAACATTCTGACCCCATCTTTCTATACATCTTAGAACTACTGGAAGAACTAAGTTTAAAGGATTTCATGACCAGGCGCATTAAACTTCATGGAACGGAGATACGAGAATGGGTATATACATCTACAGTGTCTGAAGAAGATGCTTTGACCGGCAATATAGGGAACACTGCTGTTTCCCTCTCTCCCGCAGTTCTCTCTGAAATATTTGGATTAGTGAATGGAGAAGACAATCTGGAAATGGATTCTGAGGAATTCAGTGATATGCTGAAACTAATGGGTTTCTCTGGGAACAACCCTAATAAGTTGTTGAAAAAGCAATTATCCGCCGCCTATCAATTTCTGGCGGATATTACGGGAAAGATACTGATGGCCAAGCACTCTGCTCTTGACTATATTACCCGTCACCAATTTCTGATAATGTGTGCAGTAGTGAATAAGCGACAGGTTGATTGGAGTAAGGTGTTCTTTGACTTGATCAAGAAGAAGAACAGCAAGAAGGAAGTCTGCTTTGGCAGAATTTTGGGCATATTTCTTAAAGAGAAGGCTGCTGAATGTATGGTCTCCCCGACCATCTCCATAAATGCCAGCAAGCGCCTCACTTGCGCTCTGTTTGGCAGATGGGAGAGGACCATCTCCAAGCCCTCAAAGTATTCTTCCTCCTCCCTCCAAACTTCTGAGAGCACAAGGGCTGTAAAGGCCGCTCCCCACCCTATTGAAGAGGTTCCTACATCTCAACCATCTCTTCCAGCACCTATTCCCCCCAAGAAGCCTCCTCATGTACCTACCCCTCCTTCATCTCCACCACTTGACCTGACAAACATTCCATCTCCACCTCCATCTTCCCCTCTGCAAGTTCATCAACAACCCACTCCTCCAGATTCCCCTCATGAGACAATACTTCCTACACCTCCTCAGTCTCCTCTTCCCCCGCACTTATCCACCATTCCATCTTACATCATACCCTCAGACTCAATCATGCTAGATGCCCCCATTCCATCTGCTATTCCTCCTCCCATTCCTCCCCCTTCCTTCTTTGATCCATCTACCCTCATTTCTTTGCTCACCCCTCTCATAAAATCTTTGATCCAAGAGTCAATTACACCTCTTGTGACCTCCATCAATTCTTTATCTACCCAAATCTCTCTTCTATCTGCTGTCCCCTCTTCATCTAGGGGCCTGGCTCCAGGCATTCCTGAACCCAGGCAGGGGGAGATGCTTTGTGATAAAGTTGCAGCAGATGTAGTTACATCAGTAGTTACAGAAGCTCCCTCTCCAGCAGATTCAGATTCAGATAAGGATACACCAATTTTGACAGACTTTGATGCTGAGATGTCTGAGTTAATTCAATTTATGGATACTGATATTGATTTGGATGAGTCAGTTGCTCACACAACTGCTATTGGTGATTTCTATTTAAATCCCACAGTGAATTTATCAGTTTTGTTGAGAAGTTTTGATACTGTACATATGCAATTCCATCCAGCAGAATTCTCTAAGCCTTATTTGGCTATGGTACCATATACCTCTCCAGCTAGTCCAGCAGTTGCCAAGCAACTCTGTGACAACTTTGCTCTATCTGCCTCCAGCTCAAAAGTCATTCCAGAAGATACTCTAGTGCTAGTTTCAGCACCAGACTTTATTATGGATGACTCTCCAATACCTACTCTAGATGAGCTTATTCAGGCAGACATTGAAGAAGAGAATAAGGCAGTAGCTGATAGCTCTGTCTCTTTTGTTTCTGATTCTTGTACAGTTATTTCTTCTCCTGTTGCTGAAACTCTTATTCCTGAACCTTCTGCCCCTCCTCCAGCAAAGGCTGTTGTTTCTGATAAAGCTTTAAAAGCTTTGGATGCATTGTATGATACCCCTCAGGATTCAGAATCTGATGATGATGATATTGATTCTGATGAGGATGCAGCTAGTAAGAAAAAGAGATTGTTGGCAAAGAAGAGAAAGGCTGCTCCTCCTCCCAAGTCAAATCCCACTGCAGACACTCCCTACTATATTCTGCACAATGTGACTCCATATAAGGGAATGCCAGCATGGATGTGGCTCTCCAAAAACCAGCAAAAAGATAGAAAGAGAAGCAGGAGATATTCCCCTCCTCCAGTGCACAGATACAGGAAGGATCCTCCTCCTCCTCCTCCTCCTCCAGCAGCTGGTGCCAGTGCCTCTAGCTCCCAAAGATCTGCCCCAATGCAAACTTATCAGAGATAATCAGGGAGATCTTCTGGAAGCAGCCAGCAGAGGCCATCCTCCTCAGGTAGTCAACAGCATAAGCAGCAGCAGCAACAACAAAGTTCTGAAGTACAAAAAGCTGAAAGCCCAAAGTAGCCAGACTCCCCTCCAATTCCTTTTGAAGATACAGAGACTGCTAATACAGCAAGAATGGCTAGGTACCAAGAGCTGATTGGTCTATCCTTAATAAATAAAGCCAAAGCAGAAGGAAAAGATATTTCTGGTCTTTCAACTATGTCAAAGTATAGAAAGGAAGAGCTGAAAAGATTTGACAAAGGTAACAAATTGTTTAATGTTGATGATTATATGAAACTTCACCCAGAAGCAGTTGTCCCCAGAGCAACATCATTAAAAATTATTGGGGCAGCTGATATGACCATGATAGTGGCTCAAGCTCAAAATCCTAACAGAGAAATCATTTTCAAGAAGGCAGGAGAAAAGGAAGCAGAAGACAAACCTCAGCAGAAGAAACCAAATAAGTAATTTTTCTTGTTGATTCATTTCTGTCTGCTATTTGTTTTTAAACTGTGCTATCTGTTAAACAAAGTTGTGTGTATATATATATCTGTTGCATGTGTTATAATTCTCTGCCAGATATATTTCTTTTCATGCTTTGTTTTTCTATTTTGAGTCTCTGTTAGTGACATCACCCAAATAGGGGGAGATTGTTGGATCCCTAGTTGATTTGAGATAGGTTCACTGACTTAGGTTGTGACCCATCATGTATAGCCAGGGTCAATTTGTGTCCTAGAGTCTAGGTTAAGTCCTTAGGCTCAACTCCAGATGGACCAGCTTTCAACAAGACCCTCAGAGACTCCAGACTCACAAGTTTTCAAGACCAAGTAAAGTGAGTTCGACGTTCGTCGAACTCAGCTCGACGAAAGGAGTTCTACGCTCGACGATCGTGTGACAATTCTTAGTGCTGAGCTCGACGATCTATGTTCTCTGTTTGACGAAAACTCAGGTTCTACATCAAGCCAAAGTCAGAAGGACTTCAAATTTTTCTAAGTCCAGCTTCATGCTTCGGTCGACGAATTATATTCTGAGCTCGACGAACTTGGACCTCAAGTTCACAGCTTCTCAGGTCGACGAAATCAGCTTCTCAGGTCGACGAATGCTATGCTCTACTCGACGATTTCTGGACTCAAAGAATCTGTGTCGACACTTAGGGTTTGTGTCGACACCAGAAAACTTGTGTCGACACCAGGATTTAAGTCGACACCAGCTTCTGTCGACACCAGAGGATTTGTGTCGACACCAAGATCAATCTGTCGACACCAGCTTATGTCGACACAACATTTCAGCAGATGCAGGATATTTTGTCTAAGTCCATAACTTTTCTCAGGTCGACGATTTTGATTCTCAGCTCGATGAATGAAGAATGTCTGTTAGATGAATGAAGATTGTCTGGTCGACGAACTCTATCAAGCTCAGCTCGATGAACTCAAGCTCAGCTCGACGAACACAAGTTCAGCTCGACGAATTGTGTTCTTCGTTCGACGAATCTAGATTAGGTTTTCTTCAAGGTTCCCGTCCCGTTTCTTGGCGCTGATTCCTGAACATTTAATGCCAGATCTTCTCGGAATGTTACCGTTAGAACGTGCATTGACTATGGACGATCTCATGCTGTTTTTCCAGGGGACTGTTAGGAAAGTCATTGATTGCTGATTCTATCCAAGGCCGACTGTAATTACTGCTCGACATTCAAAAGTTTGAAGATTCCTCAGTCAGTAAGAGACACATACAGATACACAGAAAATAGAGACACAGCAAGAGAACAGTGTGAAGCAGTGATAGAGTTCAAGAATCACAGTACAAAAAATAATCTGATAGATTTTCTGAAGATTGCAGAAGAACAAAACATTCTCAAATCTAAAGTTCTTGACTGCAATCAGCCTTGACCAGAGAACTTTTGAAGAAGAAAGAAGAACAACTAAATTCAATCAAGAGTCTTCTTCTTTCTATTCTCAGGATAACTTCAAAGGACAACAAAATTTTATCAGTCAAAAGAAGTTCCTGAAGCAGTTCTGGTCTAGGCACTCTAGGTCATTGAAGGCCTATCACCCTGAAGCAGTGCTCCAGCATTCCTGACCAATTCAAGATCTCAGGGGGAGCAAGAGCTGCTACATCAATCCACAAGTCTTCTCTCTGACTGTTGACAAAGAAGACTCTATCACCCTCTCTCTAACTCCTGTACAGGGTTTTAAATCCCTTCAAAATTATTCTGGTTGCAAGTCTCTTTCAAAAGACTTGAGGGTTTGGTTTTTGGGGACCTGATCAAAACCCATTGGTGCCCAGGACACCTGATCAACTCATCCTGCAGTGGATTCCTACCTAGGGTGGTAGAAGAGTGGATGTACCCAGATTGATTGGGGAACCACTATAGCTCCTTGTGTCTTCTGGTTGCTTATTTTCTTTTGTTTTCTGGCTGTGGTCTGTGATTGCTCTGTGTTTAGTTAGTTGTTGTGTTTACTTTATGTTATTTGTTTCCCTGTTCACTTAAGTATACAACAACAGTTGTAAAAGTTTTTAGTAAGCACTATACTCTATTTACCCCCCTCTAGAGTATATCAGATCTAACTTGCACTTTCAGCCCCCATCAGGGCTGTTGCTGCCCATGGAGTTGTCTCTGCTCCCTCTACCGGGGTTCGGCTCTCCTCTCCTCTTGCCATCTTCCGTCTCTTGGCTCCTTCTCTTCCTCTGTGGCCCACCTAGCCAACTTCCAGGCAAACTCCGGATTCGACGCCTCCCCGTCGACTTCTCTTGCCGCCCTCTCCATCAGCTCCTCATAGGAGAGGGGGGCACTCTCTTTAGCTCCATCCTGAAGAAATCCTGTTGCAGCCCCAGGGTGAAAGCCATCATCAGGCTATGACCCGACATCTCCTGGACTTGGGTCACCTCCTCCTGGAACCGGTCGACGTAACTCCCCAACGTCTCATTCACTCCCTGCTTGATGTGGAACAGGGACTACGATTCCTTCTTCTTTCTCTTCGAGGTGGTGAACCTCAACATGAACTCCCAGCGCAGGTCCTCGAAGCAGTAAATGGAGCTGGCCGGTAACTGGTGAAACCACTCCTTCGCCTTCTCCTTGAGTATGATGGCGAAGAGTTGGCACTTGAACCTATCCGACATCTGTCGGATCGAGACCATGTCTTCAAACCACTGGACGTGTTGGACCGGGTCCCCCTTCCCGGTGTAGTAGGATATCTCTGGCTCTCTGAACCCCTCTAGGACTGGAGCAGAAGAGACCAACTCGCTGAAGGGGGTACCTCCCCCTGCCGGGAGAGCTGGAGCATCTCGCGCGCCCATCTCACCGATGCGACCTCCGCTTGCCGAGCCGGGGAAGAGCTCGTGCCCAGGGAGCTCGCATCCCCTTCCGTCCTCGTCGACCTCCTTCCCAGCCCGCCTGCCGAGAGAGTCCTCTCCCATAGATGGGGCAGCAGCAATTTGGGCAGCTAGAGTCGAGCACTCGGCACGCACGCCGAGTGCGAACTTGATGAGGCTGAGTACCTCGTGCCTGAAGTCTTCAAACATTCCTACTGTGGCCATGGGTGGTGGGGGCGGCGAGTCCGACCTATCTGAGCCTTGTCCTCCCGTCATTGAGCCTGCTGAAGATTTTCTGTGCTGACAACTCTCCACTCTCACCGCACCAAAATATTGAAACCGAAAACTCGGTCTCGTGGAGTTCACCCTTGGGGAAGAGGTGATCGCGCACCTACTTCTCTCCTGCAAGCAAAATGACAAAGAAAACAAAGGGAAATTGACCCAAGGGATCGACGTGGAGGACCCACCACACACCCGGAAGATCTTAGAGCGCTTCCACTCCTTAGCCAAAAGTCGAGCTAAGGTTACCTCAGAAAGCGCTAAAAGATTAGGGAGCAAGTGAGTATAGAAGGCATGCTTTCTGAGGTGCCCCTTGAGTCCTATTTATAGATTTCTGAAAACAGCCTGCAAATAGCCAACCTCCGCTGTTCCAAATAGCTATGTGCAGGCCAACCAGGTCTGCCAACAGCATAACTCCGTTATTTTAGCAGGATATGAGCAGGCCAACGGGGGAAAATGGTAAAAATACCTTACAGAACAATGAGCGAGTTTCCCTCGGCAATATCTGCTCGGCAAGGGCGGCGAGCACGAGTCCGGCCTGCCCTGCTCGTAGGCCTGCAAACGAGTCGAGCTCGAGTCGAGCTCATCAAAAAGAGCCGGCTCGAGCTCGAGCTCGAGCTTCTTTTTTCGAGCTCGAGCTCGAGCTCGAGCTCGAGCTCGACGAGCCTATTTTAAAAGGCTCGGGCTCGAGCTCGACGAGCATGGTTCGAGCTCGAGCTCGAGCTCGAGCTCGACGAGCTCGAGCTCAGCTCGACGAGCTCGAGCTCGAGCTCGAGCTCAGCTCGAATTTAATATTTTATTAATAATATAAAACTATTATTTTAATAATATTATATTAATATTATGTTAATAATATAATATATTAAAATATTTAATACTAATAATATATATTATTTAATTAAAAAAAAGCTCGCGAGCCGGCTCGCGAGCTCGTGAACAGGTTTAATTAGGCTCGAGCTCGGCTCGAAATCAGGCTCGAGCTCGACGAGCTCGAGCTCGAGCTCGACATGCTCGAGCTCGAGTCGAGCTTTTTTCGAGCCGGCTCATCGAGCTTTCGAGCCGGCTCAACTCAACTTGCACCCCTACCTGCTCGCGAGCTGCGAGCTCGCTCAGCCGTCAGAACTCGGCGAGCGGCCTGGGAATCGACAAAAGGCTCATGGGTCGACGAACTTCGGGCTCCGTTCGACGATCGCCGAGCTTAGTTCGTCGAACACCGAGCTCCGTTCGACGAAGACCGAGCTCGGCGAGTGCGGGCCTGGCTGGGCCTACTCGCGCGTGACCAGCTGGACTCGCCTGGGCGAGCTAGGGGCTGTCGGGCTCTGCCACTTTGGTTTCTGGAGACTCCGCTCGCCGGATATGGGTTGTACACACACCTCTTTGTTCGGTTCAGAATTTTATAGAAGATGAAGTTTTAAGAATATAGGTATATATATATACACACACACACATGTATTTATAAAATTTTATTCTGTCTAAATAGGAAGAAAACAACCAAATTAAGAGCGGGCACCGGAAAAACAAACGTAGAGGCTAAAGATGGCTTCAAAATGAAAAGTGCTCAACATGAAAGTTGTAGATCTCGTCGAGACGAACAAATTTTATGTTAACCATTTTTCTATACGATATCATTTTGAACATCAAAATGGCGCCCGAACACACACTGGAACGAAATTCTTGAGATGAATAGAAGACTACTCGAGAACTAAAACAGGACTACTCGAGAAGAACAAACAGTACTCGAGATCAGCACAGGACTACCCGAGAAGTATGCTGTGAACCACTCGAGAACAACCCAAAACTACCCGAGAACTATGCTGCAGGCTACTCGAGAACAAACAAGTTCACTCGAGAACAAAATTGAGATGAATAGTAAAAGACATTTTTGAATAGTGTTTTAATATTAAAATAATCATATTTATATATTTTGAATAAGGAAACATGAGTTCAAAACGGAGGCCCAAACGAGCTCAGAATTAAACGAAATTCACACCGTAGGCGAACACTGACTCTACGAACTCAATGGCGAAGTCAAAACCAGAATCCGACGAGCCGTTCTTGAGATATAAATTTTCAAAGTCTACGGCGAACATAAATTCCACAAAATTCAGAAAATTGCTGAGGCTAGAATATCGCTCGGATCGCGACGAAACTTGACGAGCAAGTCCAAAATTATTTAGCTTAATTTTCAAACGAAAAATTTTCCAATTACAACAAGAATTTGAGAATTTGGCCAACTTGACCGAACGGACACGAAAATGCATTAACAGCGTCGCACCGTCAACTCGACATTAAAAGTAACGAAATATGACGATATCATATCAAATAAAATCGTCGAACAAAATCGGGGGCGTTACAGCCACTCCCCCTAAAAAACAGTTTCATCCTGAAACTTAACACAACTCCAAAATCAAACTAAAAACGAGAAAATCCAACACCACCAAAGACATGGAGACATACCAGGACTAAGAGATGAGGTGCGAATGAGATTCCCTCATTGCCGAATCCAATTCCCACGTCGCGCTCTCGACGTCTTGATTTCGCCAAAGAACCTTAACCATAGGGATGGTCTTTCTCCGCAACACTCGATCTTGAGAATACAGAATACGAACAGGTTCTTCCACATACGTAAGGTTGGGCTGAATCTGGGGAACCGAGTCGAGGACTTGACGATCATTATGGATACACTTCCGCAACTGGCTCATATGGAACACATCATGGACACTAGGGAAGGTAGTAGGCAACTCCAGCCTATACGCTGAAACTCGACGCGTTCAAGAATCTGAAAAGGTTCCACGTACCGAGGATCTAACTTGTGGTTCCTTCCAAACCTTTTAACACCAGACATCAGAGAAACTTTCAAAAAAACAAAGTCACAAACAGTGAATTCCACATCAACCCTACGTTGATTAGCATATTTCTCATAGCGTTCTTATGCTACACTAAGCTTTTCTCGAATATGAGTCACAACATAATTCATCTCTTCAAGGGCTTCCGGACCTAGCAAGGCCTCTCACCAACCTCAGCCCAAAACAAAGGCGTCCTACAGTGTCTCCCATACAAGGCCTCTAACGGGGCCATCTGCAGACTCTCTTGATAACTATTATTGTACGCAAGCTCCATGAGTCTGAGACGCTCATCCCAAGTGCCACTGTGATCCAAAATATAACATCTGATCATATCTTCCACTATCTGATTTACTCTTTCCGTCTGACCATTCGTCTGCGGATGATAGGTGGTGGAATACCTCAAATCGGTACCCAACCCCTCCTGTAAGCTCTTCCCAAAATGAGAAGCAAATCAAGAGTCTCGATTCGATACGATATTGTCAGGCACTCCATGCAATCTGATAACCTCATCAAGGTATATTTCAGCTATCTTCTTCATAGAATATCCAATCTTAAAAGGCACAAAGTGAGCACACATTGTCAATCTATCGACTATCACCCAAACAGAGTCGTGCCCACGGGGAGATTTCGGTAGACCGGTGATGAAATCCATTGAAATACTCTCCCATTTCCATCTTGGAATATCAAGCGGTGTTAATTTACCACCAGGCCTTCTATGATCAGCCTTAATACGCTGACACGTGTAACATTCTGACTTAAACTTTGCTATATCGTTCTTCATTCCTGACCACCAAATAATTTGCTTTAGATCCATATACATCTTAGTGGAACCAGGATGGTAGGCTATACTGGAACCATGTGCTTCAGCACAGATCTTAGCCCGAATGTCGCCAAAGCCGGGGACGCAAAATCTACCCCGATACTTCAAGGTATCCAACTCATCCAAGGAGAAATCAGGTAGTTCTCCCTTCTCAGTTATATTCTGAAGGTGTAACAAATCTGGATCATCCTTCTGATGTGCTCGAGTAAGGGAAATACAAGAGGGATCTTCTACTTTTAAACTAATAGACACAGTACTACTCCCAACCTCAATTTCCATCAACAAGAATTCTTCCACCAAGGACTGTAGAGTCAAATTGAAAATTTTTGGCGGTCTTTCTACTCAAAGCGTCGACTACTACGTTAGCCTTTCTCGGATGCTAGAGAATTTCCACTTCATAATCAGCCACATATTCTAACCACCGATGCTGGCGCAGGTTTAGTTCCTTCTGAGTGAAAACATACTTCAAATTCTTATGGTCCGTAAATATCTTGCACAACGCGCCATACAATAAGTGTCGCCAAATCTTCAACGCATAAATTACAGCGTCGAACTGTAAATCATGCGTAGGATAGTTTCTTTAATGAATCTTAATTGCCTTGATCCGTACGCAATCACCTTTCCTTTTTGCATCAAAACACAACCAAGTCCAATGTGTGATGCATCCACATATACAGCGTACTTGATTCCTTCAGTAGGTAAGGTTAAAACTGTAGCAGTACACAATCACTTCTTTAGCTCTTGGAAGGATTCTTCACACTTATCGCTCCAAATGAATGTGGTGTTCTTCTGTGTAATTCTAGTTAGAGGGGCTGACAATACTGAAAATCCTTCCACGAATCATCTATAATAGCCAGTCAGGCCTAGGAAACTCCTAATCTCCTTAGGTGTAGAAGGTCTCTCTCATTCCATCACAGTAGAAATCTTGGTCGGGTCCACGGAAATACTATCCTTGCTTACAACATGACCCAGAAAGGACACCTAAGGTAGCCAGAACTCACACTTGCTCAACTTCGCATATAGCTTATGCTCCCTCAGGGCCGACAAAACTAATCGCAAATGCTTAGTATGCTCCTCAATATTGCGGGAATACACCAAGACATCATCTATGAACACAATAACAAATTGGTCCAAGAAATCCTTAAACACCATGTTCATCAAATCCATGAATACAGAGGGTGCATTGGTCAAATCAAAAGACATCACCAAAAACTCATAATGTCCATGCCGCGAATGAAAGACGGTTCGTGGAATATTTGCCTCCCGAATTCTCAACTGGTGGTAGCCTGAACGAAGATCAATCTTAGAAAATACCGAGCTACCAAGCAACTGATCAAGCAAATCATTAATTCTCGGCAAGGGATATCTATTCTTAACAGTCACCTTGTTCAATTTTCTATAATCGATGCAAATCCTCATTGATCCATCTTTCTTCTTTACAAACAAAATAGGAGCACCCCACGGAGAAGAACTTGGTCTAATAAATCCACACCCAAGCAACCCTATCGAGCTGAGTACGCAACTCATCCAACAAACGCGGAGCCATACGGTACAGTGCTTTGGAAATAGGACGAGTACCTAGCTCGAGGTCTATCACAAACTCTATCTCCCTCACCGGAGGAAGTCCTAGAAGACAGTCAGGAAAAACATCTGGAAACTCCCACACCACCGAGATATCCTCAAGACGTGGCGTAACAAAAGCTGCTTCCAGAGCAGAAATAGAAACTAAAAATGCCTCACAACCAGACCCTATAGCACGACAAGCACGTACCGCAGAAATGATGGGGGAAACCCTGTCCTAAAATCCACAGACGCTCATAGGTTGGTCATTGTCCATCCTGAAGTCCAGTCGCTTTGCCTTGCACTAGATGACCGCATCATATTTGGATAGCCAGTCCATGCCTAAAATCACATCAAAGTCCGCCAGATCCAGAACCATCAGATCCGCAAAGGCTAGAAAATCACCTAGACAATAGGGCATCTCAGAACTCCTTGATTAGATTTCACCGAATCACGGGAGAGAAGCTTGACGTTGAAGGAGTCTCCTAACTGATCCACGTTCAAACGATGTTTATCTACGAACATCCGGGACACAAAGGAATGGGTGGCACCCAAATCGAATAGAACACGCACCCACCGATTCTGCACCTTAAACTCCACTAAAACTGTAGCATACATAACTATACGAATGATAACTAGGACAACAACGATGAATAATAAAGATAATCAAACTGGGGCTAACCTGATATAACTTGCGTAGAGGTTTGAGCTTCTTCTCTGGTCACAACATTCAACTTTCCTTTTCCTTTGTCCTAGTTTGGTGGCGGCGGTAGAGCCCGAAGCGGAGCAGGCTGCAGTGGAGTCTGAGCCTGGGGGCATGAAGTCTTCAGGGGCCCCTTATGACCGTACTGGAAACAGACCTTGTCCTTCATCCAGCAATGACTCACATCATGTCCCTTCCTAGCACAGTGCGTGCACACCAGATCTCCTTTAGGTGCGCCTTGGATGGCGAGCACCTACTGCTGTTTCAGGGTGGCAGTCCTCTTGAAGCACCTTTCGAAAGGGTGGCTGGATCGACCACAGAAACTACATACTTCCTTACTTTTCTTCTTCGAAGAAGGGCCAGATGCCCTGGAGCTTCCATCCTCCTCACCTTTTCTCTTCTCCTTTCTCGCCGTAGCACCTCGATTCTTGGCGTTCTGGATCGCCTCAACCTTCAAAGTGGCTTCCACTGCTTCAGCATAGCTTTCAGCTCGATAAGCGCATGCCAATTGCTGGACATCGCTTCTTAATCCTCCAAGGAAACGCTTCACTCTCGCTGCCTCCGAGGCTACCAAATCAGGAGCAAATATGCTCAGCATACTAAACTTGATCTCATATTCACTCAATGTGAGCTGTCTCTGCTTCAAATGCAGGAAATTATTCATCAATCGGTCCTGCTCGATCGAGGGTAAGAACTTCTTCAGCAGCATCTTCTTGAAGGACTCCCAAGAACATCCTTCCGTCAAACATTCCTTTTATCGAATCCACCAGGTCTTTGTCAGGCCTTTTAGCTAGTAGGCCATAAGTATCCCCTTCTGGGTTTCAACAATCCCCGAATACGTAAACATCTCATCCATAGTGCTAATCCAATCATTCAAAACCATGAAATCGGCACTCCCGTCATAAGTGGGAGGTCTCAATCGCTGGAAATGCGATATAAGGTTCATCTCCGACGGTAACTTCACCGGGGGCACTAGAGAAGAAAGATCAACAGGTACGGCCTGACTCGCGGTAGAATCTTGCGCTATGGGTTGCTGCGCGGGAGCGGCAGACAACAACGACTGAATCTGCAACTGCATCACAACTAACTGCCTCGACAGAGCTTCATTGCTCTAGCGCAAACTCTCGATCAACGCCTCACTCTGCGCACCCGACGACTCACCCTCTGACTGTGGAGTCGACCTCATCGCAGGACGCTTTGGCGGCATTTCTAAAAGGCAACAAACAACTCATCAAAATCTTGGCTTACAACTATGTCACTCGACTAGTTCAGACCATACTTAAAGACACTTGCTTGTGCTGCAACTTGCTCTGGAATTTTATAATGATGATGTCCTACTTAGGATGACATCCTCTCATCCTATTTACCCATGTGCCTATAATATGAATGCATAAATTCTTCATTCTTCTTTAAAATCATGTGTGTACATGTGTCATCATGTAAACCTTAACTTTGCACGCGTGCTTATGCGATGATATGCCATGTATGTAGTATTATGCATTCTAAAAAGGCCTTAATGCATGCATGAGTGGCGTACACATGAAATGTTATGCATCTCATACTACATAGCATCGCATGCAACGAGAAAAGAAAACGTGCTAATAGGCACCCATGTGATGATGGTTATGCATCCCATACTACAAAACTGTCACATGTTGCCTCCTATGGTGGATCCATATACAAACACATATTATGCATCCCATACTACATAATATGCCCCGTATACTTCTTATCATGCTATGAGTGTAGTGACTATGCTTCAGTTAAGACGTACTGATGATACCTCAGTGTGTGTATGCAAATGAAAGAAGGAAGCAAACAAAACGAGATTGGCTGGTTCGACCAACTTGTCAAACCAACCTCTCTCTGATACCAACTATCACAACCCGTATTTTTCACCGCCCAAAAGGTATATCAAAGTAAGGTAAAAATGCACATCATGATGTCACGTTAGCAGGGGATAACTGTGGACGCTCAGGCAAAACTCCTACTTAACCATGAAGAAAGATTCTTTAAGTTATTTAAAGGTGAAATCAGTTTAAGTGTAGTAGTTAGATGTATCCCTCGGCTTAGTGACTCATCTAGTCCATAGGAATAGTAATTAAACACTGCAAAAAGTACTTTTTTATCCAGTTAGGCATCCTACAAGAGCTTAAAGGTTCCCAAGGGACACCTTAAGGCATGCAAGTTTTAAATTTATAGTAGAAGTAAAAGTAGATTTTTTTTTACGGTCATTAAATATAGTTTGTAACGACCTAGGGAGAACCCCTAGCACCCCCCGGCCCACCAGCAGCACATGGAGAACCCATGGCAAAATGGTGGTACAGCCGGAATCTACAAGACCTGCAGGCCGTACTGTCCAAAGCATCTCCGGCCTGTATATCAGCACGGTGCATTGTTGCCACGGGGTCTCGAACCCGCAACCTTGACAAGTAGCCTTTAGTATCACTACTCATCACCAACTGAGTTGTACTACCGTGCAGCTCAGTTGGTGATGAGTAGTGGTACTAAAGGCTACTTGTCAAGGTTGCGGGTTCGAGACCCTGTGGCAGCGCTAGGGGTTCTCTGGCTGCACTTTTTTTGTAACGACCTAGGGAGGACCCCGGGCGGTGCTAGGGGTTCTCCGGCTGCACTTTTTTTTTATAACGACCAAGGGAGGACCCCTAGCGCCGCCCGGCCCACCAGCAGCCCAAGGAGGAACCAAGGCGCCACAGTGGTACAACCAGAATCTACAAGGCCTGCAGGCCGTACACCCCAAAGCATCTCTGGCCTGTTTATCAGCACGGTGCATTATTGCCACGGGGTCTCGAACCCACAACCTTGATAAGAAGCCTTTAATACCACTTCTCATCATCAACTGAGCTGCACTTTTTTGTAATAACCTACGGAGGACCCCTAGCGCTGCCTGGCCCACTAGCAGGCCATGGAGGACCCATAGAACCACGGTGGTGCAGCCAGAATCTACAAGGCTGCGGGCTGTACACCCCAAAGCATATTTGGCATGTTTATTAGCACGGTGCATTGTTGCCACGGGGTCTCGAACCCGCAACCTTGACAAGTAGCCTTTAGTACCACTACTTATCACCAACTGAGATGCAGCTCAGCTGGTGATGAGTAGTGGTACTAAAGGGTACTTGTCAAGGTTGTGGGTTCGAGACCCCGTGTCAACAATGCACCGTGCTGATAAATAGGTTGCTCAACTGGTGATGAGTAGTGGTACTAAAGGCTACTTGTCAAGGTTACGGGTTCGAGACCCCGTGACAACAATGCACCGTGCTGATAAAAAGGTCGGAGATGCTTTGGGGTGTACAGCCTGCATGCCTTATAGATTTCGGATGTACCACCGTGGTGCCATGGGTTCTCCTTTGGCTGCTGGTGGGCTGGGCGGTGCTAGGGGTCCTCCCTAGGTCGTTACATATACCCAGTCGCCCACGACAAACTCCACATTCCAATGTTTGGCGTTGTAGTACTTGGTGTGTCTATCTTAATCAATTAGTAGCCATTCTCGAATCAACCGTATCATTGAAGAAGCATCTTCAACCTCTCTTTGCTTATAAAGCTTTGATTCTCCCGTTTCTACCTAAGACAATGGCGTACGACACCTCCTTCCGTACAAAGCCTCAAAAGGCGTCATCTGAATGCTGGCTTGGTAGCTGTTATTGTATGTGAACTCAATCATGTAAAGATGGTCCTCCCACCTTTTACCAAAATCCAATGCACACATATGAAGCATGTCTTCTATCATCCTATTCACCCTTTCAGATTGCCCATCAGTCTGCGAGTGAAAAGCTGTGCTGAAGTTTAGCTTGGTACCCAACAACTGATGAATGAGCCTCCAATCGTTGGATGTGAACCAACCATCACGGTCACTAACGATGCTCCGGGGTACACCATGCAAACGGACTATATTATCCACATAAAGTTTCGCCAGCTTCTCCACGGAATCATTCTTCTTATTGGGTATAAAATATGACACCTTCGTTAATCGATCAACAATCACCCAAATGACGACGTTCCCCTTGTGCGATCTCGGCAAACCATGCACGAAATCTATAGAGATGTCATCAAACTTCCACTCCGGTATAGGCAAGGACTTTAGAAATCCACCTGGCTTCTAGCATTCTGCCTTCATTAAGGCACAAGTCTGACACTTTGCCACATATATCGTTATGTCTTTCTTCATACCTGGCCACCAAAATAGTCATGTCGTTGAACATCTTTGTGCTCCTAGGGTGAATTGAGTACTTGGTAAAATTCGCCTCGTATATCAATTCTTCTCACAATTTCCCAACATTAGGGACACACAACCGACCATCTTTCGATACAAGGCCGTCGTCAACATAAAACTGGTCATTTGACCCTTTCGTCAGGAAACTCAGATGGCATGGACAGTGAACTCATAATGCCCATAACGTGTGCTGAAAGCCGTCTTGGGAATGCCACTTTCCCTTATCTGCAGCTGATAGTATCCGGATTTCAGATCCAACTTTGAGTACACAGTCGACCCCACCAGCTGGTCGAATTGATCGTTAATCCTTGGGATCAGATACTTATTCTTTTCCGTTAATTTATTCAACTCACGGTAATCAATACAGAGTCGTAAGCTTCCATCCTTCTTCTTAACAAAGAGGACCGGCGCGATCCAAGGCGACGAACTTGGACGCACATTACCTTGTTCCAACAGTTCTTGAAGCTGTACTTTAAGTTCTGTCATCTCCTTAGGCGCTAACTGATACGAAGAGCGTGACACAGGTTTGGCACCTGACACTAGCTCCATGGTGAAGTCAATCTCTCACTGAGGTGGAGCTCCAGAGAGATCTTCAGGGAATACGTCAGGAAACTCAGATATAACTAGGATGGTGTCCAAACCAGGTTTGGGCTTCAAAGCCTCCACTAACGTGAAAAACAGCTCTGCACCACTACGAACTGCCTTAACCACCTGGAGAGCAGACATCAAGTCTTACTTGACCCCTTCAAGCCTGAGAACATCATCTCACGATCTGTCTCCAGTCCCAATCTGGCCACCTTACGGTTGCAATCGATGTATGCACGCTGCTCCGATAGCCAGTCCATGCCAAAGATCACATCAAACTCCACTATCGGCAGTAGCAATGCTTGCAAGTCATATTTGTGACTCCCAATGCCTACCTTCATGCAACAAACTCTATCCGCGCGCATAGAGCACCTGTTAGGCAACACCACATCCAATTTGTCCCTTGCCATCGAAAAAGGTACTCTGACGCGCGATACAAACTCTTCAGACAAAAAGGAATGCGAAGGTCCTGTATCGAACAGTGCTCTCGCCGGAAAATCAAGGATCAATACAAAGCCTAGCATAACCAGTCATAAGCTAACACATGTAAGGCAACAAGTATTTAAAGCTAAACTGCTCTAAATTAAAGCATACTTGTCACCACATCAGCCTGCTTCATGACCTCCTACTGGCCAAGGTTGTACACTCTAGGCTGGGCTAGGGAATAATGTGATGCGGTTGACTAAAATGCCTTGCCCTTCTCCTCATAAGTTGCTCCAGGCTTCTTCCCGGACTTCGCACGTCCGCTCCAACAATCTCGAGCAAAGTGTCCCAGCTTCCCACAGTTATAACATGTGCCCGGGGTTCGGCCTATAGTTGCCCCAGATGCACCAGAAGAAGAGGCTAGACCTGAAATCCTAGCCTTCTTCTTAC
The DNA here is from genome assembly GCA_039583875.1 of Platanthera guangdongensis. Taxonomy (NCBI): domain Eukaryota; kingdom Viridiplantae; phylum Streptophyta; class Magnoliopsida; order Asparagales; family Orchidaceae; genus Platanthera; species Platanthera guangdongensis. Next base: position 3,627,173 of record CM077160.1, read on the forward strand.
ACTTACGGAACCCAGACTTTGAGGAGGTCGGCACCTTGAACTCCATCTTCTTCGCACTAGAGTCCTTCTTCTCTTAAACTCTCTTCAGATCTTTCTCCAACGATCGGGCCGTATTGACCAGGGTTAGGAAGCCATGCGTCATGGGTCCAGAAAGAAGTAGCCTTAAGTCATCACGCAGACCCTCGTAGAATCGATTAGTATTACGCTTCTCATCAGCAAACGTAGAGCTAGCATAACGACCCAATCACGTAAACTCGTGGAGGTACTCATCCACGCTACTATCTCCTTACGTCAGTCTCTGGAACTGATTCTCCATAGCGATCCTCTGTGCTGAGGGGAGGTATCTTACTAAGAATAACCTCGAGAATTCCTCTATCGAGACATCAGTGAGTTGCCTTCGAACCAAGTGATGCAGCTCCAACTCTTCCCACCACAATCTCGCCTCACCATCCAACAGGAAGGTAGTTATGGTGGTCTTCTGTCATTCCTCCGTTTCAGTGGTCGTCAAGACTCTCTTCACCCGAGAGAGCCAATCTTTGGCCTGGGATGGGGTTCCAGTCCCCAAAAACACCGGAGGGTTAAAGCTCATTATATGTTTGAGCTGTGTCTCTGTTGCTCTTCTTGGTACTAACAGCTCTACCACAACTTGTTCCACCATTCTAGGTTCTGCTGCTCGAAGCGGTACCTGCCCCCCTGCAGGGGCAGGATGCTGCACTTGCCTTCCTGGCTAGGCGTTTAGCATCGCAAACACCGCCTCAGCCACAAGTCTTATTGTTTCTGTTGAAGGAGGGGTTGCAGGCACGTCATTGGGTGCACTACTTGCCTCAGAAAGCGGGTGTTCTGACTACCCTGCGCCACTCCTGGTCACCTATAGTCGTACAACACACCATTAAGCAACCAAACAAAATTGCAAAAAGTAATTATAGGAACACGCAGGTTCCTTAAACATGTGTATTTTTATTCCTAAGTGGACATCCATGGGTTCTTTTCATGTTATAACGATGACGCACATACATGTGCTCACCACCACTTAAAAGAATTCGTCCACGAATTCAGAGTTGCGCAGTGAAAGTGTGGTGGGCCCATAACCCACAGGTCCGAGGATCGAAATCTCGCTCTGATACCAAATTGTAACACCCCTATCCGTCACATGGAATATAACAGAAGGTCCGGTCGGGGCCCCATGCCATATTCCACAGACAGTTAGTGGAATTACATAAGAATACCAAATTAACAGCATAAGAATACACATCCTAACTCAGAACATTCTGGCAGAAGCTTTTAAAACAGTTATAAGAATCCAAAATGCCAAAGCATGAATGTCCACAAAACCCAAAGCAGGAATGATAGCAAAATACACCAAAATCTCGGCCTTAGGGCCTTACAAGTGTTTACTTAAACAATACATGTTTTCCATACATCAGCACGCAGGCCGGCCACACATGAATATAATAAAGTAAACATTTTGCTTTGGCTTTCAAGGGACAACACAAAACCAATGGCTTCAGCTCGCTACTTGCCACTAAGCTCACCTGTTTGTGCAACAAACAATCCACTGAATGGTGGTAAAACTAGGCAACGGTCAGCTAAAGCTGACCAAATTATAACGACCCTGCCCCTTAATCATGGCGGTGGTGCTCCTTCCCTGCATTTCATTAGTATAATCAAACATGATAGTGAAAGTACAATTTAAGCACACTTCACCACATGCATAGACACGCACGACCACATACCCCGTGCTCTCAGGGCGCATTCTCGGTGAACCCGTTCCAATCTGAGGTTTCACCACCGCACCTAGGACGACAAACATCGTGAGCATTTTAGTCTTTATGGCCAAAGCCTAAGACCCTCCATCTATGCCAACGGTAAGTGCCATGTACCTTAGGTCTCTTTAACCGAACCACATACAGCGGGTACAGTTCCACTCAACCCGTTGCTCACACCACCACGTTAATTTAAGTCATAGGCAAGGGTCAAGCTTCCCCGAGTCCCAAATCGATCACACAATTTTACATAACCCAGTTATGTGCAAGTTGGCTCCCAGGCCACCAAGATGGCAGAACCACGCTTCTGCCCAGTTTTTCGGTTACACCTTGGAGTTAGTCCCCAAGGCTCCCTGTTGCAATCTAACACGTAGAAAACCCGAAAAACAAACGGCACGGAGTCTTCTCCGGTTATACATGCATAATGAAAACATCACCGATCCAGACCAACATGTCCGTATAGGCTTCACACACCATGCCTACGTCTGTACTTCGATTACGGACTCTATATGCAAAACTACGGGGATAAACCATATCTACCCGAAGGAACACCTCACACTCACCGCCCACGCGTGGGAGAGAGTTTCCTATGCAAAAAAAGGAAGAGGACTTCACATGTCCAAGTAGAGAATTTTTGCCCTAGAGGTTCACTTTGGTGTCATGGAAAACTAGCCGGATGAAAACCACCGCAACAGACTCGCCTCCGCAGATCTGGCCTCGGTTCGCGATTCAGAGCTCCGACACTCCAACGATGGCAGGATTCCTCCTTCTCCTTCTCCCTTTGCTCTCCCTCTCTCTACCTCTTAGAAAGAGAAATGGCCAAATGAAATGAGGCATAAACCCTCATTTCCCGACCTTATACCAACAGGAAGGATTCTGGGCCGTCGGATCCCTCTAAAATGAAATGAACGGCCTATATTTACCTTTAACATCGTCTACCTAGGGCCGCACACGGCTTGTGACATGCCCGTGTCACATGTCGTGTCTCTCAATAGTAAGCGAAATCATTGATCTCAGAATAGGATACGGCTTCTGACACGCCCGTGTCAACCCTGGACATGCCCGTGTCAAACCTAGACATGCCCGTGTCACAGGCCGTATGCCTCAATCGACACAAAAACTGTCACGTCCGAACAGGACACGGCTTCGAACATGCCCGTGTCCCAGGCTGTTTGCCTTAGTCGACACAGCCCGACAAACACAGAACGGGACACGGCTTTGGACACGCCCATGTCCCTGGCCGTGTTACAAACACAGAGCAAGACACGGCTTCGTACACGCCCGTGTCATAGGCCGTGTTGCTCAGTCAACACAACCCATGCATATCCGAGATTTGGGGCGTTACACCCTCTCTCATCATAAGCCACCAACCCCTCATCATCTTGAGTTAAAAAAATATTTCACCACCTTTTCTCTCACCACTTCCTTATATATCTTGGTTTTCCATATTCTCCCACTTCTAAGGTTTTGTAAAAGGAAAATGGCGAGCGTCACCATCGTCCGGTGCGAATCCGTGGAGTTTGCGTGGAAATAGAAAATCAACCACCGTCGTGTGCGATTCCTCCACTCATCTTGTGGACAGACTTCTTGGTATTGGGTAACGATTTTCTAAAACCACTTTGTGTGATTTTCTTCCTTAAATTTGTGAGGTATTGGTAGAATTAGAAGACTAGTGTTTAGTCCTGATTTATATTGAAATTGTGCTAATTAAAATCTGAAATTTCAAGCATTATTTTTCTGAATATTATCGTATGATTAGGAGTGGATAGATCTAAAACACTAGAGGAAATCAGGTTCATCACCCTTGATTTCCCCTTGAGTTAAAGGGATTTGGTATACCCTCATATTAATTATTTCTGGGATTGATTTGGACTTTATTTTGAATCGTTATTTTAGTCCGTCTCCTCTCTTATTTGGTTTGAGATTTGTTTGCGGATAAATTACATTTTAATAGCTAATTGTCCGGATCGTGTGGATCCTATTTGCTTGAGCGAACATTGGCATATAGCCCTTGTTTCAAACTATATAAGGGGTAGCGACCCTTTGTATTGTGTGATGTTGAAAATAGTGTCATTAATTGCTTGAGTTATCGATGGTGCTAGGTAGAGAAACCATACGCTAGATGTTTATTTTTATTGTCAAATATAAGAGCACATAATTTTATCCGTCAAAACCCTGGGCCTGCATCAGTCTAACCTCAGTGGTCTGCCTCTCTCAGTGGCCTAGCAGTTTGGCTCAGTGGCCTAGTGGAGCTTGAGGATACTAGACGGTCTTATGTCAAATCACTTCGGTCTACCTCTCTCAGCGGCCTAGCAGTTTGTCTCAACAGTCTGGTGGTGAACCTCAGCTAGCAGCCAGGAGGACAGCAGCAATGGCGGTCTGAGGGATAGTTGTAGCAGCGACCTGGGTATAAGCTGCATCAGCGGTCTAGAGGTTAGCCGCAGTGGTCTATGTGTAGTCGCAGCAGTAGAATGAAGGTTAGCCACAACAGTCTGGAGGTTAGCTGCAATGGTCTCGATGAAGCCGCGGTAGTAGATGGTTAGCCGCAACGGCGGTCTGGTGGCAACCCGTAGTTGCGGTCTGGTGGCCTATACTAGCGGTCTTCTCTGGAAGTGTGGAGGTTTTCCTTAGTTGTCGCTGGGTGTTCAGTTATTCATTATATAGTGTGCGGTTTGACCATGTCAAACTGCATAAGCCTCCCGACTTGTATTTAGTCTCATATCGATTGTTGTATTCTCTCATCTCCCCCAATTTCTATAAATAAGTGTTGGGAATTATGCACTATAATGTTCCTCAGGATTTGAAGAGGCATCACCAATCATGCTAAGGGGCATAATGTATTTGATGAGTGCTTAAGTTCATGCATGCAGGTTGTCCATAATTGGATAGGTAAAATTAAAGAGTATGCTGGAAGACGCAGAAATCATCGAGCTCAACTCACATTTCGTCGAGCTCAGCTCAACTTTCGCCGAGCTGAGCTCACCATTAGTCGAACGGAGTTCAGAACTTCGGATTCAGAAATCGTCGAGCTCAGCTCACCTTTTGTCGAGCTTAGCTCACTATTCATCGAGTTATATTCAGAAGCTTGGGTTTCAGAACTCGTCGAGCTCAGCCCACCGATCGTCGAACGCAGTTCAACATTTGTCTAGCTGAGCTCACCATTCGTTGAGCTAAATCCAGAAGCTTGGGATTCAAAATTCGTCGAGCTCACCCCACAGATCGTCGAACGTAGTTCAACATTCATCGAGCTAAAGCCAGAAGAATTAACTAAGACAAAAGCGCTGAGATAGCTGAGACAGCTGAGAAGTTTGTCTCAGCATAACTACTGAGACAAAGTAAGCTGGAATTTCTCTAATTCCAGAAGTGTTGAGTGAAGCAGGTTCACTCAACGCTTCTAAAGAAGAAGGAAGCGCTGAGATAAAAGATAGTCTCAGTTGTGAAGTAGACACCGCTGAGACCGCTGAGAAGAAAACTACTGAGACAGGAGTCAGTCTCAGCTGAGAAGAAGAAAGCATTGAGACCGCTGAGAAGAAAGCACTGAGACAGAAGCTTGTCTCAGTTGTTAAGAAGAAACCACTGATACAGCTGAGAAAGAACCGCTGAGACAAAGCCCGTGAAAATTTACAAGTTCAGAAGCACTGAGAGCTAAGACAGATGACATTGAATGACTTAACATCACTCAACACTTATTGAAGATCTGGAATTTTTCTAAGTCCAAAATGTGATGACCATTGCTGACGTCATCAAAAGTCAGCAAGTCAAAGTGGTTCAAGTCATTGCGGGAAAGCCACGACAGCACCAGGATGACCACTGCTGACGTCACCAAGAAGTCAACAAAGTCAAATTACATGAAGTTGTTGCGTGAAAGCTGTGGTAGCGCCGAAAGCTGGTTTGTCCTTTTTTGAGGGAGGTGGCGCTCACCAATCCTTAGATGGGCCCACTCCTCAATTGTGCAGCTGATTCAAATCAACAGATATAAAAAGGAAAAAGAAAAGGATTAGGGTTAACAAAAACAAAAAGAAAAATACAGAACATAGGAAATAGAGGTTGTTGGACTTCATCTTCTCCGATAAGTTTGAAAGCAAAAAGTCCAGCAGAGTTAGTCAGAAGGCAAAGAAAGAAAGATGAAGCTCTCTCAGATTCAACAGGATTGTTCTCTCTAGAACAAGGCATCTGATTCATCTATTCAGCAAGAAGTTAGCTGTTTGAAGGGCTATTAGCCTTCAATAATAGATAGTTGTTCACCAGTGCAGCAAATGAGTTAGCTGTAGAAGAAGACTCATTTCTTCTACAACAAGTGGTATGGACTGATATCTGCTCAGTATAGCAAGGTAGACTCAAAGATTTATCTCTGAGTCAGTTGTTTTAAATTTATTTCATCTTGTATGAACTACTGTAGGATTCAGTTTACCCAATCTGAGTTGCAGGGCCTTTTGACCTGAACTGTAGGTGACTAATTAGTCATTGATGTAGGTGCCCTGCTGGGATACTGAGGTAGGATCCAAGTGTGGATCTGAGAGTGGGGCTGTCCTCCCAACCTGAGTAGTAGGCCTTAGAAATAAGGCTGAGGTAGGTGACTGGTGAGTCACTGAGCTATAGGCGATAATTAAGTCACTAAATTGTAGGCCTTAGAGGAGGCTGAGCTATTGGTGCCTAGAAGGGCACTCAGGTAGGTACCTGGAAGGGTACTGAGTTGTAGGAGTGCTGCAGCACTCTGAGATTAGGGCTGTATGACTGAACTTATAGGGCTGAGAAGCCTGAGCTGTAGGCCTTAGAAATAAGGCTAAGGTAGGTAATTAGTGGACCACTAAGCAGTAGGAGCACTGCAGTGCTCTGAGGTAGGAACTTGTATGGTTCTGAGGTAGGGTTCTGAAGAGAACCTGAGTGTAAGGCTGAGGGCCTAAGGTGTAAGCTCTGAGAAGCATATTGGTGGAGTTTGTGCCTAGTCCAACAAAATAGTTGGATAGGTGGGAGGGAAAGTGGATGTACCCAATTGGGGAACCACTATAAACACTTGTGTGCTTGGTTGTGTTGTTTATTTTATTTCATATTGCAGGACCTAAGGACAATCTCTACTTCATACAAGAAGAAAATAATATAAAGACTAATAGAAGTTCAAAGACCTATTCACCCCCCCCCCCTCTAGGTGTCTAGCTAACCTTAAGTAAATAACGTTAAAGTGGTATCAGAGGGAGGTTTCTCAAAAAAGGATCTAACAATCTGAGTATACCTCCAAGGTTATCTAGAAGATATAATTATGGGGTCAGGAATGAACTATAAGGAGCTAGGTGCTATGAAGCTATCAATCTGCAGGAAGGAAGGATTTGGTCTCTGGAAGCAAAGGGTCAAATTGTTTATGGAAGCATCTGACCCTAGTATCTATATAACTGTAGTGGAAGGTCCCTTTATCCCCACAAAGACTTCCACCATAGATCCAATAGTGAGAGTGCCTAAGGCATATTCAGAGATGAGGTGATTCTGTCCACCATGGACAAAAGGGCACAAAATATTATAGTCAGTGTCATTGATGACTCAACCTTCCAAAATCATGTACGCTATAAGACCTCCAAGGAAATGTGGTACAACCTTTTGGTCTTCATGGAAGGCTCTAAGGAAGTCAGAGATGATAGGAAGTTCATGCTCAATCAAGAGTATGAGGCTTTCAGGCAAAGCAAATATGAAAAAGTAGCTGACTGTTTTGAAAGGTTCTTTAAGACAGTTAACGAACTAAGAACCTATGGTAGGGTCTTCAGCAACTATGAGTTGAATGACAAGTTCCTTAGATCCCTCACTAGAGATTGGGACACCAAGATATGTGTCATTAGGGAAATGGCTAAGATGGCAGACACTCCTCCACCAACACTCTTTGGAAAGTTGTAGTCCTATGAAATGCAGATGTTGCTAGACAAGAAGAGGAGAAGGAAAGTCAATCCAAGACCAAGGATAAGACAGTGGCCCTCAAGGCAGAAGCCCCAATAAGAAGCAGAATAAAAACCCCTTCTCCAACAAGGAGAGAAGCTGAGACATGCTCATAAATATCTGATACTGGTTCCTCAGACAACCACATGTTTGATGAAGAGTTTGCAGCTTTCTCCAGGAAACTTCAAAAGTTCATGAAGAATAAACACTGGGAGAACAGACCCTCATCATCATCTCATCACAGGAGGTCCTCCAAGAAGGACAGGTATGACCTCAAATCTAATAAACAGATTTCATCTAAGATTATCTGTTATTTTTGCAGCAAGGCTGGACATGTCATTGCTGACAGCCCATTCAGGAATAAGGAAGAGGATGAGAAGAAGAAGAAGCATCACCATCACCACAAGGACAGGAAGAAAGAGAAGTCCTTTGTGGCTAAGAAGAAGAAAAGCTAGACAGATTCTTCCTCCTTAGAATCAGAAGATGATGAAGAAGAAGCCTATATTAGCCTGATCTCTATTGGTTCTAATCCAGAAGAAGAAGAATATCCTGCTGCCAGGATAGGAATAAGGGCCCCTCTGTCACACTCTGACAGTGATAATGAGGAGGATAAAGAACACTATGGATACCAAGGACTGATGACAACAACTGAAGAAGATAGAAGAGAGGTATATGTAGAATCATCCAAGGTACATCCTCTCTCCATTTCTTCATCTTCCTCTGATTATGAAACCAATGCAGATTCAACTTCATCCTGTGATAAAGATGGCTCAGAATCTGAGACTGATGTCAATCAACTGATGGACAAGTATGGACTGCTCCTAGATGCTCTAAAGAAGAGCAGAAATCTTGTCAAAAGGCAAGCAAGGGAGATTGAAGTCCTCAAGCCTTATTAAACTCTTTATAATAATAAATCTATTGAGTTTGATAAGAAATGTCATAAGGTTTCTGAACTCAAGAAAAGTTTTGAGTGTCAGTCCATGGTTTTAGAAGAAAAATCTAAATATGTTAAATATCTAGAATAGAAATTTGTTGAGAGATTAGAGATTGTGATTAACCCTTCTCAATCTCTTGGTAGGTTGTCAAAAGCTGCAACTTGCCAAACCTCTGAGAAGCTGGGTATTGATCACACTAATTATCAAGTCAAATCAAATATCCCTGATAAGTTGACAGTATTTCAAAAAGTGAATTTACCTTCTAAAATCGTCAAGTTTCACCACTCCAGAAGGATCAATCTAATGTGTGCTCCACCAGTGGGGTGAAGACACAAGATCTCAGAAAGAGTGATATTGTCCACTCTAGACACAATGCTCAGGGTAAGTTCTTTAGATTTGGATCCAAATATCCTTTATCTAAGGAAATGAGAGAGTCCACTAGATGGCAGGCTCCAAAAATACATCTGGCCCATCCTGGACCAGCTGTATTTAGTTCTTCAGCACCTTCACTTAGGAAGAAAGGGGCAGTATCATTCAATGCTCATCCAGCAAAGTCTAGTGCTACTCACATCTCTCATGGAAAACAATTATGTGTTGTCCTAAAGAGAAGGTACAACATTCATAAATGTTGGTGTTGTGGGAAAGTGGGTCACTTTGCCATGGATCAATGACATAACCTGAATGTGACTAGTGGACAGAAAGGTGCTCAGCCTAGGCAAAGAGTTGGGCAAATGTTTTATATGGCTAACAAGAACCTAGGACCCAATTATCATTGAGTGCCTAATGGTAAATAATTTTTCTTTGCAGGATAGTCCAATTACCTGTCTAGATAAGACTTGGTATTTGGATAATGGTTGTTCCGGGAAAATGTCTGGGACAGGATGATTGCTCAAGGAATATGCTCCATATAAAACAACAAACCAAGGTTGAGGCTATTAAGTATGTAATTCTCAGAAGCTAGTAGCAGCAAGCCTCAAGGTATGTCTCTCTCTCTCTCTTATATTGAGACTAAGTTTGCTAATTGATAAATTAAGTTAGACGTGCTCAGGATGAACCTAATCAAGCACACCAAATAGAAAACTGTGACTCATTTATTTTTTATAATTATCTACACTGTTAATTTATGCAGTTTTTACTCTCAAATTCAAATAACTTATTAGCAAGCTTCAAAGTAAATCAGTGCATAATTGGGTTTCAATAGAACCGGCTTATTAGCATGTTAGGTCCCATTTACATTTAAAATCAATGAAATACTTTGAATAATGATGTGTCAAATTGAATGTACATCCAAACAGTGAGGGAAGCTACAAATTGAACAAGCATTGAGTAAAAGGAAGACAAGCTGAGAGGTAAAATAAAAGCGCCAAATGCCCTATTTCATAACAGGAAGCATAACGCAACCCGTTAAAAACGAAATGTATAAACTTAACCTAAAATGCTTAATTGGTCATTCTAATAATAAAGTAATTAAACCTTTTTGGTATAAATATATAGGCGACAAGAAACGAAAAGCCACACCACTCTTGAAAGCCTTAACCCTAGCCATCGACACCGAAACCCTCTCAGCGTCCTGCCGCACTGTTTCAATGGTGCCAAATGTCATCAAGAATCTCCAGGATGGATACGAAATTATGAGGGATGGATTCAGTCATGCCTCCCCAAAGATTAAAGCAGTGATAAGGATGATTGTAATCACAGGCCTGGAATACACCCTTTCTGAACCCTCCACCATTCTTAGAAAGGAGGTAGTAGAATTCTTCTCCAACATTAAAGTGTCCTCCTCTCAAAACTCTCTTAAATCTAAGATTGAGGATATCAAGATAAAGATAAACTCTACGAGTCTAGGCAAAGCCCTTCACATACCCTCCATCAACCCTAGCGAGGAAGAAAAATCCACCGTCACGGACAGAGACAATGCTCTCTGGTGGTGTGGATACAGTGATGTCAAACTTGGATCTCTTAAGAGGAAATTCTTCAACTAGAGAGGCAAACTACTAGAATATATTGTAGGGAAAGCCCTTATCTGTAAACCTGGATCACATAACACAATCTCCAGGCCAATGTTTGATGTTATGACTAGGATAATCTTGAATAGAAAGACCTCTTTGTCTACTCTAATCTACCATAGATTAGTAGATTATCTACCCACTCCAAACATGGACAGAATTCTGTCATTATACCTAGTGAACACCTACCCCGATACATTCAAACAGGAACATGGAGTGAAGATCCACTACATAAAAAGAATGGATATAAATACATTGGATAGATTCACTATGATCTTACCCAAGAGCCATCCCTCAATAACAAAGGACTCCTCAAGTGTTAAGAGACGGCAAGTTGCTGAAGTTGACAGTTCCTGAAAGTCAACCTAGTGTCGGCAAAGTGCACCTATGGGGGGGGGGGGGGAATAGGTGACGAGTAGCGCTTTTGCGGAATTTACGAATGTACCTGCACAATAAAAATAAAAAGCACAGCACACAGAATACACATGCAATTTATAGTGGTTCCCCGACTTGGGTACATCCACTTTCCCCCTTCGACCTATCTCCCAACAAGGGACGACTCGGTCTCTTCTCCAACAGGATTGAAATCCAATCCCTGCACTATCGAAAGAAACCCTTCCACACGTGAGAGTCAACACTCCCACAAAACGGGTTGCACCCAACCCTTACAACACGGAACAATCGTTCCTTTACAACAAAAGTAAATATGGAATGTACACGAGATACAAACTTCGTTTGGAGACTACGGTGTTCCTCTTCGTTCGACGACGTGTTCGTGAAGTCAATGAAGAGTCTACAACCTTGGTCTCTCTTGGAGAGGATCTCCCCGGAACCGGCGGCGGCAACACGAGCGGCGGCTAGCTTCGGGATCGGCGGCTATGATGATGAGCGGCTGCTGAACTTGGAGATCCAAACTTCGTAGCGAAGCTAGCTTGGTCTTCCAACGGTCATACGAGGATCAGTCGTCTCGATCGATTCGGACGAGGGAGTTTTTCCCGGTCAACAAATCGAGAGACAAGAGATCTCTGGATAGACACGTGAGACTCAAGCTTTGCTAAGCTTCTGTCGCCGGAGATCACGAAGGATTCCCGATTGTTGACGGCGACCTACTTGCCCGAGCGCGACGGCGGCGGCGGAGAGAATTCGCGATTTTAGGGTTACGTCGCGGCTCGGTTTCTTTCTCCCTATCTTACTGTTCAAAATACCCATGTATTTATACACCGTAGCTAACTCCAATATGACCGTTTGTGGGACCCACAATAGAAATCCCTAAATCCCGGTCCAGAAAATTGACAGCTGCAGAATCCGGTTCAGGAATATCCCGAGAAATCGCTAAGTGAAAATCGGCGAGAATCGCTGATGATTCTCGACGAATCGGCGAGAATCACCAAGTGATTCTCGACGAATCGCTAGTGATTCTCGCCGAATCACTTTTTGATTCTCAGCGATTTTCACTTGGTATTCATGAGCTGCTTAACCACAGGTTCGGCGAGAATCACTAGTGATTCTCGCCGAATCTTACTTGGCACCGTTTTGAGGTAGCCAGAAGGGGTCGGCGAGAATCACTAATGATTCTCGTCGATTCGACGAGAATCACTAGTGATTCTCGCCGAATCGGCGAGAATCACTTGGTGATTCTCGTCGAATTTTCCTTGGACGAATTTTCGTCTTCCACCCAGGAGCTGCTCCTTGACCCATCCTTGCTCCTTGTCTTCTCTTGCATAAACATGGCCCTGTACTTGAAAGTAAGTGCACTCCAATAGAGAGAGTACACGTAGGCCAACACACTGATCTGCTCAACGAGGGATTACGTCGTGCAGACCCGTGTATATTGACCTACTGCACCCTGACATTGGTGTGCACTTAGCGTGGAAGAGCTGCAAGCACAACTTAAGATGTTTCATCAAATACATTGTGAATTCATCTTAGCTTGACAGGTGGCTTCCTCAAATCCAGGTAATTGTGGATACAATACCCAACAATCTCCCCCTATTTGACGAAGCCAAAACCCTACTAGCTAAGATGAATAACACCTAACAAATAATAAACATAGCATTCAGAAATTAAACATGCAGCACAAGAGAATATATGCAATCATATCAGGACTTGAGTCATTCACAGATTCAAATATATATACCAATATATATATACACACATATAATCTCAGAATTGTTCATATGATAACAATAATCATTAAATGTTCTTAAGACAAAGTGACAAGCTATAAGTTATTGACTATTTTCCCTTGGCTAAGTCACCCTTAAGATTTTGAGCCAAGTACTTCTTGCTTTGCCTCTCCATGTATTCTTTGGGCTTCGGGTAATACCTAGGAGGAGGAACTTTATCTGCATCCTTGTTGTTTCTGAAAAAGATGTTGCGTTTCGCTTCAAACGTTTTGTGCGCTTCCCACTCATACTGGCTATATACTTCGTTTCGATTGATCTCTCCTCTTTCTTGCAGCCAGAAGGTGTCTAAGATGATGTTCCTTGAAACTGGACTCCATTTTTCATTTTCCTCCTCACTCATTCTGATCCTCTTTTCAGCTAGTGTCTCCTTGGAAGTCCCTTCCTGAGCTTTTCTCTTGGCCTTGGCTTTTGCTAAGGCCTCTTGATCAAACATGCTCCTCAGTTTAGCTTTGGAGAGAGCCCTAGCATCAGCTTCACTTATGGGAACATCTGCAGCACTTGCACTTATTCCCTCAGCAGCACTTATTCCCTCAGCGGCCGTAGATGTCTCAGGAGCATGAATATCCGCAGGCTTTTCAGCCAAGGGGATGCCTAACGCCTGGTGGAGCATCCACCAGTTGCTGTCATAAACGTACTTGTTTGACTGTTCGAAGTTTGTGATCATGACTTCTTGAAGCTCGGCCATCTTAGCTATATACTCTGTCTCCCCTTTTTGGCTTCGACCGCTATGGAGTTTGCATAAGAATGCAGTGACTCATCAATATGCTTGCTAGTTCTGGTGAATTCATTGACCAAGGCCTGTTGATTGGCGTTGAGAGTTACCATATTACCGTCAAACTTTTGAATGTTGTTTGCTACAACATGTGCATTCTGGTTTACGACAGCAAGAGTATCAGTGTTCTTTTTCAATCCGGCCATAAGGAGTGTGACAGCTTCGCCGGCCGCGGTATACTTTTCTTCAAATTTCTTGTCCATCACGTCAAGTTTATGATTGATCTCCACCATATTCTTGAGCATCAGATTTTCAGAAGTCTTAATCCTTTTCAGCAGTTTATTCTGAGCGTTAGTAAAGGAGTCTTTGAGTTCATTCACAATTCCCTGAATGACATTTACTGTGTGAGTGGCTAGCTCATCTCGTAATGGAATAGTCGGAGGCACTTCTTGGCCTTGCTCTTCAGCAGACGCATCTGTAGAGCTGGATACAATCACAGTCTCTAATGGAGGAATGCTGGCGGCCTCTGGAGATTTATCGGACTCCCCCTCCACTGGTGCATGCTTTTCAGATGGAGGTTCAACAAGATCCGGATGCTCCAATACTTCATACCCCTCGTTCCCATCTTCCTCTCCGTCATCATCCAAGAAATCATCTACATCAGCAGCCTCTTCCAATTCTTGGTCAGCAGTTTCCAGTACAGCATCACTTTCTTCTTGAATTTCGGCCACAGCAGCCCTGGCCACCTGGGCGATTTCAGATACTACATCAGTATGCGAGGGTAGAGGCTCCCCCTCGATTCCTGCAGTCAGGGTATCAGGAATTTCACCGGGGGTTACTGCTGGAGATACTCCCTGTTGCTCTTCCACTGCAGTCTGCCCAATACGCCTCTCCCATCGATCAAACACACTTGTGTCCATCTTCTTCAAGTAGTGGAGAGGGACACCCTTACTCATGTCGAATTTGTCTCCATTTAGCTGGTTTAGATATAGACTTAAGATGCGGCCAAAACTTGGAGAACCCAAGGTGTCCTTGATCTTCTCGAACAGCAACTCCTCCCAGTTAAACCTCTTGCGGCATACGACGGCTATCAGGACCTTGAACATATCCCCTGAGATATGGTCATGAGAGCCTGGCTTGCAGATGAGCACCTTTCCAATAATGTCGGACAGGAGCTTCCCTTCTTCATTCATCTCTTTTCTCTTTATTGACCGAGTTCCCCGTGGGAGACCGCAGAATAAGAGAGTTCTGGTTTTGTCCTCGTCCTCCAGGTAGTCCTCATGCTCCGAGCTAGAAAGCTGCAGGTAGCGAGTCAGCTTGCTGGCAGACAGCTTGACCTTTGCCCCAGCCACCTTGCTTTTGATTACGGAGTCGCCATTTCGGAGTCTTGCGGTAGCGAAGAATTCCAGCACCTCTTTGTCCAGGATTTTGCAAGGGTGCTCCAAGATGAATGTTAGAGCTGCCTCTTCCAGCATCAGAATGATGTTGCGGAATTCGTCCGTGACATGAGAAAACCCAGTTCGAACAAGCTCGCAGCCAGAGACCAACCCAGCAGTTGTCCTTGGAGCCATTGCAGATCTAGAGAGAGAATCCCTACTCTAAGCGTTAATGAACATACAAAAAGAAAGCGTCACTAGTGAGAGCGTCCAAGTACGGGTGAGGAAGAGGTTACCTAAGGGCTTATACGGAAGTGAGTTGGTGAGCTTCGGGAAGACCTTCGGAGGATGGAAGAGTTTCCTGTGGGGTTCGGCCTTGCTAGAACCTGGCGAGAACCTTCTCGATTGGACCTTGCGAGAACCTTGCGGTCACAGAGACACTTCGCGATTCGACGAGAACCTTGCGAGAACTTACGGGAAGAAGATGGAGAGCAGGATGTGTAGCGACGAGCTTCCGGTGAGTTCGAGTCGGCAGGAGAGCTCTTGCGGGTTTCGGCAAGTCTGCGGGTTTCGGCGAGTCGGCGGAAGAACTCTTGCGGGAAATCTGTTGCGACGTGAGGCGGGATTCGTGTGGCTTGCCCCTTCGGCGGGATACTTAAGGAAGTTGAACGGTCGGCGAGCTCCTTCGGCGGGATTCGGCGGGATTCTTCGGTGGGATTCTTAGTATATAAAGACGAAAGTGAAGGGTTTTCTTTACTAGGAATTGAAAGGTTCCAAATTTGAAGAGTTTTCGGCGGTTTTCTTAACCAAGTATAAAAATGATACCAAGATTCCGAGTATATAATGGGTCGGCGGGATTTGTCTAATCCGAAATTGAGAGGTTTCTCTACTGGGAATTTTCACGTTAGGAAGCATTGCAACATTTTCGAATTCTTCTGATGTCAAGTCAATATAAGAATGATAAATACCTATTTGTTGTACAGACAATCTATTTGGATTTGAGCGAGGCTTCTCCAAACACTTCTTGATGTCAATTGTGAGTTGTCGAGATTCACAATGACATATCTTCGTTAATTTTTGAAGTATAAAGGTTTGCATGTATCGATTTAACCTATCCTTAGACGTACATAGATACACTAATATACAAAGATGTATCTGAATATAAGGATATATATATATATAGGTAATTGTCAATTGAAAATGACTCAAGTCTTGGAACTGATCATGAGTACCTGGGATTTTGAGAGTCATCGTTTTAGTCCCACATGTAGAACATATTAGAAGCTCAATGTGAGTATGCTCAAGTAGATATCACATCTGTTATTGCAGACGCTTGTTCCAATTTAGTCTTGAGCCACCTACTGTCTAGTTCCCATCATATTCACGGGAACCTAGACTACCCTACAAGAAATAATTACTTTACCTTAGGAACCCAAATCATATTGGGTCCTAGGTTCCTGTTAGCATAAGCACGCAACTGCCTTCCTTCAGAAAACCTGTCTGGAAGACTACCTCTGTCCCGAGAATGTGGATAAGCCCTTGTCGTGGGCACAGAGGGGTTGTGCCAACAGTCGATGGCAAAGTGCCCCACTTTGCCGCAGCACCAACATGGGTGAATGTTGTATTGCCGTTTCCGACCTGATCTAGTGACTGATGTAGTCACGGTCCTAGGTCTAAACGGGATAGGGCATGATCTTGTCACAAAAATTCCTCTTCCATCGTGACACGTGGAAGGGTGGAAAGAATGCATGTTGTGAGCGTTATGAGGACGGGAAGGTGGTGCCATTCTTTCAGGCATCTCCCTTACAGAGGCCCCATGGAACCTGACATCATGGCTTCTATCCTCTCTATCCCGTGTCCTCGAGTGGTGAGAAGTCTTCTGTGAGCTGGGACATGCAGATCCACACTGTGTTGAGGCAGTGGCAATGAATACAAAGGGCTCAGAATGAGCCTTAGGTATTTCCTCATGGGTGGCCATGACGGCCCTTGCACTATGGACGTTTCCACATGGGGACAGATCACCCTTGCAGTGACCACGACTATTCCTGTGGTCATACCTGAAGGCATGATGAGTTGCCTTCCTGCTTGGAGTGGGGGGGGGGGTCGGAATACCGTTTCCCCATTTCTCCATGCCTGGATAATCCGGGAGATCCACCAGGTTTCTTGCTTTCTCTTTATAACATCAACTTTGGAAAAGTTTGATACTATACGCTTCTCATTATCTAGACTACTCTCTAGAGCTGAGATCTTAGAGTCCTTGACCTTGTTGGATGCCAATTGGAGAACCAACAAGATCTTCAGTCGAGCAATCTCTCGAGCTTGCTCCTCAGCAAGTAGGTTGCTTTCCTGAAGGGCTCTCTTCAGGGAATCAGCATTTTCTAAAGGAGGGCAGTTCCTGTCTTCAGAAATTTCAAGAGATACGGGGCAGGATGAAGAAGTTACCTGCTCTTCTGTGTTATTGTCATTAGATCCAGTGACTATTGTTTCATCCACATCAGAGCTGCTTTCCTCACTGTCCTCTTCAGTCTCTGACACGGACACTGGAGCTCTGATGCAGTCCGAGGGATCCTTGCCTTCATCTTCAGAAGTGAGGACCCCCACATATGCTTCATCCTCTGATTGACAGCATATTCCAGCTTTCTCTGACCCCCCCCCCATCAGCTCAGAGATCATCATCTACAGAGATTTAGCCGTTGTACATTTTTCCAATCTAGAGCGAGAGGCTCCAGACCAGATATCCATGATAATTTGACGAATCCTCTCGTCCAAGTGAAATAGTGATAGTTCCGTCTCTGACATCTCAGCAATGCCCATGGGCACTTGGATCCAGAGTCAGAGGTCTTCATGGGAATAAACGGACCCTCTTCCAGGATGAAGGATGCTCGAGGATCGATAGCATCAAGGTGAAATGACACTCTCATTCTCCAGATGGGATAATAATCCTTTGTGCATGCGGGGAGTTTGAGTGGCGGTATCTCATAATCCAGATCCATGCTTCTGACACTGGTGGCAGGATTCTACTCAAGGTGTTAACCTTTTTGATGAGTAACCTCCCTCTGATACCACTTGAAAGTCCACCTAGAGTCGGCAAAGTGCACCTATGGGGGGGAGGGGGGGGGGGGGGGGAATAGGTGACGAGTAGCGCTTTTGCGGAATTTACGAATGTACCTGCACAATAAAAATAAAAAGCACAGCACACAGAATACACAGGCAATTTATAGTGGTTCCCCGACTTGGGTACATCCACTTTCCCCCTTCGACCTATCTCCCAACAAGGGACGACTCGGTCTCTTCTCCAACAGGATTGAAATCCAATCCCTGCACTATCGGAAGAAACCCTTCCACACGTGAGAGTCAACACTCCCACAAAACGGGTTGCACCCAACCCTTACAACACGGAACAATTGTTCCTTTACAACAAAAGTAAATATGGAATGTACACGAGATACAAACTTCGTTTGGAGACTACGGTGTTCCTCTTCGTTCGACGACGTATTCGTGAAGTCAATGAAGAGTCTACAACCTTGGTCTCTCTTGGAGAGGATCTCCCCGGAACCGGCGGCGGCAACACGAGCGGCGGCTAGCTTCGGGATCGGCGGCTATGATGATGAGCGGCTGCTGAACTTGGAGATCCAAACTTCGTAGCGAAGCTAGCTTGGTCTTCCAACGGTCACACGAGGATCAATCGTCTCGATCGATTCGGACGGGGGAGTTTTTCCCGGTCAACAAATCGAGAGACAAGAGATCTCTGGATAGACACGTGAGACTCAAGCTTTGCTAAGCTTCTGTCGCCGGAGATCACGAAGGATTCCCGATTGTTGACGACGACCTACTTGCCCGAGCGCGACGGCGGCGACGGAGAGAATTCGCGATTTTAGGGTTACGTCGCGGCTCGGTTTCTTTCTCCCTATCTTACTGTTCAAAATACCCATGTATTTATACACCGTAGCTAACTCCAATATGACTGTTTGTGGGACCCACAATAGAAATCCCTAAATCCCGGTCCAGAAAATTGACAGCTGCAGAATCCGGTTCAGGAACATCCCGAGAAATCGCTAAGTGAAAATCGGCGAGAATCGCTGATGATTCTCGACGAATCGGCGAGAATCACCAAGTGATTCTCGACGAATCGTCGAGAATCGCTAGTGATTCTCGCCGAATCACTTTTGATTCTCAGCGATTTTCACTTGGTATTCATGAGCTGCTTAACCACAGGTTCGGCGAGAATCACTAGTGATTCTCGCCGAATCTTACTTGGCACCGTTTTGAGGTAGCCAGAAGGGGTCGGCGAGAATCACTAATGATTCTCGTCGATTCGGCGAGAATCACTAGTGATTCTCGCCGAATCGGTGAGAATCACTTGGTGATTCTCGTCGAATTTTCCTTGGACGAATTTTCGTCTTCCACCCAGGAGCTGCTCCTTGACCCATCCTTGCTCCTTGTCTTCTCTTGCATAAACATGGCCCTGTACTTGAAAGTAAGTGCACTCCAATAGAGAGAGTACACGTAGGCCAACACACTGATCTGCTCAACGAGGGATTACGTCGTGCAGACCCGTGTATATTGACCTACTGCACCCTGACATTGGTGTGCACTTAGCGTGGAAGAGCTGCAAGCACAACTTAAGATGTTTCATCAAATACATTGTGAATTCATCTTAGCTTGACAGGTGGCTTCCTCAAATCCAGGTAATTGTGGATACAATACCCAACAGTTCCACCTACTTTGAACCTGAGCATGGAATTACCCCCTGCTGATGTTGGGATACAGATAGACATAACCCTAAGTCTCTCCTCAATAAACAATCAACTCCGGGATACTGTTGTGGATGTTGATGAAATCCATGCCAGTCCTAGGTCAGGAGAAGTTTCCAAGAATGCTACTAGAGAAGAGGTTGTTGTAGAAGATGAGGCATACATGGTTGATACTGATGGTGTTGCAGCAATTGAAGATATCCCTACTATATAAGATAACCATGAGCCACCTGAGATATTAGATACTTATCTGGATAAGTCCAGCCCAGGGAAGGATGCTCAGTCAGAGGGGGAGCATAATGAGATGGATTTGACAACCTTGGACAAAGTTGTCAACAGATTAGTTGAGTCTGCACCCACTGCAGGTAATACTAACACCCTCTTAACTTATAGTGCTAATACAACTTTAGCTAAGAAAATGACTCCTTCTATAGGTGTTGTAGTTGAGGGGGAGTTTTCACAGGTCCCTGCTCTGACAGAAGTCCCTCCTTTAGTAAGCCAACCACCCACTACCCAAATCTCTGATGAGCCAATCCTAAATCATATTAAAGCACTCATGGATGCTCAGACAATAACCCTCAAGGAGTATGTTGACCACTCAGTTGCCAAGCTAAGGGATGAATTGTTAAGTGAAGTCAAGGAATGTAAAGAAGAAACCTCTAACTTAAATAAACAGGTAACAACCTAGTTTGATATGGCTGGAACATCTGGCATAAAGCTGACCACCCTCATGAAATCCATGGAAACAAGCCAGAAATTCTCTTCAACTGACATAGGATATGCCAAAAATTTTGTGAGTACAACTGATGAGGTGATCAGGGGTGAAACAGATCATGTAAATCAGCATGTCACCAATGTTGATCTCCACTCTATGGAGCAGACAATACTTCTGAAAATAAGCTGCTCACTGATAATGAGAGAATACTGCAATCTACATCAAGCAAAAATGAAACCAACACCTCCTTACTACAAACAGCGATCCTTGAAGAAGGCAGAAAGGGGGAGAGTAGCCATGCTAAGACAGCAGGACTCATTGAAGATCAAGCATTCAATATAATTCAAGGCACTAGGGTAGCACTGCACCTACCCCTACTGGATAAAAAGAGGCTAGAGGATGTAGACATCCCAACACAAGCTAGAGTTACACAGGATGCATAACTTGCTGCCAGAAGAAAAAGGGAAGGAGCTCAGATGGCTGAAGAGTTCATGGCCAAGAGGAGAGCTGAGAATAGAGATGATCCAGATTATGAACAGCTAAGTGATGCCTCTGAATCCATCATCATAAATGTTTGGGTAAGCCATGGATAAGTCTTAAAGAATATTGATAGTGTATATCCCTCAGAGGAATGGATAAAGCATATGTAAAGGAATTCCCTATGGGAAAGAGTATTCAAAGAAAATCTGGCAAGGAAAAGCAACCTTAAGAAAATGCCTTCCAGATATATTCCAAAGCTATTCCTTTACTTCAAAAGGCAGAAGAACAAAGCTGAAAACTTGAAGAAGACTGTTGCAACCAAGGATGCTAATGCAAGCTCATCAAAGAATAGATGATATAGGGTTTAGGGTCAGGCTTCTTTAAAATATTTTATCAATTGTAAGGTATATCAACAGTGTAAAAACTTCAAATATCTATCAATGAAATTAATTTGAGTTGGCCCTGACTATATTGATGTGACAATGTTTAATAAATATGCTATTCTTTGATATACATCTTATAATCACAAGTTTAGCCTACTGTTGTTTGACTATAGCTCTCTAAAATTAGTTAATGATTAGGAATATCCTAATCATTATGTTTACCTTATAAATGATTGAAAATTCACTTGTATTATTGTCATTCAATCACAGTATTAAGCCATCTCATCTAGGGGGAGTTATCCTGTACTTGGATGGCTAGTTGTCATGATAAAGTCTCGTCAGGGCTATCATGATATTTTTTGTGTTGATGCACCTTAGCATGGATGGATGTTCTGCCTTCTTCAAATAGGGGGAGATTGTTGGGAATTGTGTCCTACATTGTTCCTCAGGATTTGAAGAGGCATCACCAATCATGCTAAGGGGAATAATGTATTTGATGAGTGCTTAAGTTCATGTATGCAGGTTGTCCATGATTGGACAGGTGAAATTAAATAGTATGCGGGAAGACTCAGAAATCGTCGAGCTCAGCTCATATTTCGTCGAGCTCAGCTCAGCTTTCATCGAGCTGAGCTCACCATTAGTCGAACAGTGTTTAGAACTCGGGATTCAGAAATCATCAAGCTCAGCTCACCTTCATCGAGCTGAGCTCACCGTTCGTCGAGCTAAATTCAGAAGCTTGGGTTTCAGAACTCGTCGAGCTCAGCCCACCGATTGTCGAACGCAGTTCAACATTTGTCGAGCTGAGCTCACCATTCGTTAAGCTAAATGTAGAAGCTTGGGATTCAGAATTCGTCGAGCTCAGCCCATAGATCGTCGAACGCAGTTCAACATTCGTCGAGCTAAATCCAGAAGAATTAACTAAGGCAAAAGCGCTGAGACAACTGAGACAGTTGAGAAATATATCTCAACATAACCGCTGAGACAAACCAAGCTGGAATTTATCTAAGTCCAGAAGCGATGAGTGAAGCAGGTTCACTCAACGCTTCTAAAGAAGAAGGAAGCGTTGAGACAGAAGATAGTCTCAACTGTGAAGCAGACACCGCTGAGACCATTGAGACAGGAGTCAGTCTCAGCTGAGAAGAAGAAAGCATTGAGACCGCTGAGAAGAAAGTACTGAGACAGAAGCTTGTCTCAACTGTTAAGAATAAAATGCTGAGATAGATGAGAAAGAACTGCTGAGACAAATCTAGTGAAAATTCACAAGTCTAGAAGTGCTGAGAGCCAAGACAGACGGCGTTGAATGACTTAACATTACTCAACGCTTATTGAAGATCTGGAATTTTTCAAGTCCAGAATATGATGATCGCTACTGCTGTCATCAAAGTCAATAAGTCAATGTGGTTCAAGTCGTTGCAGGAAAGCCACAGCAGCACCAGGATGACCACTGCTGATGTCACCGTGAAGTCAACAAAGTCAAATTACATGAAACCATTGTGGGAAAGCAGTCGTAGCCCAAAAGCTGGTTTGTCCTTTTCTAGGGGAGGTGGCTCTCACCAATCCTTGGCTTGGCCCACTCCTTAATTGTGTCATTGATTCAAATCAACAAATATAAAAAGGAAAAAGAAAAGGATTAGGGGAAACAAAAAAAAAGAAAAACGCAGAACACAGGAAATAGTGGTTGCTGGACTTCATCTTCTCTGATAAGCTTGAAAGCAAAAGATCCAACAGAGTTAGCCATAAGGTAAAGAAAGAAAGCTGAAGCTCTCTCAGGTTCAACAGGATTGTTCTCTCTAGAACAAGGCATTTGAATCATCTATTCAGCAAGAAGTTAGTTGTGTGAAGGGCTGTTAGCCTTCAACAACAGATAGATGTTCACAAGTGCAGCAAAAGAGTTAGTTGTAGAAGAAGACTCATTCCTTTTACAACAAGTGGACTGGACTGATATCTGCTCAATTTAACAAGGTAGACTCAAAGATTTATCTCCGAGTCAGTTGTTTTAAATTTATTTCATCTTGTACGAACTATTATAGGATTCTGTTTACCTGAATCTGAGTTGCAGAGCCTTTTGGCCTGAGCTGTAGGTGACTAATTAGTCATTGAGTTAGGTGCCCTGCTGGGGTACTGAGGTAGCATCCAAGTGTGGATTTGAGAGTATGGCTGTCCTCCCAGCCTGAGTAGTAGGCCTTAGAAATAAGGTTGAGGTAGGTGATTGGTGATTCATTGAGCTGTAGGTGACAAGTGAGTCACTGAGTTGTAGGCCTTGGAGGAGCCTGAGATATAGGTGCCTGGAAGGGCACTGAGGTAGGTACCTGGAAGGGTACTAAGTTGTAGGAGTGCTGCAGCACTCTAAGAGTAGGGTTGTGTACCTGAAGTTGTAGGGCTAAGAAGCCTGAGCTGTAGGCCTTAGAAATAAGACTGTGGTAGTGGTCAGTGGACCACTGAGCTGTAGAAGCACTGTAGGGCTCTGAGGTAGGAACCTGTGTGGTTCTAAGGTAGGGTTCTGAAGAAAACCTGAGTGTAAGGCTGAGAGCCTGAGGTGTAAGCTCTGAGGAGCATATTGGTGGAGTTTGTGCCTAGTCCAACAAAATAGTTGGATAAGTGGGAGGGAAAGTGGATGTACCTAATTGGAGAACCACCATAAACAATTCTGTGCTTGGTTGTGTTGTTTGTTTTCTTTCATATTGCAGGACCTAAGGACAAGCTCTATTTCACACAAGAAGAAAACAGCATAAAGACTAATAAAAGTTCAATGACCTATTCACCCCCCCCCCCCTCTAGGTGACTACCTAACCTTAAGTAAATAACTTTCAATAAGGGGGCATACCTATATAATGATTATCTTTTTGGAGCAATAAAATTTGCGGTTTATTTACCTCTTGGTCGTTTTCTCGCTCATTTTTCACATTTGGCGAGAGCACTATTCGATACAAGAGCCTATCATTCCTTTTTGTCCGAGGACTTCGTGGTGTGTATCAGAGTGCCTTCTTTTGTCTCAACAAATCGAGTGAATGTGTTGCTGCCTAACGGGTATTTGACGCACGCAGATAGAGCCTATTGTGTTAAGGTGCAAAAAAGAAGTCATGATTTTGGCTTGGAAGCATCAGTGTTGTCGATATCTAAGTTTGGTGTGATCTTTGGTATGGAATGACTCTCGGAGTAGCACACCTGTATTGATTGTAACTCAAAGGAAGTCATACAGGGGTAAAACACCGAACACAAGACTAAGTTCGCGAGTATGCGAGGATCGATCAAGATATTGATGTCTGCTCTCCAAGTAGTCAAGGCAGTTCAGAAGGGAGCACAATAATTCTTCACGCTATTAGAGGTTGTAGAGCTGAAACCCAGTTTGAGTGATATTCATGTTGTGTTAGAGATTGCAGATGCATTTTCTAAGAATCTCCCTAGACTTCCACCCCAACGAGAGATTGACTTCACGATTGAGTTGTTTACAGATGCAAAACTTGTATGGCGCTCACCGTACCATGTAGCGCCAAAAGACATGATGTAACTGAATGTTCAACTGCAGGAATTGATAGAGCAAGGCTATATATATATCAAAGTGTGTCTCCCTGGAGTGCACCGGTCCTCTTTGTGAAGAAGAAGGATGGAAGCTTGCATCTATTTATTGACTATCGTGAATTGAACAATCTGACAGAGAAGAACAATTATCTGATTCTGTGAATCGATGATTTATTTGATCAGCTGGTTGGATCGACTATCTATTCGAAGCTGGATTTGAAGTCTGACTATTAACAGTTGAGAATTATGAAAAGTAATATTCTCAAGACAGTGTTTGGTACACGATATAGGCATTATGAATTTACTATGATGCCTTTTGGGCTCACTAATGCATCATCGATGTTTATGGACTTGATGCACATGACCTTTAAAGAGTACTTAGACCTGTTTGTGATTGTATTTATAGATGACATAGTGTTATACTCTCATTTAGAAGAGGATCATGCGAATCATTCGAGTTTGGTTCTGTATACCTTGAGGAGGAATTGCTTATATGTCAAGTTCTATAAGTGTGAATTTTTGCTATCTTCAGTGGCTTTTATTTGTCATTTAGTTAGTGGTGAGGGTATTATTGTGGATCCGACAAAGATAGATGTGATACAAGGGTATCATGTACTTTCTTCTGTAGTAAAAGTTAGAATTTTCCTTGGACTTGTCGGCTATTATAGGCACTTCGTAGAGAACTTTTTTTAGAATTACTTTATGTCTCACTACATTGATAATAAGGAATCAGAAGTTCGTTTGGATGCCAGAGTGCATGCGAGCTTTTGAGGAGTTAAAGAGTCGTCTGACCACGGTGCCTGTATTATGCTTGCCATATGGTACAAAAGGCTTTGAAATCTATAGTGATGCCTCGGGGAGCGGCTTAGGCCACGTTCTTCTACAATTTGGTCAAGTGATTTCTTATGGCTCTCGCCAATTGAAATTGCACAAGAGGAATTATCCGATTTCACAACTTGGAGTTATGGCCGTGATATTCGCTCTTAAGCTATAGCGACAATATTTATATGGCGTGAAGGTTGACATCTTTGTAGATCATAAAAGCTTGAAGTACTTGTTACATTAGAAGGATCTGATATACAATAGGGGAGGTGGATGGAGAGTTCCTTGTGTACTACACCTTTGAGATTCATTACACTCTGGGGAAGGGAAATGTAGTCTCGGATGCGCTAGTCTCAAGGCTCCAACACGAGAAAATAGGTTACAAATGCATGATGAGCATCTGATTCATGAATTGGAGGCTTTGGACATCTCTTGTGTTGATGGGGAGGTCGAGCACGGATGCATGCTTGAACTGTACGGAGGTGCAATATGACCTCACAGATAGTATTTGACATGCATTGGAGCATGATGAGAGATTGAAGCACTATATAACGGAGATAGTGGATGGGTCGAATTCCCAATTCTTGTTGAATGATGGTCTCTTGTGGAAGGATGATTGACTGTGCGTCCGAATGTTGGCAAATTGCGGGAGGAGTTAATGTACATGATACATTTTACCAAACACTCAATCCACCAAGGAGCACAAAAATGTTCAACGACATGAAAAAGTTGTTCTGGTGGACAGGGTTGAAGAAGGACATAACACTTTATGTGGCGAAGTGCCAAACTTGTGCCCTTGTAAAAGCTAAATGTCAAAAATTCAGTGGTTTTTTAAAGTCGTTACTAATACCGGAATGGAAGTTTGATGATATAACTATGGATTTCATGCACTGTTTGCCGAGATCGCAATGCGGTAACGATTCTATTTGGGTGATCGTGGACCGGTTGACAAAAGTAGCATACTTCATTCCAAATCAAAGGGACGATTCAGTGGAACAATTAGCCAAACTTTATGTTGAACAGATTATACGATTGCACGGTATGGCCCGTAATATCGTTAGTGATCGAGATGGGCATTTCATGTCAAATGATTGGAAGCTTATTCATTAAATGTTGTGTACCAAGCTGAAATTCAACACAAACTTTCATCCTCAGACGGATGGTCAGACGAGAGGGTAAATAGAATAATGGAAGATATGATTCGCATGTGTGCCCTAGATTTCGGGAAGAGGTGGGAGGACCATATATTTATGATCGAATTCGTCTACAATAATAGCTACCAAGCAAGTATTCAAATGGCGCCTTTTGAGATCTTATATGATAGGAAGTGTCGTACTTTGTTGCCTTGGGTAGAAACATGTGAATCAAAGCCTTATGAAGTAAAGACGTCGAAGATACGACCTCAACAATACGTTTGATTCAAGAACGATTGATGATTGCTCAAGATAGACAAGTAAAATAATACAATGGCAAGCACCAAAGCGTGGACTTTGCGGTTGGCGATTGGGTTTATCTCAAGATAAAACCGTTTAAGGGCGTATCTAGGATTCAACGCTTGAAGAAGTTGAGTCCGAGATACCTTGGACCATTTGAAATCGTTGAACGGATTGGTGAAGCTGCCTATGGGCTGAATCATTTAGCTAAATTCCGTGTTTTTGCATGATATGTTTCACATACCAATGTTGCGGAAGGCTGTGCAAGAGCCTACGAATGTGGTTGTCGTGGATCAAATTTTTGTCGACAGTGGGTGTTGATGATGAAAGTCAAGCCCAATTGTATCAAGAGGACACATAAGTAAAACAACTGTAGAATTAGAGAGATACAAATGTTCAAAAGCCCGTTGGGACAACTGTTTTCATGAGGAGCTTTCATGGGAGCGCGAGCAGACCATGCAAGAGGAGTTGACTGAACTATTCTGTTGAGGTACATTTGTTATGTTTTGTACTTTTGTAATTTCGGGATGAATCTCTTAAAGGAGGTGAGAATTGTAATGCCACAAATTTCCTGAAAACTATAAGTACTTGGTCACTAGAGGTTACTGCTAGGCGGTGGAGCTAACACTGGCGGTATCCAGCTGAATTAAAAGACCAGCGTCTTAGGAAGGTACCAGACGGCGGTAGTATGGTACCACGTAGAGGTAGCCAGTTATTTTGACTTGTGTCTCGGGATGGAACCGCTCGATGGTAGAGGTACCACTGGCGGTAGGGTGTCGCATGTCGGATGAGATTGAGGTGGTCTTTGAGTGGCAGAGCGGCGCCGATTTGGCCAAGTGGCCACCGCCTGAACTATCGTACGATGGTAGCTAGTTACCGCCCGGTGGTAGCATTTTGATAAAAGTTTAAGTCGAGAAATATTTCTCTCTCTCTCTCTCTCTATCTCTCTCTTGATCCTGAAGAAGAAGAAGAGAAGGCTAGAAGAGCAAGGGCAATATTGATCTAGCCTTGATGTGAAGGCATTCTTGTGGTCGGATTTGCGAGTTGAAGCCAGATCCGCGGAGAGGAAGGTGTGGTGATCATTTCCATCCGGATCAAGTGCAAGATCATGACTCTTAAATGATCGACAAGGGTAACGATCTTTCTACTTAGATAAGTGAAGTTCTTATTTGACATGTGCATGGAAATCCTCACCAATTCATAATATTTGACGATCATCGAAATTCATTGAGTCGTATTTCATGAATTTGAAGTCTGACATTAAGTTCCCACTTCATATGATGGATATTGAGATAGTTATTAATACTAACCAGCTTGCAACTCTTGCATCGACCATCACTCAAGTAGATAAAGCTCATTGTGATCTTATTACTCGATGTGTTGCAGGAGAAGAGAAACTAAAGAATGAAAAACTCACACCACATTGTTGATGTCAAAAACTTATTGTAAGAAGTACAAAACTCCTTATATATCTTAGAACACAAACTTCAAAAATTTTGGATGCTAATAGGAAGACACCTCTTTTATGCTTCTTCTGTAAGAAGAATGGACACGTGAAGCTGGAGTGCATGAAGTTTAAAGCTTGGATAGAAAAATAGGGTTGCACTCTTAAAGCAAATCTTTAGCACTTGTACTTTATGAATCAAACTTAATTGAAGCCCCATCCAGTTCTGATGGCTTGGTTAGTGGAGCAACAAATCATGTTACTTTCACATTGTAAGGATTCATTAGAAAGAGGAAGTCAAACAAGGGTGAGTGTAGACTCATGGTAGGCAACAACGTTGAAGTGGACGTCAAGTTTATAGGAGACATTTATTTAGTTATAGCTTCTGACTATGAACTATTATTAAAAGACATTTTTCTTTATTCTTTTTGAAGGAACTTAATTTTACTTCTGCATGAGATAAACTTAATTATGGCTTTAACATTCATAACAGTTCTATTAATATTACATTGAACTACAAGTTATAAGTTAATGTTCATTATCTAGTGGATTATATTGTATATATCTAGCTCCTACAAACATTTATGCAACCTCCTATAATGTTGAGTGCATTGCTAATAAAAGACCACTACATAAGAAAAAGGCGTTCATGTTATAACATAAGCGTTTTTAGCCACATTTCTAGGGGGAGAGAGAGGAGGTTAATTAAGGATAACATCCTACATACTCA
Organism: Platanthera guangdongensis; assembly: GCA_039583875.1. Lineage (NCBI taxonomy): Eukaryota > Viridiplantae > Streptophyta > Magnoliopsida > Asparagales > Orchidaceae > Platanthera > Platanthera guangdongensis. The sequence goes on from CM077160.1 coordinate 3,656,350, forward strand.
TGACTTAAATTACCTAGAGACATGTATCGATTGCAGTAGGAGTAAAATATCCAAGATTAAGAAAAAAGGCTCCACACATAGTCTCAATTTATTAGAGGTTATTTATATAGATATCAACGCTCCTTAATTCATTACCATCTGTAAGAACACCTACTTTGTTACTTTCATTGATGACTACACCCCATTTTGCATATTTGTATTTAATTAAATAAAAGTCTAAATCTCTTGATAAGTTTAAGATTTTTAAGACTGAAGTTGAAAATAAATAGATAAAGTCATCAAGATAGTTATGTCTGATAGAGATGGTGAGTATTTTTAGCAGACATGATACCTTTGGGCAATATAAAGGTCTGTTTGCTAGATACTTTGAGAGTTGTGGTGTTGCTTCCCAATACTCCATGTCAGGTAGTCCTGAACAAAATGGTGTGGCTGAAAGGCGTAATCGCACCCTTAAGAAAATGACGAGGGGTATGATGAGTATGACTAGTCTTCCTGAGTTTTGTGGGGTGAGGCACTTAAGACAGCAGTGTATATCCACGATGGAGTACCCTCTAAGTCAGTACCAAAACCCCCCTTTTGAGTTATAGACTGGTAGATGACACAACCTTATTCACTTGCATGTCTAGGGTTGTCCTATAGAAGTCCGTTTATACAACCCGTTGGAAAGTAAAGTTGCCCCTATGTCTTATCATTGATACTTCTTAAGTTACCCAGATTATTCTAAAAGATTTAAGTTATATTCCCCTTTAGGAGGACCCAAAATATAGAATCATAAATGTCTAAATTTTTAGAATTTGATGTCGCTAACAAATCGAGTTGCCCTCACATTATGAGTGAAGTTGAGGAAATTATGCCTATTAATTTGTTTGTGCCCTAGATAGGAAATCATGTGATACCTGAACATGTGATGGAACAAGTGGAGTATGTGGATCTGGCCTTACCATAGATCCTAGTAGAAGTACCTTCACATATTCATAAGGTTCATCCACCCATTAGAAGATCCGTTAGGTGGAGAAGGCCTGCAATTTCCTTAGACTATGAAGTCTATTTAGGCGATAGAGATTATAACATTGGTCAAGTAGTTGACCCAGTGACATTTGAGGAAGTTGTGTCTGAACCTCAAGCTGATCTGGGTAGGATGCCATGAAAGATAAGATGGTGCTATGAAGCTAAATCAAGTTTGAGAGTTAGTTGAGTTACCCAAAAGCTGCAAATCCATTGGTTCTAAATGAGTATTTAAGACTAAGAAAAACTCTAAAGAAAAAGTTGAGCGGTTTAAAGCTAGACTAGTAGCCAAGGAATTTATGTAGAGAGAAGAATCAATTATAATGATGTGTTCTCTCATGTTTCCTCTAAAGACACTTTTATAGTGATAATGACATTAGTAACTCATTATGATTTAGAGTTATACCAGATGGATATAAATGTCGCATTCTTGACTGACGATATGATTGAAGAAATCTACATGGTACAACCTGAGAGATTCAAGTCCGGTCATACTGATCAATTTATATGCAAGCTCAATAAGTCCCTCTACGGTCTGAAGCAAGCTTCTAAATAATGATATTTGAAATTCGATGAGCTGGTAACTTCATTCAGTTTTGAAGAAAATAAGGTAGACCGTTGTATATATCTCAAGATCAGTGGGAGCGGATTCATCTTCTTGGTTCTATATGTAGATGACATCTTGCTTGAGAGCAGTGACTTGACATTATTGCATGAATGTAAGTAATTTCTTTCGAAGAACTTTGATAAGAAATATCTTGGAGAAGATTCTTTTGTTCTGGAGATTGAGATCATTAGGAACCGATCTCACCATACATTAACACTCTCTCAGAAAGCATACATAAAACATGTACTTGAGATGTTTAGTGTTGGGTATTGTATCCACGTTAACCCAGATTTGATGAAGTCATCTTTGAACTAAGATGAATTAAGTTGTATTTGATGCTTTGTTTAAGTTATGTGTTTGCAGGATTCTAATGCCAAGTGTAGACCAATGTCAGTCTACAATGGGTCACCAAACACAGGACCATATAATGTAATCCCTCATTGTGTGATCCAAGGTGTTGACACATGTGTAGCCCCTCTATTGGGATACACTTCATATTCAAGCACTAGGACTAATTGAAAAGACTTGTTGTTGGATTCACCTAGAAGAAGAGAATTCTGTTAAAAGGAATTTACTAAGTATTTTACTCGAGTAGATCTCTACATACTCGAGTGAATTGCTTAGTTAATACTCGAGTAAAAATCTTTATACTCAAATAAGGAAATTAGAACTCGAGTAGTCAAGTTATAGCTCTCGAGTAGCTAAGATAACTACTCGAGTAAATTCCTTCTCATTCTCGAGTTAACAAAATTTCTTCTCCAGATATTTTCTAAGTAAATTACTCGAGTAGTCATAAAAGTACTCGAGTAGTTTAAACCTTCTCTCTCGAGTTACAAAAGTCTAGGTCTTGTGTCACTTTTCCTCTCTCGAGTAGTTAAAGTCATGTACTCGAGTAGTTCATCGACTACTCGAGTAGTCCAGAGTTTATACCCGAGTAACGGGATTTTCTTCCCTCAGAATTTTTCAAAGTCTATTACTCGAGTAGCCATTTCCATATACTCGAGTAGTTCTTATTCTCTCGAGTAGTTCAGTTTCACTACTCGAGTAACCCAGAATTCCATTCCAGAAATATTTTAAGTCCCTGACTCGAGTAGTTCATCTATCTCTCGTGTAATCAATTTCTTTTCACTCGAGTAGAATTTATTATACTCGAGTAGTCCAACTCCACTTCTCGTGTAACTGTTTTAGCACTCGAGTAAATCTCTTTATACTCGAGTCGCTGGTCTTCATTTCCAAATTTTCTTTAAGTCTTTACTCGAGTGGTTATCTTCAGTTCACTCGAGTAGTTCTATCTTCACTCGAGTATGTCACTTCACTTTTTCGGAAAATTTGTTAAGTCCAGAATTGACAGATTTCTTAATGAGCCTTGATGTGATTGGTCCACGTGTACCTCATTAAAGAATTAATTATGACTGCTATCGCAGATCCTATATAAGGTCTTGTCAAACCGACAAACCCTAATCAGAAGTTTTGCAGTCAAATTATTTTCTAAGTTCTCTGAATCCCTTTCTCTCTCCAAGAAGCAAAAGTCGCCGCCGTCGATCCTCATCGTGCACATCCGGCTAGGGTTTTTGATTTCAGAAAATTCAGATCAAGAAGGTTTACAGATCGAGATCGTCGCTCAACTCCTCATCTTCTATCTGATCGTGTGAAGCCAAGGAAGTCCAGATCTTGCATTGCCGAGATTTTCTTCAACTTCTCTGATAAAGCCGCAAAGTTTAAAAGATGAAGATCCAGGCTGATTGTTTGCAGATCTGATTAAGATTCACTGTTTGTATTTTTACATACATTCTATTTCATTCTTGTAGGGGAATTTTCTCCGAGTGTAGGAGCCTTTGTCTCCGAGATTGTAGGAAGTTTTACCTTCTGAGTGTAGATCCGTTTTATGGTTCGAGATTGTTGGAACTTTGTTTCGAGGAGTAGGCTTGGTTTTCAATCCGAGATAGTGGAGTTGCCGAGTCTAGTGTATTGCTAGATTGGTGAGGGAAAGTGGATGTACCCAAGGTTGGGGAACCACTATAAATCTTGCTTTGTCTGTGATTGATTGGTAGATAGTTTTGTGCATATATCTTAAATTTTTATTCCGCAACAAGACACACATCTCACCTATTCACCACTCTCTAGGTGATTTAGGTAGGCAACTAAACACTTTCAATTGGTATCAAAGTCAGGTTGATCACTAAAAGGTTAACACCTTGATCAGATCTGATTAGTTGTCTTTTGAGATCTACCAAACATGGACAAGGCTAAAGATTTTGTCAAGCTTCCTTTGTGCACCAAGAACAACTTTCCCATGTGGAAAGAGAGAATCAAATTTTTCATGGAAGTTATGGATCCGAGGATCTTCATGATAGTTTAAGAAGGTCCTTATATTCCCATGGCAATCTCCTCAATAGATCTAACTAAGAAAGTCTCAAAGAAACTAATGGATCTAGACAAGGACGAGATTGCACTTGTGTCCTTAGACAAGAAGGCCAAGAACATAATAGCAAGTGCAGTCGATGACTCGATGCTGCAAAACCTGATCCACTGCCAGTCTGCAAAGGAGATGTGGCAGTCTCTAGTTACCTTGATGGAAGGTACAGAAGAAGTCAGGGATGATAGAAGATCCCTTCTAAATCAAAAGTATGAAGACTTCCGACAAGAAAACAAGGACACCATTGCTGACACATTTGAAAATTTCTTCAAGATAGTAAATGGCCTAAGGGTTTATGGCAGAGTCTTCACAAACGAAGAACTGAATGACAAGTTCTTGAGATACCTAACTAAGGAATGGGATAACAAGGTCTGTGTCATCAGAGAGTTTGGAAAACTGGCCGAGACAGACCCACAGAATCTCTTCGGGAAGCTTATGTCATATGAGCTTCAACTCAATACCAGAAAGGCTGAAGAAGAGAAGAGCAGGTCTGCATTCAAAGAGAAGTGTGTTGCTCTAAAGACAGACGCCTCAAAGAAGTCAAAGGCTGCTCCTCCTCCTGCTCCATCACAAGAAGTGAGTGAAGAAGAAACTTTGGAGCCAAGTACCTCAGGTTCTGAGCTATCTGAAGGAGAGTTCTCACTACTCTCACGACAGTTCAAGAAATTCTTGAACAAAAAGAAGCAGCGGAAAGGCAATAATGCCTCTTATAAAAGATCACGACGTGATGGTGATCGTCAAAGAAAAGGCTCAAGCAGCCACGCCAGGTATACTCCTAAACAGAACAAACACATTTTTACTGACATTGTTTGTTACTGTTGTAATAATCCAGGTCACGTCATTGCCGACTGCCCCCATAAGAAGAAGGGGGTGGTAGAAGAGAGGAAAAGAAGTCCTCATACAACAAGAAGAGAACAAAGAAGAGCCTAATAGCCAAAAAGGGCAAGACTCTTAGCGAATCTGACTCATCAGAGTCGAGTGAAGAAGAAGAAGTCTACTTTGGGCTTATGGCTCAGACAGATGATGAACAAGAGCCCCAGTTCACTGGAAGGTAAACTCTCATACTCCTCTTTCAGAATCTGAAGCTTCTGAGCATGATCGTGAGGACAGCTCTTCTGACGATGAGTCTGAACTCATGGCCCTGTGGAAGGAGTTGATCATGGCTTTCGATAAATGTCGCCGAGTCGTGAAAACTCAGGCTAAAGAGATAAAATTTCTAAAATCTGAAGAGAGCATCTTGAGAGAGGAAGTCGCTAAGACTGACTCACTCAAAGAGAACTTCAATAATACTATTGAAGAATACAACAAGGCTCTTGAGCACCTTGACCTAAAAGAGAAAATCATCAAAGAGTTTGAAGAACAACTCGCCGCTGAAAAGAAACTTGTTGAAAGTTTCTCAAAGCCTAAGACTATTCTTCCGTTCGTTGCTGAATTCTCAGCTAAGGCCAAGGGTGCTAGATTAGGCCATGAATAAGCTCCTAGCAAATCTTCTAGGAGGAATAAGGCTCAAAGAAAGAATAAGGCTGCCAAGAAGGCCTCGGCCAAAGAGAGGGAGAAAGTCTCTTAAGATCAGACTTCGTTCAAGAAAGTCATATTCCCAACTAATGAGTTTGATCTTAACTCATCCTACAGACACTTTGTTAGGCCTACCTATGTAGAGCCAAAGTCTCATTACCAAGGATGGACTCGCCCCAAAAACTTTGGTGAGAGTGTCTTTAAGGCACCTAATGAAGAATTCATTCTTCAGAGCTATGACCCTTTCAATCATGGTCATAACTTCAAGAAAGCACCAAAGGTAAAGCCCGTTGTGGAAAAGCCACAAAAGGAGAAGAAATCATGTGATTGCCATCATCATGAAACTTCTTCCTCCAAAAATTTGCCCCTGCTAGACCACAATTGCAAAAGGTCAAGCAGGAGAACATAAGGCAAAGATACAACAACTTTGTCTGTTGGTGCTGTGGCAGAATTGGTCACTTTGTCATCGATTGCTGGTTTAATCCCAGAAATGCTATAACTCCTCATGTTGGCAATATGAGAAAGACCGCTCATAATGCTAATACTCGTAGGGGGAGTGTTCTAACCCGAGACCAAGGACCCAAATGTATTTGGGTTCCTAAGGCAAACTGATTATGATTGCAGGTATGTCCAAAGGCCACCAAAATGCCAATATGGTATTTGGACAGTGGATGCTCTCGGCATATGACCGGGACAAGAAGCCTACTTCAAAATTACTCTCCAATCGTGAACGGACCAAAGGTCATCTTTGGAGATTCAGACCGAGGAATCACTAAAGGCTATGGTATGATCACTAACGGTAGTGTATCCTTCTCAGATGTAGCTTATGTAGAGGATTGGAACACAATCTTATAAGCATAAGCCAACTCTGCGATAAAGGATACATAGTTGAGTTTCATGCTAATAAGTGCTTCATAAAATCCGTTGACAATATGGAAACGATTCTATCTGGCACTTGAAGCAGAAACATCTTTTGTTTGAATTTCATTTGTATAGACTCTTCTACACAGTGTGCTTTTTAGCAAAATATAGTGCATCTCTTGGTGACCATTGACACAAGAGATTAGCACATATTAATTCCAAAACTATTAATAAATTATTCAATGAACTTAGTGCATGATGCCCAAATGTCAAGTACTCAAAGATAGACCTTGTCATGATATGTAAAGGCAAGCAAACAAGAGATACCTTTAAAAGTGTTATTGGCAAGGATTCTAATAGATGTCTCCATCTACTTTATATGGACTTGTTTGGTCCACTGCAAATTAGAAGTTTGGAGGTAAGGATTATACGCTAGTAATTGTTGATGACTACTCACGCGCTGCGTGGGTGTTCTTTCTGACACAAGTCAGATACCTTCGACATCTTACTAATTTTGTCAGCAAGTCCAGATAAGTACAACTGCTCATAGTCAAAATCAAAAGTGACAATGATACAGTCAGTCTGGGATGACAGAATTCTGTGAAAGCTTAGGTATCTTTCATAATGCAAATGCAGGTATGTCCAAAGGCCACCAAAATGCCATATGGTATGGACAGTGGATGCTCTCATATGACCGGGACAAGAAGCCTACTTCAAAATTACTCTCCAATCGTGAACGGACCAAAGGTCATCTTTGGAGATTCAGACCGAGGAATCACTAATATGGTATGATCACAACGGTAGTGTATCCTTCTCAGATGTAGCTTATGTTAAAGGATTGGAACACTTATAAGCATAAGCCAACTCTGCGATAAAGGATACATAGTTGAGTTTCATGCTAATAAGTGCTTCATAAAATCCGTTGACAATATAGAAACGATTCTATCTGGCACTTGAAGCAGAAACATCTTTTGTTTGAATTTCATTTGTATAGACTCTTCTACACCAGTATGCTTTTTAGCAAAATATAGTGCATCTCTTGGTGACCATTGACACAAGAGATTAGCACATATTAATTCCAAAACTATTAATAAATTATTTTCAATGAACTTAGTGCATGATGCCCAAATGTCAAGTACGTCAAAGATAGACCTTGTCATGCATATGTAAAAGGCAAGCAAACAAGAGATACCTTTAAAAGTGTTATTGGCAAGGATTCTAATAGATGTCTCCATCTACTTTATATGGACTTGTTTGGTCCACTGCAAATTAGAAGTTTGGGAGGTAAGGATTATACGCTAGTAATTGTTGATGACTACTCGCGCTTTGCGTGGGTGTTCTTTCTGAAACACAAGTCAGATACCTTCGACATCTTTACTAATTTTGTCAGGCAAGTCCAGAATAAGTACAACTGCTCCATAGTCAAAATCAGAAGTGACAATGATACAGAGTTCAAGTCTGGGGCCATGACAGAATTCTGTGAAAGCTTAGGTATCTTTCATGAGTTTTCCTCTCCTCGTACTCCACAACAGAACGGAGTGGCCGAGAGAAGGAATAGAACACTCATAGAGGCCTGCAGGACTATGTTGAGTGAGGCTTCACTTCCAGAATACTTTTGGGCTGAAGCCGTCAACACTCCATGCCACGTGCAAAATCGAGCACTCATAAACAAAAACCACGATAAGACACCTTACGAACTTCTAAAGGGCAGGAAACCAACCGTCTCATATTTTAGAATCTTTGGTTGTAAGTGCTTCGTGCTCAACAATGGCAAGCATCATACTACCAAGTTTAGTGAAAAAAGTTTTGAAGGTTTTTTTGTAGGATACAGTAGTCATAGTAAGGCATACATGATATTTAATAGAAAAACCCTGCTTGTAGAAGAATCAATACACGTTGTATTTGATGAGATGAGCTTGCTGCAAGACAACTCTTCTAGTGTGCTCATTGAAGATGCAGGACAAAGTTGGAAGAAATTAGCTTGGATGAACCGTCTGAAGATAAAGGTGAAAAGTTCATCAAGATCACCACTCCAACCCCTATTGGAGAGGTTGATGATCAAGATGAAGAAGTTGTCCAAGTGGATGAAGTCACTCCGGTGATTGAAGATAATCCAGATGCAAGGACTCTAGAGCTCAGACATCTGAAGGATCACCCCATGGACCAGATCATAGGAGATCCCCGGAAGGTATCAGAACTCGTAGAGGTACAACTAACGAAAATTTATATTTAAGTTTTCTCTCACAGGTTGAACCAAAGAAGTTTGAGGAAGCGAACTTAGACGCATCTTGGATTATGTCGATGGAAGAAGAACTAAATCAGCTCAAACGCTGCCAAGTATGGAAACTTGTTCCAAGACCCAAAGGTAAGAACGTCATTGGGACAAAATGGGTCTACAGGAACAATATGGACGAGGATGGAACGATTATAAAGAACAAGGCTAGACTCGTCGCTAAAGGATATCGTCAAGAAGAAGGAATCGACTTCGACTAGATGTACGCTCCAGTGGCAAGGCTGGAGGCCATCAGGTTATTCCTAGCGTATGCTGCACTCAAAGGCTTCACTGTCTATCAGATGGACGTGAAGTCTGTCTTTCTTAATGGTGACATAAATGAAGAAATGTATGTGGAACAACCTACATGTTTCGTTGATTCTAACTTTCCTGATTACGTTTACTTATTGCATAAAGCCTTATATGGTCTGAAACAAGCTTCTCGAGCTTGGTATGAGATGTTATCTAGCTTTCTACTTGAGAACAAGTTCACAAGGGGAAAGATAGATAAAACATTATTTCTTAAGAAAATAAAAGGTAAGATTTTGCAAGTGCAAATCTATGTCGATGAAATTTTTTATTGCTCTACTGATGACAACCTCTGCAAGAAGTTTTCAAAACCTATGCAAGGGAAATTTGAAATGAGCAGTATGGGCGAGCTGAAGTATTTCTTAGGGATTCAGGTGAAACAATCTGAAGAAGGAATTTTCATCTCACAGACCAAGTTCACCAAAGAGCTAATTAAGAAATTCGGAAGGAGAATGCAACCTCGATGAGGACTCCAATGGGTTCAATTATGTCTCTGGACAAGGATGAAAAGGGAAACCTTTTGATGAAACCAAGTACAGAAGTATAATTGGATCTTTGCTCTACCTTACTGCCAGTAGACCTGACATAATGTTTTCAACATATGTATGTGCTAGATTTCAGGTGAACTCTAAGGAATCTCACTATGCTGCTGCAAAGCGAATTTTGAGATACCTTAAAGGTACGCCAAATCTTGGCTTATGGTACCCAAGAAGTAATGATAGCGAACTAATAGGTTTTTCAGATGCAGATTTTGTAGGAAGCAAAGACGACAGGAAAAGCACTTCCGGGACTTGCCAATTCCTAAGAAGAAGGCTTATCTCTTAGAGTAGAAAAAAGCAGAACTGTGTAGCAATCTCAACAGCTAAGTCAGAGTACATCTCTGCAGGCAGTTGCTGTGCACAGCTGCTATGGATAAAGAATCAATTTGAAGATTATAATATGAAGTTTCAGAACATTCCGTTGTTTTGCGACTCTTCCAGCGCAATTGCAATAGCAAACAACCCAGTCTCACATAGCCGGACAAAGCACATAGAGCTAAGGTATCACTTCATCCGGGACATGTGGAGCATGGGGACATAGATCTCCAATATGTCTCTACAGACAGGCAGATTGCAGATATATTCACAAAGCCGTTGGATGAGACCAAGTTCTCGTTCTTCAAAACAGAACTTGGAATGCTCAACAAAGAAGATTAGAGAAGATGGACCCCCAAGAAGGCTCAGAGATCAAGAATCAGTCAAAAGTTGGAATTCTACAAATTTCTAACTTTTTGACTCGAGTAAGAAGTAAAGTACACGAGTAAGAAAATTACCTACTCGAGTAATCCACTTGACCTACTCGAGTAACCTATAAGCCACTCGAGTAACCTACTCGAGTAGCAGAATGACTTACTCGAGTAGTCTAATAATTTACACGAGTAATGAAACTTCACTCGAGTACTTCAGCACAACTACTCGAGTACTTCAACCCAACTACTCGAGTACTTCCAGACATCACTCGAGTACTTCCAGCCATATCTACTCGAGTATCTAAAACATCCTTACTCGAGTAATATCAAGTCTCTCGAGTATGTGCCAGCCAACCTTTTCTCCTTGATTCAAATTTTCTTATTCGCAACTCGAGGCCTATGTCGCCACCTCCAAGGTATAATTCCATCATTTATATCTTAATTAGACATAAACCTAGGGTTATATAAATTGAAAATTCCAAAATCATTCTACACGAAATCATTTTCTCTCTCTCGAGTAAGCCGACAGTCGTTTCGCCTTCCGCAAGAAGTTGCAGAGCCTCGTCATCTTCCTCCCCGCCGCAGTTTTTCCAAGACTTCTGGATCATGGCCTCTTCTTCAAAGATTGGCATAGGTTTCGAACTGGTTGCCGCCGGCATCGCAGACCTTTCATATGATTTCCATAATCTCATGATACTTCTCGACATCGCCGGACTTACCTTCATTCTCCAAGAGCCCTGTAAAATCCTCTTTCCAGATGTTGCTGAGTTCTTCAGAAATGCCAATGCCAAGCAACATGGTGCCATTCTCAAGTCGAAAGTCAGAGGAATTAAAATCAAGCTTACAAAGACATCTGTTTCTCAACTTCTTCGAATGCCGATTGTAGATGAAGAAGATTCTCTAGGCCCTGATGATTCTGACAGAACATGTATGTTCTGTGGTGTTTCTCCTGATGACGGGTACATCAAACGGTCTCGGATGAATCCTGAAGGAATGCTACTGGTGGACATTATAGGGAAGGTCCTTCTCTGCAAAACTAATTCTATCGGAGATATCTCTCTCTTTCTTTGATATCATGCAAACAATTGTCTGTAGGAAGAAATTTCAATTTGGAATGATGATCTTGGACAAGATCAAAGACAATATTAAAGCTCCAAACTATGCCAGAGTTATCTCACTTCTCCTCCATGAAATCAATCCAGAAGTGTTCAATTTTTCCAAAGGGACTATTCTTCATCACATGCAGAAAGTTTCTATATCTTCTATTCAAAGATGGGAAGTGAAACTGTAGAATCCCACTCAGGTTGTCAAGGTTCAAGAGATTCTAGCCACAGAGGACAGGACCCCATCTCCCTCTCCATATCAGATTGCCAGCTCCTCTGGTGCATTTATTGAAGGAGAGCCTGCTCCTTCTGTTCCAGCAAGGATACCTACACCTCCAGTAGTTACTCCTCCTCCACCTCAGACACTAGAAGAAACCCCATCTGAACAACAACTTCAAGAAGCCCTTCTGTCAACAGAAGCTGCAATCAGTGAAATGATTGAAGAGTTGACTGTCGATTAACCTCTTCCCCCTTCTCCAAAAGAAACCACTACTGTAATACAAAAAGAATCCACTCCAGTACAATCTCCAGTACATACTTCATCTCCCACAAAGTCTCCTGCTGCACACCAAGAGCAGGTTGAAACCATCTTCATTCCTGATGAGCCATCTCCAGAACCAGCAGAAGCCCTTTTGAGAAAACTGGACTTCTCCATACCCTCAGTCACTAATGAAGGGGATGCCCTGATTCACACTACTAGAGCAAATAGCTCTATCTCCATTACAGAAATAGCTCCATGGGTTGCTCCTCCTCCTCCAGTTCCCTCTACTAGTGCTCCTCCTGCTGCTGCTGCTGCTTCCTCCAATGAGTTGCTGAATCAAGTTGTCCTTCTGCTTCAAGAGCAAAGAACTTACTATGATGCCTCTCTTAAAGCTTCTGCAGATAAATTCACTGCTCTAGAGACTGAAATGAGTAGGGGATTTGCAGAAATCCAGCATAATACTGATCAGCTAAGACACCTCTTCCAAATTGGTGGAAAAGCTTTAGATCACACTATTACTAGTGTTGGTCAGGTTATGGAACAAGGTGTGACTCTGGCAGGAAATCAGATTGAATTGGATAAGAGAGCTGAAGCTACTAAGATGAAGATCTGTGAAGAGGTTGGAACATTCAAAGAAGATGCAATCAGTAAGTTGACTGTTGAAGTTAGAAAGGGGGAGAGTTTGGTGAAAGAATATCTAGAAAAATCAGATGCACTCAATCAAGAGCTTTGGGAAGCCAAAATGAAAGAAATCCATGATCATGTCTTAGGACAAATTCAGAGTGTCAAATTCCATACATATGACACTGCTGTCTGGATGCATAATCAGATCCTTCCTGAGTTTGCCAATGATCCAAATTACATTCCTCATCATCTCAACCCTCTAGCTGATGCTGCTCCTGATCAACCTCAACAACCTACCTTTTCTCCAAGGCCTGGAGACTCAGTTGCTCCTCCAGAATCATATACTCAGGATTGGGAAGATGACCCAGCTGATATCTTTCTCAAGGCCCCTCCAGAAATTCATATTCCCATGAAAAGGAAGTATGGTGAAGGTGCCTCTGCCAGTAGGTCAATTCCAGTTTTTGATGCTGAAAAGAGAAAGGCCCCTGCGTTTGTAGAGATATGGTCCCCTACCTCAAAGTCCCTTATCGTAGACACTCTCAAACTGGTTATGGACTACCATGAAAGCAGAAATAACATTACAGTTCCCCGAGAATGAGAATTATATGAGAAGTACATGACAAAGAGGAGACTCTATGATAGAGAACATGGCAGGAATAACCCATATGCTCCTGCCAAACCTCCCAAATACTACCCCAAGTCATACAGCTACCAGAGGAGACAACAAGAGAAGAAAGACAAGCAAGACCATCATCAAGCTTAGAGATATATGAGAATATGGAAATGATTTTTGTAGAAAGGATACTTTGAAAAATCACATTTATATAATTTTATCTTTTGATCATATAATCTTGTTTATAGTCTTATGCTTGCTTACACTGATTTATCTATTTAGCACTTTTTATGTCTATAATTCACCTTAGTGTAAAGAGTTCTGAATTCTACAAATATGGGGAGATTGTTGGGTATTGTATCCACATTAACCCAGATTTGATGAAGTCATCCTCGAATTAAGATGAATTAAGTTGTATTTGATGCTTTATTTAAGTTATGTGTTTGCAGGATTCTAATGCCAAGTGTAGACCAATGTCAGTCTACAATGGGTCACCAAACACAGGACCATACAATGTAATCCCTCATTGTGTGATCCAAGGTGTTGACTCATGTGTAGCCTCTTTATTGGGATACACTTCATATTCAAGCACTAGGACTAATTGGAAAAACTTGTTGTTGGATTCACCTAGAAGAAGAGAATTCTGTTAAAAAGAATTTACTAAGTATTTTACTCGAGTAGATCTCTACATACTCGAGTGAATTGCTTAGTTAATACTCGAGTAAAAATCTTTATAGTCGAGTAAGGAAATTAGAACTCGAGTAGTCAAGTTATAGCTCTCGAGTAGCTAAGACAACTACTCGAGTAGATTCCTTCTCATTCTCGAGTTAACAGAATTTGTTCTCCAGATATTTTCTAAGTAAATTACTCGAGTAGCAATATAAGTACTCGAGTAGTTTAAACCTTCTCTCTCGAGTTGCAGAAGTCTAGGTCTCATGTCACTTTTTCTCTCTCGAGTAGTCAAAGTCATGTACTCGAGTAGTTCATCTACTACTCGAGTAGTCCAGAGTTTATACCAGAGTAACAGGATTTTCTTCCCTCAGAATTTTTCTAAGTCTATTACTCGAGTAGCCATTTCCATATACTCGAGTAGTTCTTATTCTCTCGAGTAGTTCAGTTTCACTACTCGAGTAACCCAGAATTCCATTCTAGAAAATATTCTAAGTCCCTGACTCGAGTAATTCCTCTATCTCTCGTGTAGTCAATTTCTTTTCACTCGAGTAGAGTTTATTATACTCGAGTAGTCCAACTCCACTTCTTGTGTAACTATTTTAGCACTCGAGTAAATCTCTTTATACTCGAGTCATTGGTCTTCATTTCCAGATTTTCTTTAGTTCTTTAATGGAGTGGTTATCTTCAGTTCACTCGAGTAGTTCTATATAGTACTCGAGTAGTTGTATCTTCACTCGAGTATGTCATTTCACTTTTTTTGAAAATTCTTTAAGTCCAGAATTGACAGATTTCTTAATCAGCCTTGATGTGATTGGTCCATGTGTACCTCATTAAAGAATTAATTATGACTGTTATCGCAGATCCTATATAAGGTCTTGTCAAACCGACAAACCCTAATCATAAGTTTTGCAGTCAAATTATTTTTTAAGTTCTCTGAATCCCTTTCTCTCTCCAAGAAGCGAAAGCCGCCGCCGCCGATCCTCATCGTTCACATCCGGCTAGGGTTTTTGATTTCAGAAAATTCAGATCAAGAAGGTTTACAGATCGAGATTGTCGCTCAACTCATCATATTCTATCCGATCATGTGAAGCCAAGGAAGTCCAGATCTTGCATTGCCGAGATTTTCTTCAACCTCTCTAATAAAGCCGCAAAGTTTAAAAGAGGAAGATCCAGGCTGATTTTTTGCAGATCTGATTAAGATTCACTGTTTGTATTTTTACATATGTTCTATTTCATTCTTGTAGGAGAATTTTCTCCGAGTGTAGGAGCCTTTGTCTCCGAGATTGTAGGAAGTTTTACCTTCCGAGTGTAGATCCATTTTATGGATCGAGATTGTAGGAACTTTATTCCGAGGAGTAGGATTGGTTTTCAATCTGAGATAGTGGAGTAGCCGAGTCTAGTGTATTGCTAGATCAGTGAGGGAAAGTGGATGTACCAAAGGTTGGGGAACCACTATAAATCTTGCTTCGTCTGTGATTGATTGGTATATAGTTATGTGCATAGATCTTAAATTTTTATTCCGCAACAAGACGCACATCTCACCTATTCACCCCCTCTAGGTGATTTAGGTAGAGAACTAAACACTTTCATTTAGCATGGTCGATTGTAAGTCTGACGATATACATGTGCTTAAGGGTGATAAGCTAAGTTTATCATAATGCCCCAGGAATGATACAAAGAGAGAGGGCATGAATGATATATCTTATGCTAGTGTTGTTGATAACTTAATGTATGCATAAGTCTGTACCGGACCAGACATTGCCTTCGCAGTTGGACTTCTAGGAAATATTATTAGTCAAACCTAGGAACAGCTCATTAGGTGGCTACCAAGAAGGTATTAAGAAATTTGAAAGGAACAAGAGATCTTAAGTTAGTCTACTATAAAGTATAAAATCTCAATTTGGTAAGGTATACAGACTCTGACTTTGTCATGTGTGAGGATGATAGGTGTTGTGGGTCACTCAATTTTTTCCCCGGTCCGAAGAATTAAACATCCTTAGCTCGGAGTCGAGTCATGCGCGCAATCAGTTAAAACAATTACAACAATGGACATGAGATGTTTTTAACGTGGAAAACCTAGAAAGGGTGAAAAACATGTGGTTGGAACTATGCCGAGCCAAAATCCACTAATTTCTTGGAGTGTTACAAAGATTGGTTTGATCTCCGAGGGCGACAACCCGCTACTTTATTATAAGTACGGTAAATGAAGAAAAATAACTAAGTCTTCGGAGCCTCAATGGAAGCGCTCCGGCCTTGAGACGACACCGAGATCACAAAACCTTTGTTAGGAGCGTTTCGGCTGGAAAATATTCTAAGTCCATTTAGCTTTTGACAGTTGCACTCTCGACTCAGAAGAATCAAGGTTCATCCAACTGAAGGTATAGATAAATCTTTGTTCATCTCGCATTGGAGGACCAGGGTCCGTATAGGTGGAGGTGGCAAAGAACATTTGTTCATTCGCGAATCAGAAGAATCAGGGTTCATCTAAGTGAAGGTGCAGATGAACCTTTGTTCTTCTTTCCTGGGAGGATTGGGGTCTGTCCGGGTGGAGGTGGCGAAAAACCTTTATTCGTTCGTGACTCAGGAGAACCGGGGTTCATCCAAGTGAAATTCCATACGAACCTTTGTTTATCTCGCCTGGGAGAACCGGGGTCCGTCTGGGTAGAGGTGGCGAAGAACTTTTGTTCATTTGCGACTCGGGAGAACCGGGGTTCATCCAAGTGAAGGTGCAAACGAAACTTTGTTCAACTCTCCTAGGAGGACCGGGGTTCGTCCGGGTTGAGGTGGCAAAGAACTTTTGTTTGCTCGCGACCTAGGAGAATTTGGATTCGTCCAAGTGAAGATGCCAATGAACCTTTGTTCATCTCGCTTGGGATGACCAGGGTCCGTCCGGGTGGAGGTGGAGAAGAACCTTTGTTTGTTTATGCCTCAGGAGAATCGAGGTTTGTCCAAGTAAAGGTGTAGATGAACCTTTGTCCATCTCGCTTGGGATGTGCCGACTGAACTTTGTCTGTCTCGTCTGGGAGGACCGGGGTTCGTCCCGGAGGTGCAAAATGGCTTTTGCCAGTGTCGCTTGGGAAGTGCAAAAAGGCTTTTACCAGTCTCTCCTGGGACTTGCAGTTGGATTCAAACAAGGTGGATAATATTGATGTTGAAGAAGATACAATGATGGGGTGCCCCGACCGTGTGCCCTACTTTGGTTTATTGGTAGAAGAGGAGCTGGTTCTGCGCGTTCAAAGTCTGGGGGAGTGTTTTTCCATATGGAGCTCTCAGTTTGTAAGTTCTGGGCCTTACTACTGTCGTGATGATGAAGGACCCTTCACAAGTTGGATAGAGTTTATCCTTCCGAGGTCCTTTCCCCGTTGCTTCAAGGTTTCAGAGGACGAGGTCATCGATGCTGATGAGTCTTGGCTTTACCCTCCCATTGTAGAAGTGTGTCATGCGACCCTGGTATATGGTTAATCTTTGTGTTGCTTCGTCCCCGACTTCCTGTACCAAGTCTATGTTTCCCCTCAGGAGGGCTTCATTCTATGTTTGGTTGAAATCTTGGACGCAAGTACTTGGGGCCCCGATGTCTACAGGTATGACTGCTTCGGATCCATAGCAGAGGTTGAAGGGTGTTTCCCCGATGGGTATCCTTGTTGTTGTTTGGTAAGCCCACGGGACATTGGAGAGGGCATCCACCTATTGCCCCGGGCTTCTTGAAGGTGGGTCTTTAGGCATTTTAGGATGGTGTGGTTGGTGACTTTAGTTTGCTCATTGGCCTGGGGATGGGAAACAACCATATGGCAGAGCTCTATCTTCATGTCCTCAGATATTTTGGTGAAGGCCTTTCTGGTGAATTGTATCCCGTTGTCGGCGATGATAGTGGCGGGGATGCCGAAGCGGCAGATAATGTTTTTCCAGACGAATCACATCGTGTTCTCCTCTGTAATCTTGACGAATGGTTATGCCTCGACCCATTTTATGAAGCGGTCAACCAGGAAGATGAAGTTCCTAACTTCATCTGCCTGGAAGCTAGTGGAAATAGGCTGAGTAGGTCGATTCCCCATTGGACGAATGACCAGTGCTCCAGAGCGAGGTGAACCTGACAGGAGGTTGATGCAGTACATTGGAGTGGAATTGATAGTATTTGTATTTTCGAGTGAAGTCTATGATGTCCTTTTGAATGTGTGACAGTAAAAGCCTTGTTGTAGAATTTTCAAGGCCAAAGCCTTTCCTCCCAGGTGCTCGCCGCATATGCCTTTGTGCATCTCCCGCAGAGCCGGAGCCAGTGGGGCGTAAGCATTTTAGGTACAGTTCGGAGAATGAGTGTTTGTAGAGTTCATCAGCGATGATAGAGAATGAAGTTGTATGCATTCGAAGCCGTCTGGCCTCTACTGGGTCTGTTGACAGTTGCCCACTTTTTAGGTAGGCAATGATGGGGTCCATGCATCAGGGTTCCCCTTCCACGAGGGTGGCAATCTCCCAAGGGCCCGACATACTAGGAACGAGTAAATCCTCGACTCGTCGGTGCCATGTTTGGTAGCATGTGGTGGAGTTGGCGAGCCTGGATAGTTCGTCTGCCCTGGCATTCTGCTCCCGAGGAATGTAGAGGATTCGATGAGATTTAATTTTTCCCGAAGAGGGTCTTTGTCAGTTGGAGGTATTGCACAAGCTGTTCATTTTTGCCTCGAAGTCCCCATCAAATTGCGGGACCACTGGCTGAGAGTCGGTGTTGATGGTCAAGTTTTCTATCCCACAATCGATTACCAGGGGGAGGCCTGCGATCAGAGCTTTGTACTTGCGACGTTGTTTGTGGCAGTAAATTTCAGTCGGAGCCCGTACTCAAGGGTGGCCCCCTCGGTGTTTGTCAGTAATAACCTTGCACCTGCCCCTGCAGTACCCGAGTCTCCATCAATATGCATGGTCCACAGTGTTGGAGACAGGTTGACAAAGTCAGAGGTCTCTTCTGGTGGGAGCGTGCATTCTACTATGGAGTCTGCCAAGACTTGGGACTTAATGACAGGACTTGGCAGGAATTGAATATCAAACTCTCACAGCTTCACTGCTCGGGCTTTGCCCGGAGTGGTAGATATGTGAGTACGTTGACGATGTGGGCTTGAAAGTAAGGGCAGAGCTTTCTAGCTGAGTATACCAGTGCTAGGGCTATTTTGTCTACCGCGAGATATCTGCTCTTGGTATCAGACAAGGCCTTGCTGTGATAGTAGACCAAGAGCTGGATCCCCCCTTCATCCTTTACCAAGACCGAGCTGAGCACATGCGACGAGATTTCTAGGTATATGAAGATGGCTTCTCCTTCGACGGGCTTAGAAAGCAGTGGAGGAGTTGCCAGATACTGCTTGAGGTGCTCGAAGATACCTTGTCACTCGTCTGTCCACTGGAAACCGGCATGGTGAGTTCCTCGAAGTACTCTGAAAAGGGAAGGTACTTGTCCCATGTTTGGTCCAGGAAGCGAGAAAGTGCGACTATTCTCCTATTGAGGTGTTGGACCTCCTTGACATTGTGTGGGGGCGAAATGTCTTCCAATGCTTTAATCTTTTGAAGTTGGCGTATATCCCTCGTTGTGCTACCATGAAGCCCAGAAACTTTCTTGCGGCGACCCCGAACGCGCACTTGGTGGGGTTCAAGCAAAGCTGGAAATTGCGGAGGAGCTGGAAGCATTTGTCAAAGTCTTCTAGGTGATGGCCTCGCCGAATGATCTTGAACAACATGCCATCGACATAAGCTTCCATGGACTGCCCAATGAGGCTTTTGACTACGTGATTCATTAAACTTTGGTGGGTAGCCCAGGCATTCTTTAGCCTGAATGACATTACTTTGTAGCAGTATGCTCCTTTGTCCATGCAAAAAGCAGCGTGCTCTTTATCTGCAGGGTTCATTTGGATCTGACTATATCCCGAGTTGGAGTCCATGAAGTTGAGAAGCTCATGCTTGGCGGTCGCGTCCACAAGTTGATCGATGCAGGGGAGGGGGAAGTTGTCCTTTGGACAGACTTGGTTAAGGTTGTTATAGTCGACACACGCCTTCTACTTCCCTGAAGCCTTTTTTACCATGACCACGTTGGCAAGCCAAGAGGCGTAGACCATTTCCCGGATGAATCATATAGCCAAAAGCTTGTCTACCTCTTCTTCAATGGCGCATAGCCTTTCTAGCCCGAAGTTGCGCCTTTTCTGGATAACCAGCTTGTATGTTGGGTTGGTGTTTAGCGAGTGGGTGATGACTTGCGGGTGTCGACCCTGAGCATGTCCTTAGGACTCCAAGCGAATACGTCTTTGTTGGCGCGTAAGAAGTTCATGTACTCATTTTGCTCCATCGAGGGTAAGAGTGACCCGAGTAGCACTGTACAGACGGAATCCCTCTCATGGAGTGGGATCTCAATTAGGCCTTCAACTGGAGTATCCCTCTATATTGAGGTTTCTCCCCGCAAATCGAAGCTTTCGATGGACTGGGCCGCCTTCTACAATGGTTGGGCTTGGTTGAGGTAGTAGATTTGCGTCATTTATTGATCCCCCGGGACAGTGCCTATACCACCGGGTGTTAGGAATTTCATCATCAGGTGGGGTATGGAGGAAATTGCCCTGAACGCAGCTTACATGGGCCTACTGAAGACGACGTTGTAGGCGGATTCACACTCCATGACCAAGAACTGTATATGGTGGGTTGCTTGCCTCGAGTATTCTCCCATGGTCACCGGGAGGGAGACCATGCTCTGTACGGGTGTCGGACGGATATTAAATCTGAAGATGGGCTCGCTCGCGGGACGGAGATACTCTTTGTGGAGCCCCATCTTCCATACCGCAGCCATGAATAGCACGTCCACTGAGCTTAGGTTGTCAACGAGGATCTTCTTAACCTTCAAGTAGGTCTCTCCTATTCTCGCGTTGATGACTAGGGGATCTTGATGTGTCTTGCACACTCCAGCCATGTCTTCATCCCTGAAGTGAATGGTGCGAGCTTTGTGCGCCCTTTTATCGGGATTCCCCCTCGCTTTGAGCTATGGTGATGACTTGTGCGGCCATGGCGGGGGGACCGGTAATCGTCTTCACCTCCATGCCTAAGATCGTGCCCCCACTGGAAATGTGGAGCTTCGTAGAGACTGACGAAACATTAGGTCTTCCGTTGGGTTGTCGTTGGTATGAGGTGCTTGTGTGTGACAAGCATTGCTTCCAAAGAGTTACAGAGTTTTGGGATCCCCTTCCCATAGACGGTGCCAAATTATTGCGGGCCACCCAACTTTTTCCCCGGTCCGGAGAATCAAACATCCTTAGCTCGGAGTCGAGCCGGACACACAATCAGTTAAAGAAAATTGCAACAATTGACAAGAGACGTTTTTGAGGTGGAAAAGCCAGAAAGGGTGAAAAACCACGTGTCTGGAACTGTGTCGAGCCAAAATCCGCTAGCTTCTTGGAGTGTTATAAAGATTAGTTTGATCTTGGAGGGCGACAGACCACTACTCTATTACATGTACGGTAAATAAAGAAAAACAACCAAGTCTTTAGAGCCTTGATGGAAGCGCTTCATTCTTGAGACAATACTGAGCTCACGAAACCTTGGTGGGAATGTTCCGACTGGAAAATATTCCAAGTCCACAGAGCTTCTGACGGTTTCGCTCTCGTTAACACAGAGCCTAGATGGAAGCGCTCTCGCGGAGGCGGTTGATGTCACTTGAGGTATGAGGGAATCGTAGTGCAAGGAGAAGAGTGGAGCAAGTTCCTGAGCGAAGGACCGGCCTAAGACCACAATCTCACTGGAAAACCTCAGAGCTCTCTCTCCTTCCTCTAGAGTTGCTTGGTTTGAAATGAAGGCTTAAGGGCCTATTTATAATTTTTTGGAGGGGCGCATCGGTAATTGTGCTGGGGGAGTAATTTGTGCTGGCAAATGGCGTCGCTCTGTCTCGATCACGCAGATCACCATTTTTGTCAAAATGACAAGAGCGCCCCTTCTCCTTGGGCAGTTTGGGCAGCCTAGGCAGGGTGCCTGAAGGTGGCTGGTGGCGAAGGGGCGTTCGGGGATCACCGATTATGGCATGGGCCGCCGCCGTCAGTGATGTTAACGGTAGCACGCAAATGCAGCGCTCGTGTAGCTCACGGTCGTGCGGGCATGCGACCTGGAGGCCGTACGGGTGGACATTTGGATGCCGCGTGGATGCATGGCCTGGCAGCCCCGCAGGCTGGTCACGCGCGCGGCCCTACAACGCGCGTAGGACATGCACGTGCAAGTAGCATGCACGAACCACATACACATGCCTCCCGCATGGGGCACTGCCACACGCGCTTAGGCGCGGTCGATGTGCCTTCTTTGTATCCTCAGGTGCTTACGATTCTCGGCATATTATCGGTCCAGTCAGGCCCTTTTGGCACTTGGATCAGATCAGCTAAGAAATATCATGTGGGGGGGGGCTATCAATAGGAAGTCCACTTTAGGTTTTATTTTTAAATTTACTAGTGGGGTCGTTTCTTGGAAGAGAGTCAGATGAGTGCACTCCATCTACAATGCATGCAGAGTTTGTTATTATTTTTGGAGCTTTTGCTCATGCTGTGTGGCCTAAGAATTTCATTAAAGATTTGATGGTTATTAATTCTATTGATGGACCAATTCAGTTGAACTGTGATTGTTAACCCGGAAATCGGCGATCCTTCCCAAAGGGAGCCATCTCGCTCGTCACGGCCTGCCCCGAGACCCTCCTAGAGGCCGTGATCCCCTAGTTTGGGTGGACAGAATTTTCTGTCTGCTCAGGCCGCGCGGCCTGCGCGCTCTCAGAGGTCTGACCCCCCAGGCCGCGCACCTTCCCTTGGTTGGCAGGGTCCGCGAACTGCTTCTGCAGTCCGCCTCTACAGGCCGCCCCCTTTTTCATCTTAACTGCAAGGTTGTTTCCGCAGGTATCTCTCTGCCGGACTCAACTTCCTGTCCGCACAAGCCGGCAACAGGTCGCTCAGTTCTTGCCACCAGCTATATGGGCAGCAGACTCCTTCAGCTCGCCTACAGAGCGCGGACTCCAACTCTGGCTACCCGCCAAGACCAGCAACCTCCAAGTACCTCGCGAGCTGGGCGGACCCAAAGTGTGATCAAGACTTCCAGTCCGCCTCCAGTGGTGAACCACAACAGCCTCAACAGCCAGGCTTTCCATCTCCAACATATGCGGACTCAACTTCACAGCAGCCACGGACTCGGCGGACTCTCCTCGCAGTCCGCCCATCCCTTATCCAGCACCGGCTTCTCGGCAGCAGTGAGGTTTGTTCCTCCTCAGTCCGCAGGCCTGTCGCAGACTCAGCCAGTAGTGGCAGCTTACTCCTCAGTCTGCAGCATTCGTGTGGACTCCGTCAGCAGTCACGGACTTTTTCCAGTCCGCCACTCAGTAGGTCCTTCAGAGAGTAGTCCCAGTCCGCATATCTTAGTGCGGACTCGCCAGACTCTGCGGGCACTTTGCTGCCCGCACCCCTTGCAGCTCGCTCTGTTCAACAGTGGAGGACTCCGCAGATTCTCCTCGCAGTTCACCACATAGCTTCCAACATTCGCCACCCCAGCAGTTGGCGGACAGTTCCAGCTCGGCAGTGACGGACTCCGCGAACTCGCATCGCATTCTGCCACTAAGTCTCTCTTCTCGCCAACATCAGCAGCTCCAGCTCCAGAAGCAAGCCCCAGTCTGCCCAGTCTGTTGCGGATTCGGCGGACTCCGTCTCCATCTCGCTCAAGTTACCGTCTCACCGGGGGTAACGTCACCGCAAGCCGTTACCTCCTCGGGCCTATAAATAGCCCCCCATGCCTCTCGTTAGGGAGGATCTCGGGATTGCTCTCGTGCCCGAAGTCAGCCAGCCAGCCCAGCTCCTGCGGACTCCGATTATCAGAACGCACCCGCCTCTGCGGCCTTTATTGCGCGGCCTGCCGACCTGGATTTCCAGTCCGTGCGGTCTGCTTCCTTTGCTTAACCGCGCGGTCTGCCAGCTTTGCTCTTTAGTCCGCGCGGCCTCCTCTGGAATTCTTCTCCCTTAGCCGCCAGCTTCCTTTTGTACCCCTTTATTGTTTTGTTGTAAAGGAGTATTAGCAATCTTGTAACTCTCGCTATTAATAAAAGTAAAGCTTATCGCAAGAGTGGCATTCAAGCCACGGCGGGCGAAGTCTGCTGTTGCCGCTGCTAGCGGCCCCTTCTCTTTCCCTTCTTCCTAGCTCAGCTCAGCTCTTCTCGGCAACCAACCTGCAAGCACAACCGTCATATTAACCGTCTGCTCGACAGCTCCTGATCAACCTCCTCCTCTCTTGATCGACCTTCTCTATTGATCAAGCATCTCCTCTATCCCCGCAACCTCCTTGACAAGCTGTTTGCTCCACTCTCTAGCACTCAGAAGCTTCCCTCTCTTCTATCCCCGCAACCTTCTCCTTCCTCCTCTCCTAGCCTGTGAGACGAACACCCCCTCCGTGTTAGATGTGCCCCGGTGCCGTTTTCGCGCATCAACAGTTAACACGCGACCTTCAGATCCGTTCAGACGGTGAACAGCGATAGTTAACCAAGTCAGATCATCAACCAGCCGAGAGCTTTGCTCCAAGTCCTAGAGATGATCCTCTCTGGGAGGCCTTTGAGCAGTCGCGTCGTGAGAATGCTCAGCAGTTCCAAGCAATCAACCAGATGCTCGCTGCAATCACGCAGCGACTAGACTCTCAACCAGCAACAGCTCCAGTTGCTTTCCCTGCTCCAATCAACCCAAGCCTAATTTTGGGTCGTCAACAAGCTTATCCTCCAGCTTGTCCGCCAGTCTATCCTCCTTATACAGCAACCTTCTCGCAAGGTCCTGTATCTCCTCTGCGACCTCAAGATGAAGAATTTGTTGCTCGCCAAAACTTCTTCCGGGAAGCAGCCCGGGAAGTCCTGCTAGATTTCTCAACTTTCAGGGAAGTCACCCCTACCCTGCAGCTCCTGCCTTTGCTCCTCCTGCAGCAACTTTTCCTTTTTATCCTCCTGCTTCTTTTGCAGCTACAGCTTATGCTCCTTTCTTTCCTTATGTTGTAGGAGATCAAGATGAACCTTCACCATTCACAGAGAATGTCCGTCATGAGACAACTCCAGCTAACTTCAGAGAGCCCCGGTTACCAATCTACACCGGATAAACTGATCCAGTAAAGCATCTGCAAGCTTTTGAGTCAGTTGTTGCTCTCAAGACCCTTACAGATGCAACCAAGTGCAAGCTCCTTGTCACCACTTTTGATGGGAAAGTGAGGTACTGGTTCTATGGCCTTCATCCCCACTCCATCGCCTCCTTCGTTGATCTACGAAAGGAGTTTCTTCTCAGATTCTCTACCTCCACCAAGAGAAAGGGCGGTCCTGAAGCCCTCTTTGAGATCAAGCAGCGCAGCGATGAAACTTGGTCTCAATTCGTTGATCGATTCCAAAGAGAGATTTTGCACATCGAGATTACTGATCAAGAAATGTACAGAGTGGCTCTTATCCACGGTCTTCGTGAAGGGCCTCTCAAATTCGAAGCCAATGTCCGTGCTCCAAGGACATACCAAGAGTTAATTACTCTAGCCAACTCATACATTCAAGGCAAAAAAAGCAACCCAGGCTTCATCTCCAAGCTCTTATCAGAGAAAGATCCTTCTCACAAGCATCCTCCAAGGTCTCCTCACAATAATTTCCCATCTCACTCAAGAAATGAGAGAAGGTTCCAACGCCTTCGATACTCCTTCCCGAGCCGTGAACGTGCTCAAAACTCATTGTTACCACTAGCTTCTTCTCAAACAGCAGCAGTTCAGTAGCAAGACAATGATTTGCATGATTCTGATCTCGATGAGGCCATGCAAGAAGTAAGCCAAATCATGAAAGACAGGGCAAACTACAAGAAGCCCTACCGGCCAGCCTATCAAAGGTCTAAAGACTCAGAGCCTTACTGTGAATTCCATAAAGAGTCAGGCCACCTAACCGAGTACTGTCGAGCACTCCGCCAGCTTGTGCAAAGGATGCTCCGACAGGGCAAGATGCGTGACCTGCTTTCTAAAGAAGATCGCCTTGATCCATCAACTTCAAAGGGCAAAGAAGTCGCAGATGTTCCTTGCTCCTCCAAAGGAGTGAATCTAGTTGAAGAGCCTCCTCTCCTCGTTGTTAACCAAGTTGTCGAATGCTTCGATGTCGACGACGAGGGTGTGCTTGGAAGGCTATTCTAAGCAAGCAATGATGGGTTATCTCAACTCTTACCCTTACTCTCTCATCAAACATTTTCATTACCAAACACTTCTCAGTGTTCTTTACTTGCTTTTCAACAAAGCTTTTATCTGGGATCTTATACTGACACAGTTCCCTTCTTGTGATGCTTCCTTCTCTATCTTTTCTCTTTGCCAAAGAGATCACTACGCCAATGAGATATCGCCGAGTCTGGAATGCTCCCTCCGTAGTTTGTTCTCTGGCACGACCGCTTCGACCACATATGGCGGGAGTATACCCATATGTGTAGTGGGAGCCGTTCAATCTACGATGTTGGGCTTCAGACTTAGGATCCTAACCGGCATCTGACACAGAGTGTGTGCTAAGGGAGCCCCATGTGTTAGCTCTGTTGTGCTTCGTAAAGGATACATTACAGTTGTGATGATCTTTGCTTGACAAGCAATGACGATCAAGCGTAGCCTTGTCTCTTCGATCATCACCCAACTGTGATGGCCGAACACTCTCTGGTACTCTCGATCCGTGCCTTCGCGGGTTCCCACAACTCCACTGATCAATTCGCAGACAAGCAATAGGCCTCTTGGCGCAATTAGTCTCATTGATCAGTGATGCTTGTGCCCAAGGCAAGAGAGCAGTGCTTCTAGCGATCCTTCTCAGGATCTTCTCCTTGCTTTTCTCTTTTGTGCCCTCCTAGAGGATGTGCGGCCAGCCCGCTTTGAGTAGGACTATACTCGGGTTGATCTCCTCAGGAAAGCGATGCATAAGGCCCACGGGGAACACCTGTGGCAGCATTTCGCCTTCTTTAGTCACCTCCGAGTATAGACCTCCTTTTTGTCAATTGCCTTCTTTCACAGGTGAACAGGTTAATCCGACCTACCAAAAGGACCTCCAGCATTCGTTTTGCTTACGCTCATCTTATGTGCATTGCCTGCTCAAAGCTCCATCGGAGATGACTTACAAGCTCTCTACTTATACAAACTCTATTGCTTTCATCTTTTATTCACTGCCTGCTTAAGCGCCGTCAGATGAAGATTCACAGAGCTATTCACTACTCTCACCAAATGCTAATGGCATCAAATATTGATCAAAGAATCTCACTCTCCTTGATCATCAAGCCATGCTATTGCAATCTAGTTAAAGTTGGCAGAATTTATCAAGTCCCTTCTCTGCTAATCTGATCATGTCCATCAGCAAAATCAACAGTTAACACTCGATTCATTGATCTGGGCTTCATGATAAAGAGTTCATCAGACATTTTCCTTACTATTTAGTCATATCGACCTTATCTAATCAACAGTTAACACTTGCAAGCCTTCTCCCAGGTACTTGCAAGCTCCTTCATAGATATATGTTTGCTTCTAACCCCTTCTCCTTGCAGAGATTAGCAAACACTTGCAAGCCTTCTCTCAGGTACTTGCAAGCTTCTTTCATATATATGTTTGCTTCTAACTCTTCTTCTTGCAGAGATTAGCAAACACTTGCAAGCCTTCTCCCAGGTACTTGCAAGCTCCTTCATAGATATATGTTTGCTTCTAACTCTTCTTCTTGCAGAGATTAGCAAACACTTGCAAGCCTTCTCTCAGGTACTTGCAAGCTTCTTTCGTTTATATGTTTGCTTCTAACTCTTCTTCTTGCAGAGATTAGCAAGCACCTGCAAGTAATATCCAGGTACTTGCAGCTTATTTTTGTATACAATACCTGCTCCTAACTCTCTTTCTGCAGAGATCAGCAGACCCTTGCAAGTTTCTTCACAGGTACTTGTAAGTTACTTTCATATACTGTGCATGCCTTTAACTCTTCTTTTGCAGAAACCAGCAAAGACTTGCAAGTTCCTTCCAGGTACTTGCAGTTCATTTTTCCTTCTCGTACTCTTCATCCTTCCATTTTTGCAGAGAATAACAGGTGTTTGCAAGCCTCTATCAGGTACTTGCAAGTCATTATTCTTCTGTGTTTTCCTCTCACTTTCATTTTGCAGAAATTAGTGGAAGACACACCGCCTTCATTTTACAAAGGCAAACTCAGGTACACACTCGATGTACCACCCATACATGCCTACCCTAACTTTCCTCTTGCAGGAAAATAGACAGGCAGCACCGAACTCCTAAGGAGAGACTTCAGGTTCTATCTCTCCTTGCCCCTTTTCTCTTTCCGTTGGGGTGGATCACGATTTTCGTGGGTCTCCAAATTTTTTGAAGTTCTATTCGGAACTTAAAAAAGTGCGAGGATTATGTTAACCCCAAAATCGGCGATCCTTCTCAAAGGGAGCCAGCTCGCTCGTCACGGCCTGCCCCGAGACCCTCCTAGAGGCCGTGATCCCCTAGTTTGGGCGGACAGAATTTTCTGTCTGCTCAGGCCGCGCGGTCTCAGCGGTCTGACCCCCAGGTCGTGCGCCTTCCCTTGGTCGGCAGGGTCCGCGGACTGCTTCCGCAGTCTGCCTCTACAGGCCGCCCCTTTTTTCAGCTTAACCGCAAGGTTGTTTCCGCAGGTCTCTCTCTGTCGGACTCAACTTCCTGTCCGCACAAGCCGGCAACAGGTCGCTCAGTCCTTTCCACCAGCTACATGGGCAGCCGACTCCTCCAGCTCGCCTACAGAGCGCTGACTCCAACTCTGGCTACCCGCCAAGACCAGCAACCTCCAAGTACCTCGCGAGCTGGGCGGACCCAAAGTGTGATCAAGACTTCCAGTCTGCCTCTAGTGGAGAACGACAACAGCCTCAACAGCCGGGCTTTCCATCTCCAACATATGCGGACTCAACTTCGCAGCAGCCGCGGACTCGGCGGACTCTCCTCGTAGTCCTCCCATCCCTTAGCCAGCACCGGCTTCTCGGCAACAGCGAGGTCTGTTCCTCCTCAGTCCGCAGGCCTGTCGCAGACTCAGCCAGTAGTGGCAGCTTACTTTTCAGTCCGCAGCATTTGTGCAGACTCCGTCAGCAATCACGGACTTTTTCCAGTCCGCCACTCAGCAGGTCCTTCAGAGAGCAGTCCCAGTCCGCATATCTTAGTGCGGACTCGCCAGACTCTGCGGGCACTTTGCTGCCCGCACCCCTTACAGCTCGCTCTGTTCAACAGTGGCGGACTCCGCGGATTCTCCTCGCAGTCCGCCATATAGCTTCTAGCATCCGCCACCCAAGCAGTTGGCGGACAGTTCCAGCTCGGCAGTGATGGACTCCGCAAACTCGCATTGCAGTCCACCACTAAGTCTCTCTTCTCGCCAACATCAGCAGCTCCAGCTCCAGAAGCAAACCCAGTCCACCCGGTCTGTTGCGGATTCGGCGGACTCCGTCTCCATCTCGCTCAAGTTACCGTCTCACCGGGGGTAACGTCACCGCAAGCCGTTACCTTCTCCGGCTTATAAATAGCCCCCATGCCTCTCGTTAGGGAGGATCCCGGGATCGCTCTCGCGCCCGAAGTCAGCCAGCCAGCCCAGCTCCTGCGGACTCCGATTCTCAGACCTCACCTGCCTCTGCGGCCTTTGTCGCGCGGCCTGCCGATCTGGATTTCCAGTCCACGCAGTCTGCTTCCTTTGCTTAACCGCGCGGCCTGCCAGCTTTGCTCTTCAGTCTGCGCAGCCTCCTCTGCATTCTTCTCCCTTAGCCGCCAGCTTCCTTTTGTACCCCTTTATTGTTTTGTTGTAAATGAGTATTAGCAAGCTTGTAACTCTCACTATTTATAAAAGGAAAGCTCGTCGCAAGAGTGGCATTCAAGCCGCGACGGGCGAAGTCTGCTGTTGTCGCTACTAGCGGCCCCTTCTCTTTCCCTTCTTCCTAGCTCAGCTCAGCTCTTCTCGGCAACCAACCTGCAAGCACAACCGTCATATTAACCGTCTGCTCGACGGCTCCTGATCAACCTCCTCCTCTCTTGATCGACCTTCTCAGTTGATCAAGCCTCTCCTCTATCCCCGCAACCTCCTTGACAAGCTGTTTGCTCCACTCTCGAGCACTCAGAAGCTTCCCTCTCCTCTATCCCCGCAACCTTCTCCCTCCTCCTCTCCTAGCCTGTGAGACCGAACACCCCCTCCGTGTTAGCTGTGCCCGGTGCCGTTTTCGCGCATCAATAGTGATACTATTTCTGCAGTTATGTTCTCGATGAACAAAAATATCACATAAGCATATGGAAATTAAATTAATGACTATTAAAGAGTTGGTTATGAAAGGTGACATCACATTGCAGCATATAGGAATAGATGATATGATAGTTGATCCCCTCACTAAAAGACTCTACCTTAATATATTTCAAAAGTATGTCTCTAGTATGGGTATTATAGAGTTGATTGATATGCTAGATTAGTGAGAGGCTACATAAAACTCTAATTCATTCATCTCGCATTCATTTTGCACTTTGTTTAATTCATGAATGTTTAAACCGGAACTCGGTCTCAAGAAGAGTTCATACCCAAAATGGGGTAGCCTGCACCTATTTCTCTTGAGCTAGAGCTCTTGACCGGTGACTGAGCACATTGAAGGGCACGTGAAGCCAATCAAAGCCTACCAGAGGAGGGAGAACCTAAAGAAATGGATCCCCTCCAAAGGTGCCCTTAAGGGTCTATTTATAGTCTTAGCAGTCTGGTCTGCTAACAGCGCAATCTTGCCTTTTGGTTATGCTATACGCAACCCAAGTTGGTCTGCCAACAACAAAACTTCGTTGTTTGGATGGGCTATTAGTAGACCCAAGATGGGTTTTCTTGGGAATACTTTCTGGGCAAGTCGACCTTTTGTTAGGGAAGCGAGTGTCTGATGATGCCAGCACTCGCCACCTTCTATAGCTCGGCAGCAAGTGCGGGCCATGCTATTTCACTTATCTACCGTCTACCCTGGACATGTGGTTAGTGCGAGCCCAGATTCCCCACTCACCTCGTGCTGGTCTCCAAGAAGCCTCCCGCGCGAGTTGGAGAGGAACCTCCCCCCCCCACCTACGCGGCTTGCCCGGAGCAGAATGGCTCAACCTGCTCATGATCTCACTTATGGGCCCACTCATCGAATACAAGATTTTACACATTCTCCGCTCTCTGCGAGATTGTGCCAAGCTCGTAAAGAAGAGTCCAACACCTGGTATTTGGCAAGCGACGACTAATTTTTTAGGGAATCATTATTGGGTCCCCACGTGGACCTATATATATACCCGTCAAATCACGGAGGGGGGCCTGCTCTAACTTCTTCTCCTTTCCTTTTTGCGACTACTATAGAATATCACTTTCCAGAGAGTTCCAAGAACACATCCCTGAGGTGCAAGAACTGAGCAAGTCCTCCATAGCCGAAGTCTTTCACAGGCTCTCCCAAAGGCCTTCAGGCTCTCCTTTGAAGCCCAAGAAGAAAAAGAAGGTCTATCATGAGCTGACAACGAGAGAGTCTGTTCCCTTCACGGTACTGGAGTTGAATACTAACCAAGGGCCCCACCCCCTGTCGAAGCCCGAGAGAGTCTCTCCATGACTCAGGATGCTGGGGAGAAGCTGAGGAACGTCGGCATGCCTTCTCGTGACGGCACGAGTCCTCAAAAGACTCCAGGGACCCGCCTTCTTATGGATGTGACCACTCGCGATACCTCGTATGGTCTTTCGTCTACCTCCGGTAATTCCCCTGTGCTTAGCCTATCAATTCATTTCGCTCATTCATCAAATTGACCTGTGTTGCTTTCTACAGCTCCTCACTTCGGGACCACCTACCTAGGCATCCTTCCGCCGAAATCGTCAGCTCGTGGGCCTCCTCCTCATCATCCTCTCAACTTGCCCCCGTGGTGAAAAGTGCTATTGAAATTCTCATCCCTCCTTATTCTTTGGTCTCGGATCCGAATCCCTCTCGCTCCAGTCTTGGGAAGTCGCTCTCCCTTCTCATCTAGTGACCCTTCCAAAAATAGTTAAGCTCTTCTCGCCAGCACTCCGACAAAGAGCTGTCGGTCTCACCTGGTGAGTGGAAGCTCCCTTCCTTTCACTTCTACCTTCTTGTCTCTAACCATTGTGATTACGATTTACATTAGTAATCCTAGGGGATTCCAAGAATTATTAACCACCCGAAATGGATGTCGAGTCGCCACCACCTTCGCTTAACATGATCGCAGAATTCCTGGGTGACTCGAACAACCCTGAGGATATGAAGAGGCAGATGACCAATGTTTTACGGAAGTATGGGATCACACTGCGAGGAATCCGGGAGGATAGGGCCATGAGTGAGCATTGGTTGTGAGACTTAGAAGATGGCTATGCTTAACTCATTAGGTAGGTACGGGGAGATACCGACATCAAGGCGACATATCCACGAGCTCATATTGAGCAAGTGGAGGAACACATGCGCCTCGCCCAGATAGAACTCAACGCGCTTCGCGAGTATAACAATCCTAGCCATCCACCGGGGGCAGGGGTGCAAGGTTTAGGAAGATGAAAATGGCTCTTGTTCTGAGTCTACTGACACTCGCTCCCCCTTCCTTAATATTACTTTTATCATGTTGTCCTCTTTTTTGATGAATAGGTTGTCTGTGGTATTTTTTCTTTCTTTCGCATTTGGACTTGCTAAAAAATTATTTGTGAAATAATATGCATGTGCTCATTTCTTGCCAGTGTGACATCGTTGTTTCCCTTAGTGCTTTACATTCAAGGTGAACATATTTACATGATCCGCTCGCAGGTAGGTGGGGAAAGGTTTGCATATTTGACTCCAGGCGAGGCAAGAGGTCCCAGGTTCGTTACCTACACACCCCGGCCCACCCTGGTGCCGCCTTGCTTTCTTTTATAAATTGATCCCCCTTTATCTACCTACCCGATTAACTTCTTCTGTACCCCCATCACACTTTTACCACCCAAGCATCTCGCCTCCCTAGCACTCGCACATTTCGAGACACTAGAATGGGTAAAATGAGACCGGATGCGGATCGTCGAAAGAAGTGTGTGAGGCAGTTTGTCGAGTACTCCTACAATGGGAACCTGACCGAATCGGAGTATCTATTATTCGTGGTCGGCTCGTCCCACCTGGGTACACTTTGCATCGCCCCATGAGGGGGGACGTGATCAACACCATCCTTGATAATGAACTCGCCTTCCCCATGTCACAATTCGACGTGGGGCTGTGCCACCTCCTCTGTCCTGAAGTGCGATAGATTCTGAAATACTTCGGAGTCATTCCCGAACAACTAAACTCTAACACAATTGTCATGATGGTCGCATTTGCCGCCTTCCTTTGTAAGGAGCGAATGGTGTTTAACTTGACTGTCTTCCGCAAGCTCTTTATCTTTAGGGCAAACAACAATGGGATCTCTTTCTTCTTCAGCTCGCAGGTCAAGGTGTGTGAGACCGCGAACAAGAACCATCACTGGATAACTAAGTTCGTCTTCATCATGGTGGACTTGGGAAACATCCCCTACTCGCCAGTCCAGCACACCGAGGATACCTTATGACATCAAACTCTAACGGACCACGACTCCACCCACCATCAGTTCTTCCTTCACAAAAACTTTGAGGTTGCCATCCTAAGGAGGGGTCTCAACTCGCTCCTCCCAGTTATTCCAAGGGAAGGTATACTTACACCCCACTTCTTTCAAATCTCGCATTTATTGCGGCTTCTCATCCCGCGTTTACTAAGTTGTTGTCATACATGGGAATACTTGTGTAACACCCCCATCCGTCATATGGGATATATCAAAAGGTCCGGTAGGGGCCCCACGCCATATTCCACGGATAGTCAGTGGAGTTACATATTAATACCAAATTAGTATGATACAATATCGAATCCTAACACAGAGCATTCTAGCGGAATCTTTTAAATAAGTTGGAAGAACCCATCACAAAACGTGATTGTCCACTAGAGATCAAAATAGGAATGTAAGTAAAATATGCAAGGAGTCTCGGCCTTAAGGCCTTACAATTGCTTACTTAACAATAAGTATTTTACAAACTTCGGCACGCAGGCCGGCCACACATAAACATAGTAAAGGAAAACACTTCGCTTTGGCCTTCAAGGGCCAACACAACATCAAGGGCTTTAGCCCGCTACTTGCCACTTAGCTCACCTGTTCCTGCATAAGAACAATCCATCGAACGGTGGCAAAACAAGGTAATAGTCAGCTAAAGCTGACCAAATTATAATGACCCCACCCCTTACTCAGGGCAGCGGTGCTGCTTCCTTGTAATATATTAGCAAAACCAAACATAACAATTAAGTGAAATCTAAGCACACTTCACCACATGCGTAGGCACGAATGACCACACACCCCGTTCTCTCAGGGCACATTTTCGGTGTCCGAACAAAA
The DNA here is from genome assembly GCA_039583875.1 of Platanthera guangdongensis. Lineage (NCBI taxonomy): Eukaryota > Viridiplantae > Streptophyta > Magnoliopsida > Asparagales > Orchidaceae > Platanthera > Platanthera guangdongensis. The sequence goes on from CM077160.1 coordinate 3,690,438, forward strand.
GCCAGGGACTCACCACCGTTCACAAGACGGCAACATACATGAGCATTTTGGTAGTCTTTATGGACTGCGCACGGCCTAAGACCCGTAACTATGGCAGTGACAAGTAACACTACCCACGGACGCTCAACATAGCTAATGGGTAGGTTCAGCCCTTTCCAGTTGCTCACATCGCCGGGTGTAAAAAATCCATGATGTGGGTTAGCCTCCCCATTCCCATTTCTCAAGACTTTACATAACTGCGTTATGATATATGGATGGCTCTCTGGCCACCAAGCTGGGCTCTCAAAGCTCTCAGCCCCACATCACAGGCCCCAGGTCTCCATGACGTAGGCCTCAAACACTGGCCCTAGGTCTCCATGACACAGGTCTCAAATAAAGCTCTCAAGGAGCTACCACTAGTGGTAGCACTACCGCCGCGCGGTACCTGACAAAAATGTGATTCTGCCCAGTTTTATAGGAGCTCCTTGGGTTAGTCCCCAAGGTTTCCTATTGCAATCTACCGTATAGAAACCCAAAAAACAAACATCACAGAGTCTTCTCCGGCCATAACAAGCATAATGAAAAATATCACCAATCCAGACCAACCTGTCCGGATGAGCTTCACACACCATGCCTATGTTAGTACTTCGATTCTGAACTCTAATTGCAAAACTATGGGGATACTCCATATCTACCCGATGGAAGACCTCGCGATCACTACACACTCATGGGAAAGGGTTTCCTATGCAAAAGGAAGATGACTTCACATGTCCAAGTAGAGAATCGTTACCCTAGAAGTACGCTTTGGCGCCATGAAAGGAATCTAGACAGTTGAAGATGACCGGTCCGGCTTTGCCTCCGTAGATCAGAACTCGCCTTGCGAATCCGAGCTATGAATCCTAAATGACGGCAAAGAATCTCTTTCATTGCTGCTACTGGTCCTCCAAGAAACACAGACCAAGTCCTCCCTCCAAAAGGAATGAAGTGAAAACAGCTGAACCAGACTTTTATATAAAGCTACCGATGTGCGGTAACTATATACCGTCGTGCGGTTCCTTAATTAAATGCCTCATTTCGAGCGCAACTGCCCAAACCTTCCAATCATAGGCCGACACGTGGTCATGCCATTATTGATTCACTATCGCCGCACGATAGGATGCAAACCTCGCGTGGTAGCCGGCGTCGGTTACGACACGACACCTACCTCTATCATTGCGCGCTAACTGCTACCACCACGCGGTAGAATCCCGAGACCTCCATCAATTAAATTGACCCCGCTATCGCCTGCGGTAACACTATCGCCAGGCGTTAGCCTCCCGAGAACTCTGCCAGCCTAATTCCCAGCTACCACCGTGCGGTAACATCTTTTCAACACACGGTAAGTCCAGCTTGAGACGACTCAACGCTGTCAACATCGTTGACACTAACCCTGGAACTACCACCGCGCGGTAACTAGCTGCCGCCGAGCGATAACCCCCTGAGAAGCATTTCCCGTCTTAAGAAATTTGGGGCGTTACAACTTGGTCCCTGAGAATCAGTCCTACGCGAGTGCTGCTAGATCAGCTAATCCACTCGCCCAGGCAAATGCCGCTTTTGTGGCATTAAAAGAACTATCGGGGCCTTTGACCTTTCAAGTAGCAAGAAGCAGAGTGCATTAGCTGCCCCCGACCGATTGCAGGGCTCTCACTCGCCCACAAGACTCAAAATAACCATGGTGTCCAAAGGGAAACAAGTCCAAAGGACCCCTCAAAAGGAGGGGCGGACAACAAGAGATATCCCTAAGCCAACAAGCGGGTTAGGGTCAGGGACTCGCGTGGAGGAGACACCCAACTCGCATCGCAACTTCAGTCTAGGCTCAAAAGTCAAGGGCAATGATGACGAGTAGATGGTACTCTGGGACAAGAAGTCCCACTAGATCTCGATCTCCTCGCTCCACCCCTCATGGTTGCAGTGGCGACCTCCCAGCGGGCATGTCTTTACCCTTCACTTCAGGTTCTATGGTCGCGAGGACGCCACGACCTATGTGTCCACGACTACGCAGAGGCTTGCCTAAGAGAGTGTGTGAGCCCAGCTCCGCGCCTTGGAGCTCTTGAACATGGCTTCCCATTGCAGGCTTAGCCTTTCCTGGGACAGCTAGAGACGAGGCCGCTCGAGAGCCTTTAAAGGACCAAGTGAAGGACTTGAAGCATAGACAGTGGGTCATAGAAAGCCTTCTCGAAAAGTGCTCCGGCGGGGTGGTATGTATCGAATTCTACTTGCCTCATCCTTTGTACCTCTTACAATAACCATGCCCTTGTGAATTACGTAGGATGTTAAGATGGCTGATTGGATGCACATACACGTCACTGTAATAAAAAAGGAGAATATGGGTATCAAGGCCTAACTTGACCTTCTGCTCAATAATGCCCCCATGTCGAGCTACAATGAGCCGTCACAACACTACTCTGAGTGCGAGGTCAACGAAATGATGAGGGGAACCTCCATCAAAACCGCTAAACATTTGCTTCTGATGATGCGATGACTTGGTATGTTGAAGACGGATTGCGTGATTTTCACTACCCAAGACCTGGTTCCTGAGCTCTGCCTTCCCCTTGAATCTCCGAGCGAGTCTCTCGACTTGCTCTTTGAAGATCGAGGCAACCAGGAAAATAATGGCGAGGATAATGACGATCAAGACGATCAAGCCTGAGGAGTGGAATTTATGGCCATTTTTTTCTTTTTACTTTTGAAAAATTGTTGTGCACTCGCCCACGAGGCGAGGCTTCTTTTTTTACGGGGCATCTCACATTCCAATACTCAATGACATTTATGCTCTATTTCTTACTTGTCGAGCATTCACTCACTTTTTTATTTCTTTTCTCGAATTCTTACGTATGCTCATCCATTAGGGTTAGGTCGATTCTAACTGCACACGACCCTGGGCACTCGCAACTGCGTAGTCGCATACATTGTTTGCAGCCTCCAAAATAGGCGAGTGCTCCACAGTCACGGAGGGAAGGCGTAATTCACTCGTCTTCCCCTTGTTGTTTCTACTTGGGTTTGAATCTACTTTAGGATGACGAGTGTCATGATGGCAAGATCGTATATAGAGGGGTTTCATTCGCCTACCTCCTGATGGACCATATTTATTACCCCCTTTTTCATGGAACCAATTGTTGATGATGTAACGCCCCGAAAATCGTAATCGATCTGGTCGTGTCCTAAGGAATTTTTGGTGCCTAAATAGGGGTACACGGCCTGGGACACGGGCGTGTCCAAGGCCGTGTCTTTCTCTGTGTTGGCCGGCTGTGTCCAGAAAAGGACACGGCAGGAAACACGGCTTTGAGCAGTAGCGACACGGGCATGTCAAGCATGACACGGGCGTGTTCATACCCGTGCACCAATCCGTGTTCACCAAGGAACATGACGGTTGGCGTGGCGTATTTGTGACACGCCCCTAGGCCACGGGCGTGTCGGGACCCGACACGGGCATGTCTCAACCCGTGTCCTATTCTATTCTAGACGATCGTGCCTGGATCGGGGCACACGGCCTGGGACACGGCCGTGTGCAAGGCCGTGTTCGGCCCAGGATTGAGAAATTTTGGGCGGATCTGAGCCGTTCATTTTCTTTAAACAAGATCTGACGGCCCAGATGTGGTCCTGTCTTTTTAAGGCCGAGTATTGAGGATTAATTCCTTGTTATCTCTTAAATCATTCTCTTTCTAAGGAGTTAGAGAGAGGACAGAGCAAGGAGGAAGGAAGAGGAGGAATCCGGCCACCGACGGAGCATCGGAGCACCGAATCGAGAACTGAGATCGGATCCGTGGAGGAAATTCCCTTGCGAAGCTTTCCATCTGGATAGATTCCCATGGCACAAAAGCGAACTACAAGGGTAACGATTCTCTACTTGAGCATGTGAAGCTCTCTTTCTTTTTCATAAGGAAACCCGCTCCCGCGAGTGTGTGGTGTTCCTTGGGGTAGATGTGAATAGTCCCCCTTGTGTTGCATATAGAATCCGGAATCGAAGTACGGACATAGGCATTGTGTGTGAAGCCTACCCGGACGTGTTGGTCTGGATCAGTGATGTTGCATATTATATGGTTTGTCGGAGAAGACTCCGTGCTTTGTGTTTTGGGGTTTCTACACGGTAGATTGCAGCAGGGATCCTTGGGGATTAACTCCAAGGCGCACTCGGAAAACTGAGCGAAAATGTAGTTCTGCTAACTTGGCGGCCGGGGAGCCAGTCTTGTACATAACTGGGTTATGTGATGTTTGGGAATGTTTTGGGATCCGAGAGAAGCATGGCCCGTGCGTACGTCTTAAAGTGACTAGGCGGAGTGATCAACGGGCAAGTGGAATCGGACCTGGGCTATGTGGTTCGGTGCTAGAGACCCAAAATAGGGGCTGGCCATTGGCATAGTCGAGAGTCTTAGACTGTGATCAGAAAGACTAAAATACTCACGATGTTTCCATCACGGGGATGGTGGTGAAGTCACGGAAGTGACCGGATTCACCAATAATGTGCCCTGAGTGCATGGGGTGTTTGGCCATGTGAGCCTACACCTGTGGTGAAGCATGTTTGCACTTTATTATTTTGTTGGGCTAATGAAAAGCAGGGAAGGAGCATCGTCGTCCAGAGTAAGGGTCGGGGTCATTATAATTTGGTCAGCTTTAGCTGACCGTTGCTTTGTTTGCCACCGTGCGGTGGAATGTTGCTTGCAGGTGCTGCGGATCCAAGTACCAAATAGCGGGTTGAAGCCCATGTTGCTGAGCTGGCCCTCGAACGCCAAAGCGAATCGTTGTTTTATTTTTGTCATGTATGGCCGGCCTGCGTGCCGATGTATGTAAAACATTAGTTTATTAAGTGAACTCTTGTAAGGTCGTAAGGCCAAGTACTTTTCGGTGTATTTATTATTTCATTCCTTTGGTAGTAAGTGGACATTCATGTTAGTTGTTATTCAATTATGGGTTCATTCGAACTGTTTAAAAGCTTTTGCTAGAATGCTCTGAGTTAGGGCAAGTAGTTATAGTTAAATTTTGATATTCTTATGTATCTCTTCTGACTGTTCGTGGTATATGGCATCGAGTTCTAGCTGGACTTTATGTTATATGCCATACGACGGATGAGTGTGTTACAATTTGGTATCAGACTTCTGGTTTGTGTCTTCTTTATTTGAATTCGTGGGTGAATTATTTTAAAGGGCGGTGAGCACATGTATGTGCATCATCGTTATAATAAAAGAACCCATGAATGTCCACTTAGGAATGAAAAATACACTTCTTTGTGGAATCTGAGTGTTCCAATGATTACTTTTAGCAATCTGTTTGTCGCATAATCAAGGGTTATGCTATTGTAGGCAACTAGGAGCGGTGCTGGGCAATCAGAACGCCCGTGATCGGCGGAAAGTAGTGCACCGAATGACGTGCCTACAACACCTCCTTTAGCAGAAACCATCAGATTGGTGGCTGAAGCAGTCTTTGCTATGATAAATGCCCAACATGCAAGGCAAATGCACCACACACCACCTGTTAATGAGCAAGAACCAATTAGGGTGGTAGAGCCGGGAGTGGTAGAACGCGTGGCAGTTGATCAAGTAGCACCCAGGAGAGCTACGAAGAAGCAGCTCAAGCATGTACTGAGCTTTAATCCTCTGGTGTTCGACGAGATTGGAACGCCAACTCAAGCTGAAGATTGTCTCTCTACGACAAAGAGAGACTTGACGACCACAAAAACTGAGGAGTGGCAGAAGACCACCATAGCGACCTTCCTATTGGCTGGTGAGGCGAGGCTGTGGTGGGACGTATAACGGTCCAGGCCCATCCTATGGGAATTCGCTGGCACCGCCGGCCTACCAGGGTCCAGACCCATGCCCACCACTGGTAGTCAGCCTTTCACATTCAAGCCTGCAGGCCATGCACCCTAACCCCTCTCTACGCCTGTTTATCAGCAGCGGTAGGTTATTGTCATTGGGTCTCGAACCCAGGACCTTGATAAGAGAGCTTTAGGCCACTCACTTATCACCAACTGAGCGCAGCTCAGCTGGTGATAAGGGAGTGGCGTAAAGCTCTCTTATCAATGTCCTGGGTTCGAGACCCAATGACAACAACCTACCGCTGCTGATAAACAGGTGCGGAGAGGAGTTGGGGTGCATGGCCTGCAGGATTGAATGTGAAAGGCTGACTACCAGTGGTGGGCCAGGGTCTGGACCCTGGTAGGCCGGCGGTGCCAGCGGGTTCCCATGGGATGGGCCTGGACCATTATAAAAAGTCGGGACTCACGGTCCCAGCTGGTTGTACTCCCGAGCTAGACTACCCTGTCTCCAATCGTACCGGTCTCCTGGGCTTCTCCTCCATACTCGGCTCCACGATCCCCTAATATGATGTGGTTCGAAAACTGTTAGTCTATAAGACTAAGCCCTATCGTCCCCCACCCCTTCCCCCATGCTCCTAGGCACCGAGCGGGGAGGAAGAAAGGAAAGGACGTGAAAGTGGAGAGTAAAACAAACAGGTGACAGGGGACCTAGCTAGCAATTTATAATCATGTTGTAATAGGTAAAGTAAGAAAAGAATTTAACCTTCACTTATGTGAGTACACATAAGCCAAGAGATCTTCTACAAGTCTCCCATCGTATAAAATGTCACATACCACTTTATACGTTGGGGTGTCGGTTATCACAAACAGTATATATATATATTAAAATTGACCTTAATTTATAAACTTGCCCACACAAGCTTATAGACCAAGGGGTCGTTTTGCAGGTCCTAATGTATAGGCGTCTCATTCCACTTATACTTTAGGTGTCACAGGTTATTATGAATGATTATGATATGCATCTATATGGTGGGTATGATGGAACATACAAGTGCAACACACACACCCGACTCTGTGCACACAGACCTTTAGTTCCCCCTTTTGGAGCCGTTACCTCCCAGGATACCTCCGTAGTGGCAGACGGAAGCAGTGGGTTGGGCTTCGCCCACCTCAAAACCAGTAATAGCACTACCGGTATGACCTATCGTACGCCTCAACGCTTGGTGCACTAAGCGGACTACCGCGTACTCTTGCCGACTGGACTGCCGGACTTAAGTTTGGCGAAGTGTTAAACCACACTTGCCGAGTCAACGTATTGGTGTCGGTGCAACAACTAACCCATACTGAAGATCCACCACCTTAACTTTCTTTCCTTTCATGCACATGCAAATTTATCGTATCAGTACCGAGCCAAAGCTCCCCGGACCATCCTGTCCGTCACAAGTATCAACCGAGCCAAAGCTCGCCGGACCAAAACGTCCGTCACAAATATCAACCGAGCCAAAGCTCGCCGGTCCAAAACGTCCGTCTCATAACCATCCAAGACAAAGCTCCCAACTATCTTCCTGTGCTAACTGTGTTCGTGAAATGTGCAACCCTAATTACTAAGTTACTCTTTTCAGCTTGTTAATATAGTTTACGTTAACCTAGGACTGCCTCCGGTATTCCCTGTGAAGGGCTCTCAAGGGGCACTAGGAACTATGATGGGATTACGCCCAACGTTCCCTTTTGCAAGGTACTTATTATTATTATTGGTTGATTCTCATACCTATTACCTTCCCATATTACAATAGGCTAATCCTAGGGTGATTTGACTCTACCTCACCTCGGGAAGGACAATCTTTCGTCGAACCCGAGCGCCTCTAAACTCTAGCCAAACCAATTCCTCACCACACTTCCTATTCTTTTATGGTGAACTCATCCTCATCTATCCAAAATGACTAACTCTACACTATTCTAACTCTTATCCTAATACAACCTGTTGGAACACCCTATTACTCATTTGTGTCAGGATCACTATGTCTCTAGGAACCTTTGCTTGACCTCCTGTATAGCTTAATAGGTCAATTAGAATTGAGTCTAAGGGTTAGAAGTCTAGGTTTGGAAGCTGCCCTGAAGACCAAGATTTTCTGTCTGGAGACTTAGTCTAATCGTCGAGCTCAGCACGACGATTCATCGAACTCCGATCGACGATCGTCTAGCTCAACTTCGACAGATCGTCGAACTCCATTCGACGATCGCTGAGCTCAACTTCATTATGTCGTCGAACTCCATTCGACGATCGGTAAGCTCAGGTCGACGATTTTGACTATGCCTTGGATCTTTATCTCTGAGCTCAGTTCGACGATCTTTGAGCTCAGATCGACGATATTTTGCTGCTGTATATTTCCAGATCGCTGAGCTCAGCTCGACGATAGCAGAGCTCAGTTCGACGATTTCAGATAACTTCCAGGATATTTCTTAATTCAAATTCAAATCAGTTAGGAGTTATTCTGCAATTAATTCAGAGATTTGCTAGCCGTTTTCATTTAATTCTGGATCAAGTTTCAAGGGATTTTTCAAGGAATAATTCTGTGGACTTTCCTCCAGAAGAGATTATGCAATTAAGGATGCAATTAATGCAGGCCAACGGCTATACTTGACAGAGAATGATATTCTATTCTGGACCAGAGAATAAAAGACAGAATGTTTTTTGAATCTCAGAGAGAACAAGAAGAGCACACACAATACAGATTACAGAGACACGTTCAAAAATCTTCTGTCACAAAGAATTCTGAAGAACACTCATCCAAGGAGATCAAGCTTTCTCAAATCTTCAGATCTCTGTAGTTTTCAAAGTGTTCAAGGCCAACATATTTCAGACTCCAGACACTCAACATTTCAGCTATTGCTGAAATCATCTATTGCTGGAGTTCAACCTTTGAAGGCCTATCACCCTCAGCAAAGCTTTTCTTCCTGAAGATCTCAAGGATTCAGGGGGAGCTTTGACATCAATCCATATAGTCTTCTCAGTTGTTTGAGAAAGAGAAGACTTCCATCACTCTCTCACCCCCACTCTGTAAAGGGTTTCTCAAACTCCCTTAAAACGTTTGAGCTTGGTTTTTGAGCACCTTGTCAAAAGCTCATTGGTGGCAAGACACCTGATCAAAAAATCTGCTTTGGTTTTTGAGCACCTTATCAAAAGCTCATTGGTGCCCAGGACACCTGATCAACTCATCCTGCAGTGGATTCCTACCTAGGGTGGTAGAAGAGTGGATGTACCCAAGTTTGGGGAACCACTATATTTCCTTGTGTCTTCTGGTTTTGCTTGCTTTCATTTTTGTTTCTGGCCTTGATTTTTTTGTGCTTAGCTTCTATTTTACTTAGTGTTGTGATTAGATTTATTTTTGCTTCCCTGCTCACACATATTACAACAATAGTTGTAAAAGTTTTTAAAGCACCATATACTCTATTCACCCCACCCCCTCTAGAGTATATCAGATCTAGTTGCTCTTTCAATTGGTATCAGAGGCAGGTTGGTTAAACATACCCTACCTGATTGGTTGTACAGGCTAACACCTGAACCCAAAGATCCCAAACTAGATCTGTTCTTCTTTTGTAGTGTATTATTAGATTTTGTTTGCACAAATCATGGCCCAAAATAAAAATTATGCTAGCACCAGACCTCCAGTGTGCAATCTTTCCAAGTTTGCACTTTGGAAAGCAAGGATTAGGCTTTACATGAATTCTATTGACGAAGATATCTTTAACTCTGTTTTGACAGTGTGTCCAAGACCCCCAGAGAACACAAGCACAAATGCTGTGCCACCTCCATCAGGAATAGATGCTGACATCAAGAGATGGAAGGTAGCTGATGCTAAGGCTATGAACATTCTAGCCCAGACAATGTCAGATGACATATTTCAAAAGGTAGCTGAATGTAATTCAGCCAAGGAAATTTGGGACAAGCTCTCAGAAATAGTCTCAGGCTCAGCTGATGAGAGAAAGGATAGAAGATCCCATCTCATCTCTCAATATGAGAATTTCAAAAAGGGAGAAACTGAGTCAGTAGGAGATATGTACAACAGAATAAGTCTAATTGTCAGTGAACTCAGGACATTAGACAAAGAGATCTCTCTAACTGAACTTAATGACAAGATCCTAATGTGCTTTCCCAGCACTTGGGATTCAAGAATCTGGCCAATTAAGGATGCCAGAAGTCTAAATGAGATTACCACTGAAGCTCTATTGGGTAAGCTCAAATCTTATGAGCTACTCATCAAGAATAGAGAGGAAGAACAGAAGGCTGCCTCACCGGCCACAAGAAAAGAGAAGATCATAGCATTCAAGGCAACTGAGGATCTGCCTGAAGATAAAGCCACAAGCAATGATGAACTACTCAGCTTGTTGGCCAAAAGATTCTACAAGATGGCCAGAAAGGACTTCAGAAGAAGATCATACAAGGAGCAGGATAAGCCAAGGTATGACAAGTCCATTAGCAATAATAAAGCCATTATTTGCTTTGGTTGCAGGAAACCAGGGCACATAGTTCCTGACTGTCCAGAGAACAAGAACAAGGACAGAAGGGACAGAAAAGAAAGAAGAAAGGAGAAAGACTCCAAAAAGAATGTCAATGGCAAACCTTCTTCAAGCAAAAATAAGCATACAAGAAAAGGGTTTGTTGCTGAATCCTGGAGTGAGACAGAAGAGGAGTCAGAAGCCTCATCAAGCTCCAGTGATGATGAGGATGATGCAGAAGAAAAGGAGTTCTGCATGATGGCAATCAATGCCTCACAGCACAATTCAGAGGAAGAAGAGTCAGAGTCAGACTCAGAGACTCAACCTGAAGAAGATCAGGTAATTGGCTCCTTTGATTTTAGTTCAGAAGATTTTAAATCTGAATTTAAAGCACTATGTTTAGACCTGCTAAAGTCTGAGAAAGAGATTATCTCTCTCAGAAATCAATTATCTGAACACAACTGCTCTAAAGTCAGAAAACCTCAAACTCTCTCAGGAGTTGGAGTGCTGTAGGGAACAGATAGCTTCACTGAAAAGTGAGCTCTCTGAGGCCAAGAAGCTTGAAGAATCCCTTAATGGGAGAAGCATCAAGCTGATGGACATCACAAGCACAGTGAACTCTAGATTCAACAGTACACTGGGCTTGGGTGCTTCATCCAGCCAACCTATAGTCCTAACAACTCCCATCAAATTCATTTCTGACAAGGGAAAGGGAGTTGTAGAGGTTGCTAGGAAAAATTCTGATCTGCCTCAGAAAACTAAGTCCCAGCAGAAATCGTCGAACGCAGCTCGACCATCGTCGAACGGAGCTCGACGATCGCCGAACGCAGCTCGACGATCTCAGGCACAATCGTCGAACGCAGATCGACGATCTCAGCCAAAGTCGTCGAACGCAGGTCGACGATCTCAAATACCTGACCTCACCCATAGTCGACCGTCGAACGGAGCTCGACGATCTGACCCAAGATCGTCGAATGCAGCTCCAAGATCGTCGAACAGAGGTCAGAGCTCTGGAAAATTTTTCAAAGGCAAATCAAAATTGAATCCTAAGGGTCCTTCATCCCAAATCTTTAACCCTTATACTGAATGGATTTTACCTCCAAGGAGATATCATCCTGAAGGATATAAGAGTCAACCTGGGATGTCTTTCATTTCTGAATTTAAAGGTTATCAACCTAGGCCCAAGGTAAACTGGGTCAAAAACAAATGAATTGTCTTATGTGCAGGTGAAGACCTATCCAACATCTAACCAGCAATGGTATTTGGATAGTGGGTGCTCTAAGCACATGATAGGGAACAAGGACAACCTCACATCCTTCAGAGTCAAGCTTGGACCCAAAGTTATCTTTGGTGATTCAAACTTTGGACAGACTAAAGGATATGGTGCAGTGCAGATTGGATCAGTAACTTTCAAGAAGGTAGCATATGTAGAAGGACTGAAGCACAACCTAATTAGCATCAGTCAGCTGTGTGATGAAGGCTAACAGGTGACCTTCAGCAAAGCCTTATGCAAAATCAAGTCAGAGGACAACACAACTGTGTTGACAGGTAAAAGGAAAGGTAACATCTACCTAGTAGATCTTCTTTCAACTGATGTAGATATTTGCTTGTTTAACTCTGTCTGTAGACCAAATGTATTATGGCATAAGAGATTAGGACACCTAAACCTTAGAACTATTGCTAGGCTGTCCAAGGACAACCTTGTTAGAGGACTACCTTCTGGCCCCTACAAGAAGGAAGGACTCTGCAGGGCTTGTCAATTAGGCAAGCAAACTAAAAACAGCTTTAAGTCACTTAATAAGAGTGATTCACCTAGGATATTGTATCTGTTACACATGGATCTTTTGGACCCATCACAGTACAAAGCCTAGGAGGGAAATCCTACACTTTAGTAGTTGTAGATGACTTCTCTAGATTCACTTGGGTGTTCTTTCTAAGGAAGAAGTCTGATAACTTTAATTGTCTGACAGAGTTTCTCAAATGTATACAGATTGAGTTCAATACTCACATTGCCCTGATCAGAAGTGATCATGGGACAGAGTTTGATTCTCTTCTTATGCAAGAGTTCTGTCAGAGTGAAGGGATCAGGCATACTTTCTCAGCTCCTAGAACTCCTCAACAAAATGGGGTAGCTGAAAGGAAAAATAGAACCCTTATTGAATCTGCCACCACATTGTTGTCAGATGCTCATCTACCTCTATCCTTTTGGGCAGAGGCAGTGAACACCTCCAACTATGTGCTGAACAGAAGTCTGATACATAAACTAAAGGGAAAGACTCCCTATGAATTACTCAAAGGGAAGAAACCTAAAGTTGACTATTTTAGAGTCTTTGGTTGTATTTGCTACATTCACAATAATGACAAGAAATATTTAGCAAAATTTCAAGCCAAAGCTGATGAAGGAGTGTTTCTGGGATACTCCATGATCAGCAAGGCCTATAGGGTCTATAATAAATCATCTTTGAAAATTGAGGAATCTGTTCACATTTCTTTTGATGAATCTAACATGTCTTTCAAGGAGAAGATTTCTTCTACCATAGAACCTTTGCAGGAACATTCTCTAGTTGAAGACTTGAACAAGTTACAGGTTACTCAAAGGGATGAAAGCAGTGAAGATGAAGAGAATGCTCAACATATTGAAGCACAACTTGAAAAGCCAGTTGTTGTACCACAAGAGGAAACAACAACACAGGGTGGTGAACAATCAACACCCCCTGTTGATTTAGTAACATCAAGAGACCATCCAATTTCCCAAATAATTGGAGAAATCTCAGCTGGTGTGCAAACCAGAAATCAGGTCAACCAAAACCTGTTGCACACCTGCTTCCTATCTCAAATTGAACCTCAGTCCATTCAAGATGCAGAGCAAGATCCACACTGGATCATTGCAATGCAAGAGGAGTTGCATCAATTTGAAAGGAACAAAGTATGGGAACTAGTGCCAAAGCCTAAGGATCATTCCATTGTTGGAACAAAATGGGTATTCAGAAACAAACTGGATGATCAAGGAGTAATTATAAGGAACAAGGCAAGGCTAGTTGCTCAGGGATACTCTCAAGAAGAAGGAATCGACTACGACCAGACTTTTGCACCTGTTGCAAGATTAGAAGCCATCAGGATATTTCTAGCTTATGCAGCTCACAAAGGCTTCAAAGTATATCAGATGGATGTCAAAAGTGCTTTCTTAAATGGAGACATCAAAGAGGAAGTTTATGTCAGACAACCTCCAGGTTTTATCTCTCCAACTTATCCTGATTATGTTTTTAGACTGAACAAAGCATTATATGGTCTCAAGCAAGCTCCTAGAGCATGGTATAAGACCCTAGCATGCTTTCTCTTGGAAAATGGTTTTATAAGAGGTAGAGTAGACCAAACTCTTTTCATTAGAACTCATAAGTCTCATACCCTACTAGTACAAATTTATGTAGATGATATCATTTTTGGTTCTACTGACTCAAAATTGTGCAGAAGGTTTTCTAACCTGATGCATTCTAAATTTGAGATGAGTAGCATGGGTGAGCTATCCTTCTTCCTAGGATTGCAAGTCAAGCAACATGCTGAAGGCATCTTTATTTCTCAAACCAAATATGCAAATGAATTGGTTAAGAAATTTGGTATGTCTGAGGCATCTTGTATGAAAACACCCATGCCTACCAATGCTGTATTGGATGCTGATGAACATGGGAAACCTGTTGATCAGACAACATTTAGAGTAATGATTAGCTCTTTACTGTATCTTACAGCTAGTAGACCAGATATAATGTTTGCTACATGTATATGTGCTAGGTTCCAAGTAAGCCCTAGAGAGTCACACCTAACTTTAGTAAAGAGGATTCTCAGGTATGTTAAAAGTTGTCCAAATCTAGGTCTCTGGTATCCAAAAGATTCAGCATTTGAGTTAACTGGATTCTCTGATGCTGATTATGCTGGATGCAGAATTGACAGGAAAAGCACCAGTGGAACTTGTCAGTTCCTTGGTGACAGACTTGTCTCTTGGTTTTGTAAGAAACAAACATCTGTGTCAACTTCAACTGCTGAAGCTGAATATATGGCTGCAGGCAGTTGTTGTTCACAAATCTTGTGGATTCAAAACCAACTCCTAGACTATGGTTACAACTTAGAGAAGTCTAAAATCTTTTGTGATAACACAAGTGCTATTTCCATAGCTCAAAATCCAGTCCTCCATAGTATGACAAAACACATAGAGATTAGGCATCATTTCTTAAGGGATAATGTTGAAAAGAATAAAATTGAATTACATTATATCCCAACTGATTTACAAAGGGGAGATATTTTCACCAAGCCTTTGGATGAAAAGAAACACACCTTCTTCCTAAATTAGTTAGGAATGTTAGATGGAGGAAGCCTTAAATAATATCCAAGATTTTGAAAGTTTAAAAATTGACCAAGACTAGGCAAACATTCTGATTTTTCTTAGTGTCTAGAATTTTTCTGATCTCTGAACTGCGCTCGACGATTTTCCCCAAGATCGTCGAACGGAGATCGACGATTTCCGAAATCGTCGAACTGAGTTCAGCGCTTCTCAGAAAGTATGAACTATCTCTTCTGGTCAACGATCGTCGAACGGCGCTCGACGATTTTGTTCTCTGAACGATCGTCGAACGGAGCTCGATGCTCTCCAATATCGTCGAACGGAGATCGACGATGTTGAAGACTCTTCAGATTCCTTTAGGAGCCTCGATCGTCGAACTGAGTTCAACGATCTTTCCAATTCTGCGTCGAACCCTAATATAAAACTCATTTTTCGCTGTCGTTCTCTTTTGCGCTTTCGATTTCTCTGCAAGGATTTTCTTTCCCTCCAAACAGTTCTACGCTTGGTCGTTTTGTTTGTTGAGTTTTTGCAGGTACAATGGCTGTGTCAGTTGCTGTTCTTGCTGCAATAAAGTTTGATGCCGGGTTTGACATTGATATAGAATCCTTCAGCACGACTGATCAGATCTTTCAAGATATACTGGGTCTGTTCAAGGATCAGAATCTGACTGCCATAATGACCTACCAGGATCAAGCTGGCTTCTGATGAGATCAAGGAGTGGGTTTATACTACCCATAATCAAGATAACAGCACCATAGTTGGGTCAATAGCTGGAACTCAGGTACCCTTGACCCCCACAATTTTAACAGAAGTTTTTGGATTGAGAAATGGAGAAGACTCTGCTGAATTATCTGGAGATGAGTTTTCTGAACTGCTTGCCAGAATGGGTCATCCAGAGGGAAACCCTAGCAAGCTATTCAAAAGGAACCTGTCTGTTGAGTACAGGTTCATGGCAGATGTGGTGGGAAAAGTGCTACTGGCAAAGCACTCAGCCCATGATACAATATCCAGACATCAGCTCTGTCTCATGGGAGCTCTTGTGGATAAGAAAAATCTGAATTGGGGAGAGGTCTTCTTTGACCTCATCAAAAAGAAAATAAACAAAAGTTTTGTTAATTTTGGAAGAATTATTGGAGTATTTCTGCAGCATAGGTGTCCTGCCTTGCTAGTCTCCTCTGGAGTTCATATCAATGCCTCCAAGAGACTGACCTGTGCCCTCTTTGGAAAGTGGGACAGGCAAATAAGCAAGCCTAGCAGGCCCTCCTCCAGTGCTCCTTCAGGCACAAGGACTCCAAGAGTCAATCCTCCACAGGTCTCTGCCCCTGCAGATGACCTGGCTGCTGTTGCTGCCTCTCCTCCTCCTCCAATTCCATCCCTACCCCTACCATCCACCATTCCAGCTCCATCCACCATCATCATCTCCAGCCCATCTCCAACATCAACACCATCCCCAGAACTCATTCTACCTCCACCAGCAGACCAATTCCACCCACTGTTCTCTTACCCTCCACCAGATGTGACCTCTTCCCCCTCTATTCCATCCTTCACCCTACTGGATGATTCCTTTATGGATGATTCCCCCTCATCTCCTCCTGAATTACCCACCTCCTCCACTTCATTCCAAGATCTCCTACACCACATCATAGACCAACCAACATTCACCCCATCCATATCCATTCCCCTATCCTCCATATCCACCCTACCAACACCTGAGCCATCCCTTCCACCATTCTCCAGCTCTCCACTTCCAGAAACCTCAGCTGCTTCCATACCTTCTACCTCTGCTCCAGCTCTTGAGCAAGTAGACCTCTCAGCCCTAGCTGACAGGCTGTATGAGTTACTTGCCCCCAGGCTAACTCTGCTGTTGGAGACCTCTTTGGCTCCACTCCACCTGTCAGTGGCAGCCCTTTCTGCCAGGCTCTCTTCCCTCTTCCCTCAGGCAGCACCCACAACAGTGTGCCTTGATCCAGATGTATCTGCATCTAGGCAGGGGGAGATGCCATATGAAGAGAATCTTCATGATGCTGCTGCTGCTGCTGTTTCTGCAAGCCCTCTGTCTGCTGTTGCTGTTAGTTCTGCTTCTCTTGCTACTGCTGCTGTGCCTCCTACTGCAGTTCTTGCAATAGACCTCAGGTCTTTACTATCTGCTTTTGATTCTGCCTACTTTAGCTGTCTGCCAGAGGTCCATGCTGTCCAGCCTCCAGAAGACTTATCCAAGGCAATTGTGCCTCTTTCTTGCTGTGACCCTAACATGATCTCCTCTTTTGTAAATTCAGTCATTGCTGCTGCTGCTTCTCCTGAAGAAAGGATTGATGTTGCTTCTGAGATTATTGATACTGCTGCTGCTGAAGTTCCTACCACTTCTGATGAACCAATCTCCAAGGACATTCTTATGCCAGAGGCCACTGAATTTGAGCCTTCTGCAGATTTTGATGATGTTTTTGTTTCTGCTGTTGTCAGTGAAGCAGTTGTTGCTATCACCTCTCCAGTTCCTGTTGCTGTTAATGTATCTGCTGTTTCTACTGCTGTAAGTGAGACAGTTGCTGCTGTTGTCACCTGTCCAGAGCCAACTGCTGCTGCTGTTGTTGCACCTTCTCCATCTACTGCTGTCTCTGCTGTTACCATCTCAACACCTGCTGCTGCTGCTGTTTCAACTTCTGCCTCATCTGCCTCTGTTCAGCTAAAGAAAGATTTGATGAAGAAAATAGATGCTCTCTATGAGGACCAGAGTTCTGAATCTGATGAATTTAAAATAGACTCTGATGATTCTTCTGCTACCATTGCCAGGAAAAGGAAGGCAAGGAGCAAGGCTATGAAGAAGGTACCTCCTGCTAAAGTCAAAGATAACAATGATATCCCATATTACATTCTGCATAACTGCCCAATCACTGAACACTGGATGCAATATTCTAAAAATCAGCTGAAAGCAATGAAGAAAAAGAGAAAATATGAGAAGGGTTCATCCCAATTCCAGCACTCTCATCCTCCTCCACCACCTCCTCCTGATGCAGGTGCAGGTGGAAGCTCTGCAAGTTAACCCCCAGCCAGAAGTCAGGCTCCCTATCAACCTCATGCCAGATCTTACCAAAGGGAAAGCCAATCCAGGGGTTCACATTCTAGGAGAGGAGGATATATAGGTACTCAAAGAGATATTCAAGTTTATTCCAAAGGGTACTCCAGGCAGCACCCATATTCTAGGGGAGGACATAGTTCTTCTGATACAACTTCTGGTCCTTTCCCCTATAAGCTAAAAGAGACTGTGTCTGCCAGGCCTCCTCAAGACAATCCTTCCAATAGGTATGAGCCACCTGTACCTTTTGAGGATCCTGAAAATAATCCAGCTGCTTGGACTGCAAGGTTAAAGGAATTAGCTGTACTGGACCAAATTAAAAAGGCCAGAGAACAAGGATTAGATTCTTCCAACATTTCAATAATGTCTGAGCAAAGACAAAAAGAATTAGAGAGATATGCTTCCAGTAAATTCTTTGATGCTGACAGATACATGGAATTACATCCTGAAGCAGTGGTCCCCAGGCCTAAAAAGCAAACTTATTTGGGTGCAGCAGATGACACCAGATCCAACAAAGAAGCCCTCAACCCAAACAGAGAAATTAAACTTGTTAAAGGCAAAGAGAAGAAATGATGTTGTAAGGTGACAATCTCTGCAATTTCTGATTATCTGGATGTCATATATATATTTCTGTGTTTCTGCTATGTCTAGTTGTTGCTTTTCTGTGTTTCTGATTGTATGTTGTTATTTAAAGTTTTTCCAAAGTCTGTAAATAGTAATCCTAACCCAAATAGGGGGAGATTGTTGGAACACCCTATTACTCATTTGGGTCAGGATCACTATGTCTCTAGGAACCTTTGCTTGACCTCCTGTATAGCTTAATAGGTCAATTAGAATTGAGTCTAAGGGTTAGAAGTCTAGGTTTGGAAGCTGCCCTGAAGACCAAGATTTTCTGTCTGGAGACTTAGTCTAATCGTCGAGCTCAGCACGACGATTCGTCGAACTCCGATCGACGATCGTCTAGCTCAACTTCGACAAGATCGTCGAACTCAATTCGACGATCGCTGAGCTCAACTTCATTATGTCGTCGAACTCCATTCGACGATCGGTGAGCTCAGGTCGACGATTTTGACTATGCCTTGGATCTTTATCTCTGAGCTCAGTTCGACGAACTTTGAGCTCAGATCGACGATATTTTGCTGCTGTATATTTCCAGATCGCTGAGCTCAGCTCAACGATAGCAGAGCTCAGTTTGACGATTTCAGATAACTTCCAGGATATTTCTTAATTCAAATTCAAATCAGTTAGGAGTTATTCTGCAATTAATTCAGAGATTTGCTAGCCGTTTTCATTTAATTCTGGACCAAGTTTCAAGGGATTTTTCAAGGAATAATTCTGTGGACTTTCCTCCAGAAGAGATTATGCAATTAAGGATGCAATTAATGCAGGCCAACGACTATACTTGACAGAGAATGATATTCTATTCTGGACCAGAGAATAAAAGACAGAATATTTTTTGAATCTCTAAGAGAGAACAAGAAGAGTACACACAATACAGATTACAGAGACACATTCAAAAATCTTCTGTCACAAAGAATTCTGAAGAACACTCATCCAAGGAGATCAAGCTTTCTCAAATCTTCAGATCTCTGTAGTTTTCAAAGTGTTCAAGGCCAACATATTTCAGACTCCAGACACTCAACATTTCAGCTATTGCTGAAATCATCTATTGCTGGAGTTCAACCTTTGAAGGCCTATCACCCTCAGTAAAGCTTTTCTTCCTGAAGATCTCAAGGATTCAGGGGGAGCTTTGACATCAATCCACATAGTCTTCTCAGTTGTTTGAGAAAGAGAAGACTTCCATCACTCTCTCACCCCCACTCTGTAAAGGGTTTCTTAAACTCCCTTCAAAAGTTTGAGCTTGGTTTTTGAGCACCTTGTCAAAAGCTCATTGGTGGCAAGACACCTGATCAAAAAATCTGCTTTGGTTTTGAGCACCTTATCAAAAGCTCATTGGTGCCCAGGACACCTGATCAACTCATCCTGCAGTGGATTCCTACCTAGGGTGGTAGAAGAGTGGATGTACCCAAGTTTGGGGAACTACTATATTTCCTTATGTCTTCTGGTTTTGCTTGCTTTCATTTTTGTTTCTGGCCTTGATTTTTCTGTGCTTAGCTTCTGTTTTACTTAGTGCTGTGATTAGATTTATTTTTGCTTCCCTGCTCACACATATTACAACAATAGTTGTAAAAGTTTTTAAAGCACCATATACTCTATTCACCCCCCCCCCTCTAGAGTATATCAGATCTAGTTGCTCTTTCACAATCTTTCCCCAAATTACTATTTGCAGACCAACATATACTAAGTGATGTTCATGATAGGATGTCCTTCAAATTTTCATCTGAATGACCTAGGTTATTACTGGAGTCCTATCATGACATAAATGATTTAATTCCAGAATATTGTATTCTCCTCAATTAATCTTCTATTTAAATAATTTCTTAAAATAGCCAATTATTGTCAAGTTGATCATGAAGTATACATTTTAGACATGATTAATGTTTCATAAATTCATGGTAATATTCCACATATCTAAAAGTGACAATTTCCAAATTTGACAGTTTCTACAAACATTTAAGGGTCCTAAAATTATTTTAGCAGTAATTCTCGTATTCCAAGATTTGTAAATCAACTACTTGAAATTATCATCCAAATAATTTGAGTAAAATATATTACACTACTACAGTCCTAAAATTATCACTGGCCAACTTTCGTGATTTTTCACAGAATATTTAATTCTAAATAAATTCAATACAAAAATCTATAAATGGCATAATTGTGAATCAAGTACTATGAATATACTTCAAAAATTCCTAATTAAATTCCTAACAATAGATATCATCCTAAAATCATCGGTGGCCAAAATTCACATTTTTACAAGTTAAAGTATTCTTTAAATGATTTATTTACCAAGTATGGCCTTTACAAAATTTATGAAGGAAGCAATGTATAAAATCCTTTAAAAATTATAATAAAATTCAGAGACCTCTATTTAGGTCAAAAACCTCTATTTACCAAATTTTACTAGATTCCATTTAAACCAAATGATCAAATTAAATCAAATACTAAATTGGACGCTTTGACATTTAACAAAAGAACTACCATGAATATAATCTATAAAATTCCACTAAAAATATCTAGGGGTTCAACTCACACTAAGATTCATTCTACCCTATCTTCACAATTTTTAGATGATGTTAAGTTACTGTTTTGACCTAGTAGTGCTTCTACCCTAAAACTAGGGTTTGACTTTTGAGATACTTAAATACTTCTAAATTCCCTAACATTTCAACCAAAGGCTTAAATATACATAAGATATCTCTCTACTAAATTACAAGGCCATACAAGGGCATTTGCCACAATGTCCTTCACAACCCCCAAAGGTCCTTCCTTAGGGTGTGAACTTGGGTCCAAGGGTAAGTCAACCCTAATTCATCCATCTTTCCCAAAGAGGGGAGGTTACTTAAGGTAATACTAAGTCAGTGGTCCAAAAGGGCTGTGCATTCAATATTTCATTTTTTTTCTTTTTGGCTATAAGCACACCAAGCCCTTTACAAGCCAACACTTGCAAGGGGTTTCCCTAACGTGCTGTAATCCATATGGGTTGAAACTTTAACCATGCCTTAATAATGTCTCCATGGACATGCCACCAAATATTGGGGCCTTTTGGAGTTGAACTACTCCAAGAATCACCTAAACAAGCCTAGGGGTATTTTAGTAATTTCCCCCAAATTTTAATTCCAATTAATCCCATTTTTGGGCAGGGCCTACTTATGCCCTAAACCAGTTACTTCCCAAAATCCCAGGTCATTTGGGCCTCTGGATGGGCTTGGGCATCTCTTTCAATTTCTCCATTTTTGATATTTGCAACCCAAGACCATTCACCTTTTCAGATCTTGCAAGTGAGATATCTCAACATGTAGAGGGCCAAATTCACTAATGTTTCTACCATAGGTCTAATATACCCATAAGGGCAGGCCACCAAAATTTGGGGCATATTAGAGTTGGTATGCTCCAAACTTCAACAAAATTTGGTTTATCATATTCTGACTAAAATTATAGAATTATTTTCCCCAAAAATTCCCATTTTTGGGGAGGCCTAGATATGCCTAATTAAGCCACATGCCCAAACTTTCAGTCCATTTGGACTTAGGGTTTTACCCTAGGACCATTCCTAGGAAAATGGCTCTATAGGGAAGTAGACGTAACCAAAATTTATGTGTAACATATCAAATTGAAGCTAACTTCCAGACCTACAATTTTCATGTTGAGTACATTTTATAAAAAAGGCTGTAAGTGCCCTAATTATTAGCATGCAAAAGTCAGTTAAAAAAAGCAGAAAATAGCACTATTCATGTGATAAAATAATTCCAGGATTAAAATAAATGCATGGCACGAATCTTAAAGCCATCGGACGGCTTCTGCTTTTCTTCTCCAAATCGCCTGGAATCCAGCCCAAACTTCACGGGGGCTTTCCCGGCAGCTACCAGCGGCGCTTCCACCGGCAAACTTCACCTCCCCCCTCACGGTGGTGGGGGCAACCTTTTGCCAGCGGCTAGGGCGGCGGGAGGTGGCGGCGTCACCTCACCCGAGAGCTTCCAAAATGCCATTAATGGAGAAAAAGGAAGAACTGGGTTCGGGCTCATTCGAGCCCGAACCCTACCCTAAACATTCCTAAGATCTAGGCATGAAGAGAGAGGTGAGGGAGGACCTTCCCGGCGGCCTTGCGACGTGAGGAGTGGCGGAGAACCATTGCGGCGGCGGCGGCGGCGCTTATCTCTCGGTTTTCACGGTTTCAGCTCGGGTTCAGCTCCAAGGTTTGATTTCTCTCTCTCTCTCTCTCTGTTGCTCTCCTTGTCCTGAGGGTGATGAACTGAAGGGGGAAAAAAGGGGAGATGAAGTATAGGGGGTGATAATTCCTAAGTGAGAGCTGGCGGGCTAGCCTTGTTCTTGTCACCATGCATGCATGGGTGGGCGCCACTCCATCCACCTCCTCCTCAATGACTCCAAGGGTCGGCCAGCCCAAGTGGGGGCTGATGGCATGGGTCCAAGTGGCTCATTCCCCTAAACACCCTTAAATATACCCCTTTCTCTCTCCTAATTATTCTTTATTTTGAGATTCTCTCTCTCTCCTAGTCACTAAGTTGGCTAGTCAATCCTCTAGTCTATTGGCAGCCCACTCATGCATAAAATATTAAATGGGGGGGGGAATGATATCAAGGCTTGATTGTGGAGAGAGAGACCCTTGGTCATGAATACTCTTCCTCCAAAATTTTCTCTCTCCTAGTCCCCCATGTTGACTGGTCAACTCCTTAGGATATGTGCATCCCACTTAATCATAATAATTATGAAAAGTGAGGTTAGCCTAAGAGAAAAATGGCTTGAGCTTGGGTTAGCCCATTTGGGCTAGGTTTGACTTGGCTTAGACTAGGGTTGACTTGGGTCAATTTGATCATTTGGGTTGATCCCAATGGGTCCTTGGTGACCCATTGGCCTCCCCTAAGGTCTATAAAGGGTTATACAGGGTTATCTTACACTTTGGAGGTCACCTACCCTTAGTAAGGGCACTTTGACCAGATTAGGGGCTTGAGTTGACTTGGGTCAACATGACCACTAGGGTTGACCCCAAGGGGTCCTTGGTGACTCATTCACTTCACTTTAGGTTTAGAAAGCCCTGAGTAAGGTTTGTTGGGCACATTAGAGGTCAACTGCCCTTGATTAGGGCACCTTGCCCTATTTAGGCCTATGGTGGTCCTAGGTCAAATTGGCCACTTGAGGTTGACTCCAATGGACCCTTAAGGCTCTAGTGGACCCTCTAATGGGTTAGTGATGTCGTGGTGGGGTCATGGAATCATGGTGAAGCCCTAAGGTCAAACCCCAGGTTTGGTGATGAGGTTGTGCCATAGGTAGACCAAGGTGATTCTCACCTTGGCCTTCTATCACTTGGCCCTTTTTAGCATCCTAGGGTTTTGTCATGACCTAGTCATGGCCAAAACCACTCTTAGGGGTCTAGTCGAAAATGGGATATTACAGGACGAGTTGGAGGTTCATCTCTTAGTGGGAAGGCAACTTGTTGATGTGCATATGAAGGAATTCTCATGGTTGTTCTTGGCCAGATTTCTACCCTCTGCTCAGAAGCTTGAGATGGAGAATCAGTGCCTTGGTTTGACTCAGGGAGGCAGAAGCGTGGATTAGTATCTCCACGAGTTTACACGGTTGGGTCGTTATGCTGGTGCTACGTTTACTGAGGAGGAGCGGAAGACCAACCGATTCTATGAGGGTCTACGTGGTGACCTACAACTACTCCTTGTTGGGCCTAAGGCCCAGGGCTTCCTAGCCTTGGACAATTTGGCTCGGTCATTGGAAAAGGTCGTGAAGAAAGTGCAAGAGAAGAAGGACCCAGGGGAAAAGAAGTCAGAGTTCAAAGTGCCAGATACAAAGTCGGGTTTCCGCATATGGAACAAGAAGCTGAAGACTTCGAGCTCATCCCCTTCTTCTGGTACAACGAGGGTAACCACAAGTCGAGTCCCAGGAGCTTGCTACAACTGTGGACAGATGGGGAATTTTGCTCGTGAATGTTGGAGAAAACGTGCAAAGTACGAGAGGAATATTGGAGCAACATATGAAGAAAGAGGGAAGGTGGTGGAGTCAACCGCGTCCCACCATGCTCCAGCCCAGCCTAGAGTATATAATCTTGGTCTGCAAGAGGGCATAAAACAAGCTGACGTTGTGACAGGTATGAGTTAAATTATAGCAGTTTAAATTTATGTAGTTGTTACCCTTTTTATATGTTAGCTTATAAGTGTTGGTGCTAGACTTTGTGTTGATTTTTGATTGTCTGGCGAGTGCCCTGTTTGATATGGGAGCTTCACATTCCTTCTTGTCCGAAAGATTCGTAATGCGCATCAGAGTCCCTTCCTCGATGGCAAAATACAAGTTGGATGTGTTGTTGCCTAATGGGTGCTCAATGTGCGCGGATAGAATCTGTGTGGAAAAGATACGGATTGGGGATCAGGAGTTTGACTTGCAAGCGTCGGTACTGCCATTGGTGGAGTTCAACGTAATCTTTGGTATGGACTGGTTCTCGGAGCAGCGAGCATGCATTGATTGCAACTGAAAGGAGGTTAAGTTGGGACTGAATACTGATCGAGAGACTATGTTTGCGGGCATGAATGGGTCGAGTAAGATCTTGATGTCGGCCCTTCAGGTGATTAAGGCAGTTCGGTCTGGGGCAGAGATGTTTGTCACATTAGTGCAGGCTTCAATGCCTAAGCCAAGTCTGGGCAGTATTCCAGTTGTGTCTGAGTATCCTGATATGTTCCCATATGATCTCCCAGGAGCCCCTCCACAGCAGGAGATTGATTTTACAATTAAGCTAGTGTCAGGTGCTAAACTGGTGTCACGCTCTCCGTATCGGATAGCGCCAAGGGAGACGGTGGAGCTGAAGGTGCAACTGCATGAGTTGTTGGAACAAGGGTATGCACGTCCAAGTTCGTCGCCTTTGAGCACACCGGTCCGCTTCATTAAGAAGAAGGATGGGAGCTTGAGACTTTGTATCGACTATCGGGAGTTGAACAAGCTTACGGAAAAGAATAAGTATCTGATCTCAAGGATTGACGATCTATTTGATCATTTGGTTGGGTCAATAGTATATTTGAAGTTAGATCTGAAATCCAGCTACTACCAATTAAGGATAAGGGAAAGCGACATCCCAAAGACAGCGTTCAGCACGCGGTTTGGGCATTTTGAGTTCACGATCATGCCGTTTGGGTTGACCAATGCGCCATCTGTGTTTATGGATCTGATGAATAGGACGTTCAGAGAGTACCTGGACCATTTTGTGATAGTATTTATCGACGATATCTTGGTGTACTCACAGTGTGAGGATGATCACTACAAGCATCTATATATGGTGTTAGAGACGTTGAGAAGGAATCAGTTGTATGCTAAGTTCTCCAAGTGTGAGTTCTGGTTATCCTCGGTAGCTTTCCTTGGTCATATTGTTAGTGGAGAAGGGATAGCAGTGGATCCGGCGAAGATAGTGGCGATACGGGAGTGGCCTGTGTTGACTACAGTGGCGGAAGTCCGGAGCTTTCTGGGGCTTGCCGGCTACTACAGGCGCTTCGTAGAGAACTTCTCGCGTATAGCGCTACCACTCACGATGTTGACAAGGAAGGATCAAAAGTTTGTGTGGTCTCTGGAGTGCGAGCAGGCTTTTGAAGAATTGAATAGGTTGTTGACCACGGCGCCTATTTTGCGTTCGCCGAGTGGGACCGAAGGATTCTAAATCTATAGTGATGCTTCGGGCAGTGGTTTGGGCTGTGTTCTGCTACAGCATGGGAGCATGATAGCCTATGGTTAATGACAATTTAAGGTTCACGAGAGGAATTATCCGGTCCATGACTTAGAGTTAGCGTCCGTGATATTTGTTCTAAAGCTGTGGAGGCACTGCCTGTACGGTGTTAAGGTCGATATCTACACCGATCATAAAAGCCTGAAGTACTTGTTAGACCAGAAGGACCTGAACATGAAGCAGCGGAGGTGGATGGAGTTCCTGGGGGACTACACCTTCGAGATACATTTTGTGCCTGGGAAAGGAAATGCAGTGGCGGATGCATTGAGTCGCAGGGCTCCTGTGTAGGCCAGCTGGTTGTCGGTACATGATGAGAGTTTGATCCGTGATTTGGAGTCATTACAGATCTCTTGCGTTGACAAGCAGACTAGTGCCGAGGCGAAATTATTTTGGACAGAGGTGCAGTATGACCTAGCTGATAGGGTTTGGCGGGCTTTGGTTCAGGATAACAGCATGAAGCAGAACTTAGATGAATCTTTGGATGGTTCAAATTCCCAATTTGTTGTTGAGGATAGACTACTAAGGAGGGACGGTCGCCTATGCATCCCTAGTGCGGATAACCTTCGGGAGGATTTGATATATGAGGCTCATCATACCAAGTACTCAATCCACCTGAGGAGCACGAAGATGTATAAAGACATGAAAAAGTTGTTCTGGTGGCCAGGATTGAAAAAGGATATAGCACTTTATGTGGCCAAGTGCCAAACATGTGCCTTGGTGAAGGCAGAGTGCCAGAAGCCCGAGGGTTTCTTAAAGTCCTTGCCTAGCCCGGAGTGGAAGATCGACGACATTTCTATGGATTTTGTGCATGGTTTGCCAAAGTCTCAGAGGGGAAACGACGCCATCTAGGTGGTCGTAGATAGATTGACAAAAGTGTCGCACTTCATCCCGAATAGGAAGGAAGATCCGGTGGAAAAATTAGCCAAACTCTATGTGGATAATATTGTACGATTGCGTGATGCGCCCCGCAGTATTGTTAGTGAGCGAGATGGATGCTTCACGTCGAATGACTGGAGGCTGGTGCATAGTCTATTGGGAACTAAGCTGAGTTTCAGCACATCCTTTCATCCACAGATGGATGGTCGGACCAAGAGGGTCAACAGGACGATGGAGGACATGCTTCACATGTGCGTCTTGGATTTCGGAAAGCAGTGGGATGATCACCTGTATATGGTGGAGTTTGCATATAACAATAGCTATCAAGCGAGTATTGGAATGACACCTTTCGAGGCCTTGTATGGGAGAAAGTGTCGCACGTCGTTGTCTTGATTGGAGACAGGCGAGTCGAAGTTATACAAATGTCAAGCGGTGGAAGACGACACTTCAATGGTACGTACAATTCAGGAATGGTTGAAGATCGCTCACGACAGGAAGGCAAAATACTATAACGCCAAGCATAGGAACGTGGAGTTCGGTGTTGGCGACTGGGTGTATTTGAAAATCAAGTCGTTCAAGGGTGTCTCGCGGGTTAGACGCTTGAAGAAGCTGAGTCTGAGATACCTTGAACCGTTTGAAATCCTGGAGCGGGTTGGCGAAGCGGCGTATCAATTAAAACTATCAGTGGAGTTGAGTGGGCTTCACGATGTGTTCCATATATCGGTGTTGCGAAAGGCGGTGCAAGAGCCTTCGCAGATCGTTGTGGTCGATCAAGTGCCGGTTGATTACGGGTTGACAGCAAAGGTCAAGCCAGTACGCATTGAAGACTTTGAAGTCAAACGATTTCGCAACAAGAAAATCTGAATGGTTAAAGTCCGTTGGGATAACTGCGGACATGAGGAGCTTTCATGGGAGCGAGAGCAGTCTATGTTGGAGGAATATCCTGAGTTATTCCACTCAGGTAACATTTAAATTTTGTGTACCTTTACATATTTTCGGGACGAAATTCTTTAAGGAGGGAGATTTGTAACACCCCGAAAATCGTAATCGATCTGGTCACATCCTAAGGAATTTTTGGTGCCTAAATATAGGTGCATGGCCTGTGACATGGGCGTGTCCAAGGCCGTGTCTTTCTCTGTGTTGGCCGACTGTGTCCAGAAAAGGACACGACAGGAAACACGGCTTTGAGCAGTAGCAACACGGGTGTGTCAAGCGTGACACTGGCGTGTTCATACCCGTGTCCACATCCGTGTTCACCAAGGGACGTGATGGTTGTCGTGGCGATTATTTATGACACACCCCTAGGTCACAGGCGTGTCGGGACCCGACATGGGCGTGTCAGGTTGAGACACGGGCGTGTCTCGACCCGTGTCCTGTTCTGTAATCGACGATCGTACTTGGATCTGGGCATACGGCTTGGGACACGGTCGTGTGTAAGGCCGTGTTCGGCCCAGGATTGAGAAATTTTGGGCGGATCTGAGCCGTTCATTTTCTTTAAACAAGATCTGGCGGCCCAGATGTGGTCCTGTCTTTTTAAGGCCGGGTATTGAGGATTAATTCCTCATTATCTCTTAAATCATCCTCTTTCTAAGAAGTTGGAGAGAGGAGAGAGCAAGGAGGAAGGAAGAGGAGGAATCTAGCCGCCGGCGAAGCATTGGAGCACCGAATCGAGAACTGAGACCGGATCCGCGGAGGAAATTCCCTTGCGAAGCTTTCCATCTGGATAGATTCCCATGGCGCAAAAGCAAACTACGAGGGTAACGATTCTCTACTTGAGCATGTGAAGCTCTCTTTCTTTTGCATAAGGAAACCTGCTCCCGCGAATGTGCGGTGAGTGTGCGGTGTTCCTTGGGGTAGATGTGAATAGTCCCCCTTGTGTTGCATATAGAGTCCGGAATCGAAGTACGGACATAGGAATTGTGTGTGAAGCCTACTTGGATGTGTTAGTCTGGATCGGTGATGTTGTATATTGTATGGTTTGCCGGAGAAGACTCCATGCTTTGTGTTTTTGGGTTTCTACACGGTAGATTGCAGAAGGGATCCTTGGGGATTAACTCCAAGGCGCACCCGGAAAACTGAGCGGAAACGTAGTTCTGTTAACTTGGCGGTCGGGGAGTCAGCCTTGTACATAACTGGGTTATGTGATGTTTGGGAATGTTTTGGGATCCGAGAGAAGCTTGGCCCGCACGTACGTCTTAAAGTGACTAGGCCGAGTGAGCAACGGGCAAGTGGAATCGGACCTGGGCTATGTGGTTCGGTGCTAGAGACCCAAAAGTGGGACTGGTCATTGGCATAGTCGGGAGTCTTAGACTGTGGTCAGAAAGACTAAAATGCTCACGATGTTGCCATCCCGGGGATGGTGGTGAAGCCACGGAAGTGACCGGATTCACCGATAATGTGCCCTGAGTGCACGAGGTGTTTGGCCGTGTGAGCTACACCTGTGGCGAAGCATGTTTGCACTTTATTGTTTAGCTAGGCTAATGAAATGCAGGGAAGGAGCACCACCGTCCTGAGTAAGTGTCAGGGTCATTATAATTTGGTCAGCTTTAGCTGACCGTTGCTTTGTTTATCACCGTGCGGTGGAATGTTGCTTGCAGGTGCTGCGGAGCCAAGTACCAAATAGAGGGCTGAAGTCCATGTTGCTGAGCTGGCCCTAGAAGGCCAAAGCGAATCGTTGTTTTGTTTTTGTCATGTGTGGCCGGCCTACGTGCCGATGTATGTAAAAATTACTTTGTTAAGTGAACTCTTGTAAGGTCATAAGGCCAAGTACTTTTCGGTGAATCTGTTATTTCATTCTTTTGGTAGTAAGTGGACATTCATGTTAGTTGTTATTCAATTATGGGTTCATTCGAACGATTTAAAAGCTTCCGTTAGAATGCTCTGAGTTAGGGCGAGTAGTTGCAGTTAAATTTTTATATTCTTATGTATCCCTTCCGACTGTCCGTGGTATATGACGTCGGGTTCCAGCTGGACCTTTTGTTATATGACATACGATGGATGGGGTGTTACAGATGACCACCCTCACTTTTTGAATAAACCATACTCGAGCATCCCCTTAACCTGTCGGCTAGCAGGAGCCCGGTCACTGTAATCTGTTTAGGGTTTAACATTTCATTTTTTTTCATTTCAACCTGCCACCGAGATACTTCCTACCCTACCAGCTAGCAAGATTCTGGTCACTGGATCCACTCAGGACTAATATTTCAAGTATAACCTGCCTCTAAGGGACCTCCAAGCCTGCCTGCTAGTGGGTGTCTGGACATCGGGCTCTTCCTAGAGCCATTTTTCCAACCTACCACCAAGGGACCTCCAGACCCATCAACTAGTGGGAGCCTAGACAATGGGCTCTTACCAGGCCATTTATCCTACTTGCTATTGAGGGAACCCCAAACCTGCCAGGCAGTGGGAGCCTGGACAACAGACTCTTCCCAGAGACATTTTTCTAACCTGCCACTGAGGGACCTCCATACCTGTTAGTTAGTGGGAGCCTAGATAACAGGCTCTTCTCAAGGCCATTTTTCCAACATGCCTTCAAGGGACCTCAAGACCTGCTAGCTAGTAGGAGCCTGGACAACAGGCTCTTCCTGGGGCTATTTATCCAACCTGCCGCTAAGGGACCTCCAAATCTGTCAGCTAGTGGGAGCCCTTACAGTGGGTTCTTCTCGTGGCCATTTTTCCAACCTGCCACTGAGGGACCTCTAAAACTTTCAGCTAGTGGGAGCATGGATAGCAGGCTCTGCCTGAGGCTATTTTTTTAACCTTCTGAAAGATAGGGGTTAGATCTAATTTACTCTAGAGTGGGGTGAGTAGAGTAATAAAACTTTTTGGCTGTCTTAGATTTTTATCAGAGTAAGAAATATGTGATACCAATAATAACAGAAAAGAAAAAACAGTCTAAGTTATTCTACTCTAACACTGCACGGCACTATATCACAGCACAAAGAAAAGAGGCAACCAGACGACACAAGAATTTTATAGTGGTTCCCTAACCTGGGTACATCCACTCTTCTACCACCCTGGTAGGAATCCACTAGCAGGTTTTTGATCAGGTGACTGCCACCACAAGATCTATTTCCAGGGAGATCTCACAACCCTTTGATCTTTTGATCAGGTGCCCAAAAACCAAGCATAAACTTTTGAAGGGAGTTAATAAACTCTTTATACATGAGTGGGGAGAGAGATTTGATGGTGTATTCTCTTTCTTTAATCAACAGAGAAGACTAGTGGATTTGATGTTGTCAATAGCTCCTTTAGAAATCACTTGGAGCCTTGCTCAGGGTGTAGGTCTTCAGCCTTGACTTGAAGTATTCCAGGAACTTATGACTGATCTGAATTTATTGTCCTTGAAAGCTCTTGGAGTTGAAGTTGAAGAAGACTCTTGATTATGATTATTGTTCTTCTTCTTCTTCAGTAAGTTCAAGGAGAAAACAGGATGTTTTCTTCACGGAGAATGTCTGAGTATGTTTCTCTGGTTCTGTATCACTTGCTCTACTTCTATGTTGTGTTCTCTCGTCTGAAAGAAAAAATCTCTTTTATATATTCTCTGTCGAAATTCTCCTTTGAATTTTGAATTCCTTGCATTGATTGCTGATTGCCTGGATAATGAAAATCGGCTGGAGAATATTTGCTTTAATGAGTTTCCCAACTGTCCCATTTAATTAAGACCATAATAAATGCTGCTAATAACAGCTATATTCAAGAGAATATGTGCATTAATTACTCAGAGAATTCACTGCTAAATAATATAGAAAGTAAGGACAGAAACAAGGGAAAAACTCTAAGTCAGGCTTGGACAGAATTCGTCGACCGCTGAACAGATTTCGTCGACCGGAGATCCAAGTTCGTCGAGCTGAGAAATCATGTTCATCGACTTAAGAAAACCTGTTCATCGACCTGAGCTCAGCGAACTACATTCTGGAGATAACTTGCCTAATCTGCACTCCAAGTTCATCGAGCTAATAATCTGTCTTTGTGGAGCTGAGTTCAGCAAAATAAATCTGGAAAGAATGTATTGAAGGCT
Organism: Platanthera guangdongensis; assembly: GCA_039583875.1. Taxonomy (NCBI): domain Eukaryota; kingdom Viridiplantae; phylum Streptophyta; class Magnoliopsida; order Asparagales; family Orchidaceae; genus Platanthera; species Platanthera guangdongensis. The sequence goes on from CM077160.1 coordinate 3,722,357, forward strand.
GAACTCTAGACTTCATCGACCTGAGCTCGAGTATCGTCGAGCTCAACTCAGAGAATTAACTCTGAGTTAGTCGAGTAGAGCACGACTATCATCGAGCTGAGTTCGACGAACGTCGAACTTAAATTCTAAACTTGATTTCTTCTAAGTCTTGAGTCAATCTGAGGCCTTCTGCTGGCTGGTCCATGTAAGGTTGAACCTAAAGGCTTAGCCTAAACTCTAGGACTCAAAGACATGACCCTGACTATAGATTGTGGGTCAGACATCCTAATTAGTGAACCTAGACTAAATCCAACTAGGGATCCAACACCTTCCACTGAGGGACCTCCAAACCTGCTAGCTAGTGGGAGATTAGATAGCGGGCTCTTCCTGGGGCTGTTTTTCCAACATGCCACCGAGGGACCTCCAGACCTGTCAACTAGTGGGAGCCTGAACAATGAGCTCTTCACATGGCCATTTTCCAACCTACCACTGAGGGACATCCAGACCCACCAACTAGTGGGAGCCTGGACAACGGGCTCTTCCCGGGGCCATTCATCCAACCTACCACCTAGGGACCTCCAGAACTGCCCGCTAGTGGGAGGCTGGACATTGGACTTTTCCTGGGGCGATTTTTCCAACCTACTACCGAGCGAACTCCAGACCTATCAGCTAGTGGGAGCCTGGACAATGGGATCTTCTCAGGGCTAGTTATCCAACCTACTACCGAGGGACCTACAGACCTACCACCTAGTGGGAGCCTGGGCAACGGGCTCTTCTCGGGACTGTTTTTCCAACCTGCCACCGAGGGACCTTCAGACCTGTCAGCTAGTGGGAGCCTGGACAATGGGCTCTTCTCGGGGTAATTTTTCCAAGCTACCGCTGAGGGAGCTCCAAACCTGAAAGCTAGTGAGAGCCTAGACAGCAGGATATTCCCGAGGCAATTTATCCAACCTGCCACTGAGGGACCTCCAGACCTGCCAGCTAGTGGGAGCCTAGACAACAGGCTTTTTCCTGGGCCATTTTTCTAACCTTCCATCGAGGGACCTCCAGACCTGTCAGCTAATGGCAACCTGGACAATGGACTCTTCCCGGGGTCATTTTTCCATCCTTCCACCTAGGGACCTCCAGACCTGCAAGTTAGTGGGAGTCTGGACAGTGGGCTCTTCTCGAGGCTATTTTTCCAATCTGTCACTGAGGTACCTACAGACCTGCCTGCTAGTGGGAGCCTGGACATTAGACTCTTCCTGGGGATATTTTTTAACTTGACACTAAGGGACCTCTAGACTTGCCAGCTAGTGGAAGTCTGGACAGTATACACTTCCCAGACCATTTTTCCAACCTGCCACCGAGGGACCTCTAGACATGCCAGCTAGTGGGAGCCTGAATAGCGGGCGCATCCCAGGCTATTTTTACAACCTGCCATCGAGGGACCTCCATAACTCCTAGGTAGTGGGAGCCTGAAATATCGAAGGAAAATGACATTTTTATTATAAGTGTTCAAGGATAAAAGCGTTTCAGGTCATCACCACTTCTGGTGTGACCGATGGATACCCCCTCCACATTTTGTTGGCAGTATCCTCTAAACTTCATGGCTTCTTTAATTATATAAGGATCATCCCAGTTGGGATTAAGTTTGTCCACTGATGTCGACCTCCCAAACGCATCGACCTTCTTTAGGATGAGATCTCCCTTCACAATTTACTTGACCCAGACGTGCTTATCAATGTACCTAGCCATCTGACGCTTGACTTTTTCTTGTCGAACTACGATGAGATCGCGGAGCTCCTCCACTAGATCCAGCGATAGTCATAGCTCCTCTTCATTTTCTACTATCCACTCATTATCTCTTTCACCTATGGCGACCACCCATAGTGATTTTACCTCAAACTCCACTGGAAGCTTGACCTCAGAACTGTGAGACAACTTGAAGGGGGTCTCCCTGGTCGTATTAGGTGTGGTTCTTATGGCCCAAAGGACCGATGGGAGCTGCTCCACTCAGTTCCCTGTCAAGTTCTTCACCTTCTTCTAAGATAGACTCATGATGATCTTGTTTGCTGCCTCTACCTTCCCGTTGCTCCGAGTATAGTTGATCGAGGCAAACCTAAGATCTATTCCCAGTTGGCCACAGAAATTGACGAACTCCTTGCTAATAAACTATGTTCTATTGTTTGTGACAATCACCAAAGGTATCCCCTGTTGACAGATGATCTCTCATCATACAAAGTTGCTGATCATATGGGACGTCACTTTGGATAGCGCCTTTACCTCCAACCATTTTGAGAAATAATCGATCATGACCAGGAGGAATCTCTTCTGCCTGCTTGCTTGAGGAAAAGGTCCCATCAAGTACATCCCCCCGATTGTGAAGGGTCATGGAGCCACTATACTCCTAAGTTTCTAGGCCAATGATAACTAGAGAGGCGCGAACAACTGGCACTTTTGATAGCTCTTTAAAAATTCGGTCGTATCATTCCTCATAGAGAGCAAGAAGTACCCCTGTCATAATACTCATCCTTCCAGGGTCCTACTCTCAGAGTGGCTATCGCACTCCCGGAGTGTATTTCTTCCAAAATCTTTGGGACCTATTCTTTCGACATACATCATGCCAAAAGCACTGGGAGGGTCTTTTTATATAGACATCCCTCCCGCAATAGGTATTATGTTGACTTATGCCTGAAACTCTTTCTAACCTGGACCTCCTCCAGTGACTTGCTCGTGGCTAAGAAAGTTATAAAGGGGTCCATCCATGAGGGATGTCGATCTATCTCCATCAACTCTCCTTCCTTGACGGTTGGCCGAAACAAGTCTGTCACAGTCCCTCCTGCTCGGGGTCCGAACTTGGCTAATCAATCTGCGGGAGCACTCTCTTCATGTGGCACATACTGAATGGAGATTGTCCGAAATGTCCCGATGAGCCCCTTCACATTTAGTAAATAGTATTGGAGCGTGGGATCCCTTGCCTCAAACTCTCTCCCTATTTGGGAAGCAACCACCATTGAATTTGTTAGTACTTTTATATCTTGAACCTCTAGCTCTTTGGCCAAATACAAGCCTGCGGTCACGACTTCGTATTCTGTCTAATTGTTTGTAATGGAAAAGTGTATCATTATTGCTTGCTCTATCTTCATTCCCTGGGGACTTTCCAAGATCACCCCCTCCCAGTGAGGTCTTCCTTAAGCCCCATCCACCAACACATTCCATGCTACTTGCTGAGAAGACCCCGACTCACCCACCTCAACCACATAGTCAGCCAGGAAATCCGCCGCCGCCTGAGCTTTCACTAATAAGTGCGGGATAAAATAGATGTCAGACTCTCTTAGCTCTATTAACAATTTCACAAGCCTTATAGAGTGTTCCACCCCCTCAAAGATGTTACATAGATAATGGTCATTCACCACGCAGATCGAGTGCGCTTAAAATTAAGGTCTTTGCTTTCGAGCCAAGATGACCAATGCGAAGGCTAACTTCTCCAGGATCAGTATCAGGACTCTACCTTCTTTATGACCTGGCTAACATAACAGATAAATAGTTGCTTCTTTCCCTCCTCTCAGACTATGACAGAACTCACAGCCTCTGCCACTACCCCTAGATATAGAGTTGGGTCTCCCCTTGTTTCGGCCCTTGAAGTAGCGGGGCCTTGGTGAGTTGATCCTTCGGGACTCAGAAGGCCTCCTCATACTCCTTGGATCATTCAAACTTCAAATTTCCCCACAACACTTTGAATAAAGGGGAGCATTTCTCTTCTTGCCAAAGAGAGGAACCTACTCAAACTACAAGCTTTCCTGTCATGCACTAGATCTCCTTAGCGCTCTAAGGCAATTTAAATTTAGGTAGTGCAATCAAATTATCGGGGTTGGGCTCTACCCAGACGGGGGTGAGGAGATGACCCAAGAACTTTATATGGTTGGCCCCGAAGACACACTTTAGGGGATTCAACCTCATCTTGAATTTTTGCAGGCCAACAAAGGTCTCCTCTAGATCCCTGAGGTGGGAGATCACGTCCTTGCTCTTCACCATCAAATCATCCATGAATACTTCCAAGTTTCTTCCCCTTTATTCTTGAAAGACTCGATCAATCATCTTTTGATACGTTGCCCCGACATTCCTTAACCCGAAGACATCATTTTATAGTAGTAGTAGTAGTAGTAGTATCGATCCCTTGTTATGAAGTTGACAGCTTTGACATCGGGTGGATGTATGCAGATCTAATGATAACCCGAAAAAGTATCAAAAAACTCATCAAAAAAATCCATGAGTGTTTTCATAGCTAAGGCATCAGACATCCCAAATCTCTTAATTAGCCTCTTAGCGTATTTAGATTGGGAGATGAAAATGCCATTAGAGGATTGCTTCACTTAAAGACCAAGGAAGTAGGAAAGCTCACCCATGCTACTCATTTCAAACTTGGAATGCATCAGATCAGAAAACTTTTTGCACAATTTGTAATCAGTAGAGCCAAAAATGATGTCATCTACATATATTTGTACTATTAAAATTTTATTTTTATGATGCTTAATAAACAAAGTCCTATCTACAATGCCTCTAGTGAACTTATGCTTTAATAAAAAGCTAGATAGGGTCTCAAACCAAGCTCTTGGAGCTTGCTTTAAACCATAGAGAGCTTTATACAACTTAAAAACAAAAGAGGGATGAGTTGGAGAGATAAAACCTGGTGGTTGCTCCACATAGACTTCCACTTTGAGTTCACCATTAAAAAAGGCACTTTTGACATCCATTTAGTAGTCTTTGAATTTCTTGTATGTTGTATATGCAAGGAATATTCTGATAGCGTCCAGCCTTGCAACAGGGTCAAAGGTATGGTCACAATCAGTTCCTTCCTCTTGTGAATAGCCTTGAGCTACCAATCTTGCTTTGTTCCTCACAATTGATTCTTGAGCATCCAACTTGTTCCTGAAAACCCATTTAGTTCCAATGACTGGGTAGTCTTTGGGTCTTGGAACTAAATCCCAAACTCTGCATCTCTCAAATTGATTGAACTCCTCTTATGTTGCAATGATCCAGTGGGGATCTTGCTCTGCATCTTTTATGGATTGAGGTTCAATCTGAGATATGAAGCAAGCATGCATCAAATCTTGGTTGAGTTGATGTCTTGTTTACACACAAACTGATATGTCTCCAATCACTTGAGATATGAGATGATCTTAAAGTGTGACGAAATCAGTAGGAGGAGTTGGTTCATCAACAGCTTGGGGAATTAATTCCTCTTGTGGAATTATGTTAGCTGTTATTGGTTCAACTGTTCTAATAATTTCTTATTCACTTTTTTCATCAGTCTGTGGAGAAGTATGAGATGTAACCTCTTGGGTGAGGTTTAAGTCATCTAATTTCTCATACAGAAAGGGTACCTGCAGAGTTTCTTTGGTAGAAGAATCCTTCTCCTTGTAAAACATGTTAGCTTCATCAAAAAAAATATGTATAGATTCTTCCATTTTTAAGGTAGGTTTATTAAATACCATATATGTCTTGCTGACTTGAGAATATCCAAGAAAAATTCCCTCTGCAGCTTTGGCTTCAAACTTTCTAAGATTTTTCTTGTTATTATTGTGAATGTAACATGTACAACCAAATACTATAAAATAATCTATTTTATGTTGCTTCCATTTGGGCAATTCATAATGAGTCTTACCCTTAAGTTTATGTATTGAACTTCTATTCATAATATAATTTACTGTGCTTACAGCCTCTGTCCAAAAGGATAGGGGCAAGTAAGCATCTGCAAGCAATGTCCCTCCAGTTTTAATAAGGGTTCTATTTTTCCTTTATGCTACCCCATTTTGTTGAGGAGTTCTAGGAGCAGAGAAGCAATGTCTGATACCTTCAATCTCACAGAATTCTTGCATAAGAAGATATTCAAACTCAGTGTCATGATCACTTCTGATCAATGCAACTAGAGTAGAGTACTCAATCTTTATGCTCCTAAGAAAGTATGTAAGAACATTAAAGTTATCTGACTTATTTCTCAAAAAGAACACCCAAGTGAATCTAAAAAAGTCATCTACAATAACTAGAGTGTAAGATTTTCCTACCAAACTTTGTACAGTAATGGGTCCAAAAAGATCCATGTATAGCAAATACAAAATTCTGGGTGAATCATGTTTATTAATTGATTTAAAACTATTTTTAGTTTGTTTGCATAATTGACAAGCACTACAGAGATTTTCCTTCTTATAGGGGCCAGAAGGCAATCCTCTACTAAGGTTGTCCCTAGATAGTTTAGCAATATTTCTTAAGTTTACATGTCCTAGTCTTTTATGACATAAGTCATTAGTATTACTAATCTGATTAAATAAACAAATTTCTGAAATGGCAGATTTAAAATTTACTACATAAATGTTACATTGTCTAATTTATTTTAAAATAATTTTGTTTTTATTAGAAGTAATAGTACAACAAGATTGATTAAATGATACTTGATAACCTTCATCACATAATTGGCTTATGGATATCAGGTTATGCTAAGACCACTCACATGGGCAACATTCCTGAAGGTGACAGCTCCAACCTTGACATTCTCATATCCTTTTGTTTGACCACAGTTGGAGTCTCCAAAGATCACCTTTGGTCCAAGCTTTGACTTGTAATCAGTTAGATTTCTCTTGCTACTTGTCATATATTTTGAGCACCCACTATCCAAGTACCACTGTTACTCTGTGGTAGGATAGTCCTTCACCTGCATGAAAATAGATTAGATGTTCTTGACCCTAGTAACCTTGGGTACTTGATTCTTCTCAAATTTATAACTGGAAATGTAAGAAAATTCTAGTTAGTCTTTATATCCTAAGGGGTGAAATCTTCTAGGTGAAATTATCCATTGAGTGAAAAGATTATTAAAGGTTTTAGGTTTCTTGAAATTCTGGAAAGAATTTAAGTTTCTGTTATAGTAAACTGGGTTCGACGAATTGCAGTAAGTTCGTCGATCTGCGTTCGACGAATAGGGATGAGTTCGTCAAACTCCACTCAGAGAATGAAAGTATTCATTTTCTGCGCCCCAATTTCATCGATCGCGGTTCGACGAACTATATTGATTTTGTCGATCCCAGTTAGACGAATAGTTATATCTAAATTCTGTGTTCATAGTTCGCCGATCTGAGTTCGACGAACTGCATACATTTTGTCGATCTTGGTTCGACGAAATATGTTGAACATTATTTTTATTAAAATTTTTCTTTTTCTTTTTCTTGGGTTAATTTTTCTGTAGAATTTCTATTTCTTTGTTATTAACTTCTAATTTTTCTTTACCTTTGGCATAGACAAATTTAATGAGGGTAGAAAAAATATTTTTCTTAAGAAGAGGAGGCTGACTTGATAAAGCTCCCAAGCCTAGTTTGCCATTAAGCATGACATTGACTATGTTAGCGATATTCATCAATTTGATGCTTCTTCCATTAAGTGATTCTTCAAATTCTTTAGCCTCATTTAATTTAGTTTTTAAAGAAAGAAGCTAAGTATAATTCATCTTTCAATTTAATGTTTTCAGAAAACAGATTGTCATATTCAATTTGTTTTTATCTGAAAAGTTTGATTTCCTTCTCAGATTTAATTAGATCATTACATAGTAGTTTGAATTCAGTTTCAAAATGATCAGAAGTAAAATCAAAAGATGATATTACCTGGTCCTCTTCTGATTCAGATTTTGAATTTTTTGCTTCTAAAACAGCAGCTTCTGAGTTGTTGCAAGAGGCATTGATTGCCATCAAGCAGATCTCTCTGGCTTTTGCCACTTCTTTATCCTCACTAGAACTGGATGAAGTTTCTTCTTTTGAGTCACTTCAAGTCCCAGCCACAAATCATTTCTCCTTCTTCTTTTTCTTATATTTATTGGAGGAGGGCCTGCTGGAGTGCTTCATGGATTCTTTCTCTTTTCTCTTGTCCTTATTTTGAGCCTCTGGACATTCTGGTAGAATGTGTCCTGGCTTCCTACATCTATAACAGATAATTTCCTTAGTATGAGTTTTGTCATACCTTTGCTTGTCTTCATTTCTGGTTGACCTTCTCCTGAAGTCCTTCTTAGCCATTTTGTAGAACCTTTTTGCTAACAGACTCATTAGCTCTTCACTGACAGGTAGTGCTTCTAATTCTTTAGATACCTTGAAGGTAATGCTTTGTTCCTTCCTTCCTGAGGTAGAAGTCTTTTTATTCAGTTGCCTCCCTGATTTTGATAAGCCGCTCATAAGACTTGAGCTTGCCTAACAATGACTCGGCAGAAATTTCATTTAGGCTTCTGGCCTCCTTGATTGGCCAGATCCTAGGGTCCCATGTGCTAGGGAAGCACATAAGGATCTTGTCATTGATCTCTGCTAAAGAGATGTCCTTGTCAAGAGCCTTCAGCTCATTGATGATAAGCTGAGTCTGGTATACATTTCAACAACTGATTCAGATTCACCCTTCTTGAAATTCTCATGAGAAATCAAGTGGGAACTTTTGTCCTTTCTTTCATCTGCTAAACCAGCAACCATAGCATTTAAGGAATCCCATATATCCTTGGTTGAAGAACATTAAGCAACTTTCTGAAATAAGTCATCTGATATTGTTTGAGCCAAAATGTTCATTGCTTTGCCATCTATAATTTTCAGCTTTTTTTGAGCATCTGTCCACTCAGGTGGTGGAACTGTTTTGTGCTTGTTGTTGTAGTTAGTGTAGGGGGACCTGTCAAGATAGAATTATAAATGTCTTCATTAATATAATTCATATACAGCATAATCCTTACCTTCCAAAGTGCAAACTTGTTAAGATTGTACACTGAAGGTCTGGTGCTTGAGTATTCCTTATTTTGTTCCATGATACAAAAAAGACACTAGAGTAAATGGGATCTATCAAAGATCTTTTGGTTCAGGTGTTAGCCTGTACAACCAATTATCCTTACCCTCTGATACCAATTGAAAGAAAAGGGATAGATCACACTAACTTTAGAGGGGGGGGTGAATAGAGTATTAAAAATCTTTTGATTAATTTTTATAGCGGATTAAAATAAGTGATATCTATATGTATATGGGCAGAAATAAAATACGGAAATCACAGCACAGAAAATAACAACTAGAGCAACCAGATGACACGAAGATTTTATAGTGGTTCCCCTAAAACTTGGGTGCATCCACTCTTCTACCACCCTGGTAGGAATCCACTACAGGTTTTTGATCAGGTGCCCTGTCACTACAGATTTTTGTTCATGTGCTTTGTCACCACAAGATCTATTTTCAAGGGAGATCCAGCAACCCTTTGATCTTTTGATCAGGTGCCCAAAAACCAAACTAAGTCTTTTGATCAGGAGACTTAACAACCATGAGATTAACTTTTGAAGGGATTTAGAAACCCTTTTACAGTGAGGTAAAAAGAAATGTGATATTGTATTATCTTTCTCAAAGTTCTGAGAAGACTAGTCGATTATTGTTGTTGTCAAAGCTTCCCCTGAGATGTAGAATAGTTCGGGAGAATGAAAGCTTTGCTCAGGGTGTAGGCCTTCAAGATGAGCACTTCTTCCAGTAAATATCTCTGATTGATTGAGCTTTTGGTCTCAGATTGTATGTTGTGTTGCTGGAAGAAAAATTGAAGAAGACAAATGGGGATGAACAAGATGTTCTGTATCTCTTGTTCTTGTTCTCAGAATGCAGATATTTTCTTTCTTCTTTTTCCTGACTCAGTAAATTCTAACTGTTAGACTCTTGCACAACAATCTTCTGAAAATCTTTTATATCTGATTGCTGATTTTGAAATTCAAATCCTTGAAATCATCTGCATATTTTCTAAGAATTGGAACGGCTGAATATTGTCTTCAATGCATTTCCCTAACTGTCCCAGTAAATATATTAAGTAATAACTCTGTGAAAATACTTAATTAATGCTGTAAGGAACGGCTATATTCTGGAGAATATGAGCATTAATTATCATAGTATTACTGTCTGAATATTTGAAATAATCTAGAATTGAATTGCCTTAGAGGGTCTGAGAAACTGAGAGAAGATAGTCGAACAGAACCTGGATGGAGTTAGTCAAACTAAGGAAAGTTTTCGTCTACCTAAGCTCCAAGTTCATCGAGCTAATAATTCTCCTTCGTCGAGCTGAGCTCCAAGATCGTCGAACAGAAAAAGCACTTGCCAAACTAAGCTCCAGGTTCGTCGAGCTGAGAAGGCACTTCGTCGAGCTGAGATCCTGGGATAAGCTCACAGTTCGTCGACCTGAGCTAGACTTTTTTCGAGCTCAATTCATAGAAGGAACTCTGAGTTCGTCGATCTGAGATCGACGATCGTCGAGCTGAGTTCAGCTATCGTCAAACTCCTTTTTCTGCAATCTTCAAAACTATCTTGGCTCTTAATTCTTGAGTCTTTGAAGTCTTTTGAAGCCTTCTGAAGGTGGGTCTCAATGAACTAACCTAAAGTAATTGACCTTAACCCTGGAACAAACAAATGACCCTAGACTATACATGGTTGGTCATCAATCCTAATAGTGAACCTAGCCCAAATCACAAGTAGGGTTCTAACACTCGTGGCTTTTCATCGAGCGTAGCACTGTCTGTCGTGCTTGGGTTCGTCGAGCTCATGACTTTTCGTTGAGCTCAGCTCTATTTATCGAGCTGAGGGCATTTCGTCGAGCTCACAGCTTTTAGTCAAGCTCAGGACGATCGACGAAGCCTGAATCGTTCGACTAAATTGCGGAATTGCGGGTTTCGTAGATTTACTTCTTAATCGTTCGATTTAACATCAAAGTTGATCCTGGACCCTAGGATCAACTGCCCAAGGGGTTTTAGTAGGGTTGAGCGGTTCTCTCCCTCACTTGTGCTCATTTTGGAGTTGACTTAGGGTTTGAGAGAGAGAGAGAGAGAGAGTTTGGAGGCAGAGAAAAGCTTTCTTCGGCCTTTGTCAAAGCTTCAGAGCTCCGATCGTTGTTCCGAGGCCAGATCCATGAAGAGGATGCAAAGGTGCTTGTTTTCATCTGTGCAAGACAAGGATTTCATGGCTAGAAAGAGGAGTCGAAGGGTAACGACACTTCTCCTCTCAGTTTTAGGATGCATGCATGACATTTACACTTTCTTTATTTTTCTTTCAAGCATTCTAGGCATCATATCTCTCAAGTGAGAGGGGTTCAGGTTACCATGGTTCAAGAGGAGACACTGGGTCGATTGTGTTCATCCCTGGCATGATATTGCATTAGAGATTCGCTTTATTAGTGGATTAGGCATTGTGGGTGAAGTCGTTGTAGCGACCGTTAGTCCAACTCGATGATGTTGCAATGCGAGCCTTAAGGATTTTGTAGAAGTCCGATAGCGGCAAGATGTCGTCTGTAATGATGTCTTTCCCCTTTCTTGTGTGAGTACATATGGCCGGAACCAGAACGAGTGGAAATTAGAGTACAAGTGGGGGCACGGGGATGGTACGGTATAAGTGTTGGAATCGGGTGGGAAAGGCATGGGATTGTTATGTGACAAGGCGTGGTTTGTCTCTATGGTCGGCTGGCTATCTCATGACGTTGCAAAGTCACGTGTGGAGAGTGTCCCGGCGAGACAAGTCCCCTTCTGTGGAACTAACAAGAACGTCAAGCTTTGGACCAGCCCGGACGATCCCAGTTGGGTCTCGCTGGTTCTCCTTCGGTGGACTTGGTCCCGATATTGGAGCTGGGCATGAGTTGTTGCGAATGGGTGGTGTACAACAACTGTTCTTAGCATCGGTTTGTTTGTGTGGCAGAATCCTAACGTGAGAAGTCAGAGCTTGCAGGCAAGCCCGGGGTTTGAGACCCATGAGCGGGTGGGGCTTAGGCGAGCATTCTGTGTGGCGGCTTGTATGTTGTTTGTGGGAAATCGGAAGTACCCTTATGATTGCGGATTGAACTCTGATGGTGAAATTAGAGTACCCATGTGATTGCAGCTTGAACACTGATGAGTAAATCAAAGTACCCTTGTGTTTATGGCTTGAACGCTGATGGGGAAATTGGAAGTACCCGATGTGATGATGTGTTAGAAGCATATGCTTTATGGTGCCTTGGGTGAAACTAAGGATTGCATTCATGATGTATTGTAGGCCCCTTTATATTACTTACTCAACTTAGAAATGTGTTTGATGTATGAGACATCCAAACCTATTTTACAGCTTTAAATGTATTGTATTGTTGCATACAAAGTGTTGACCTGCAGGGTGATGGAGTGCCCCGGGGTCCGCTAGGGATGGCCGGGAGGAGATGTGTTGGTTACACAGTTGAGGTCAGCATTTGCTAACCCATGTTACAACCAATTTTTACAGGGTAAGGATGCAAGCAAGATCAAGCTCGCCTGCCAAAAAGGCCTAAGCCGCATGAAGTGAACTTTCTATTATTTACATGTATTCTGATGGAATGATATGCTCCATGAAATGTAATCCGGCTTGCATATCGAGGTAGCTTAGGAGTGCATGTGCATGTTATTATTGCTTAATGTTGCTTAGGTCTTGGACTTATGATGTATAAGTCCCCTAGGCCATTTTGATACTCTTTGTTTGATGGATAACTTCTAGTATTGATTGTATGTTTCCGCTATTAATGTCTGAGTTTTGAGTTTGGATAGCTTATATATCACCTTATAATGTTGAAGCTGCGAGGTCTTTATGTTGTGGTGCCCTGGTCGGACCCATATTATACGGTCATTACAGGGGAGGTGTTACAATTTGGTATTAGAGGGAAGTTAGTGTCCAAGGTGAGTTTTCGTGGTCGAATGTCCTAAACAAACCGCGTTAAGAAGTTATCCACCTAGGAGTATCGCAAGACTATGAGTGTCCTTATGTCTAGTTGTGCGACTAGAAGCATATTCTTGTCTTACTTTGCTTTTGTGAAGGGTGCAAGCGACGAGGCGGGGACGTTGAGGCCACGAGAAGAGCCTTCAGCGATCAGTGCTACTGCTCAGGGTCCTTTGGGCATGGGGGTAACCCTGGCCGATTTCTGTCGCATGCTCGCAGAAGCAATGTTGGCAGCCCAAGGTGCCGCAGCAGTGCAAGTTGTGACCCCTATTGCATAGGTAGCAACTCCTGCTACCCCGAATTCAGCAACAGTCGTGCTAGGCGGAGAAGCCAAGCAAGCAGAGTCGTTAGCTGAAAGAGTGGTTGTTGGGCTTGGAGACCGACAAATGAAATATTTTTCTAAGCTTCCATCCTCCAAAGTTCAAGGGTGTCGCCATGCCGACCGATACGGAGGATTGGTGGGCAAGGATTCAAGAACTGCTAAGGGCGGCAGAGACGCCAGTAGAGAAGTAGTCCAAGTTTACAAGTTTCATGTGGGAGGTGATGCTAAGCTGTGGTGGGTGAGCCAAAGCGGCCGTCAGTTCCTAGACGCACCCCGTCCATAGAGTAGTTCGGGAATGCTTTCTTGAAGAAGTATATTCCTTCGTCGACAAGGTTGGCCCTTCAGAGGAAATTTTGCCCTTGGTGCATCGGGACAAGACAGTAGACGAGTATGTTCAGGAGTTCACTCAACTAGGTCATTGTGCTAGTACGACCATGGCCGATGATGAGGAGAGGGACAACCTCTTTTACCATGGATTGAGGGAGAATTTGAGACAACCACTCATAGTTATGAAGAAAGAGGGCTTCAACGAGTTGGTCGAGGCCACAAGGACGTTGGAAAGCGATATGGAGCGAACCCAACGATGAAAGTGTTTTGCAGCCAAATAGGGAGAAGGAAAGCATTCTCAATCGCAAGGAAAGTCTGACGGAAGTAAGTGGAAGAAGAAGTCTCATCCCTACAAGAATTTGGAGAAAAGTAGTACGACGTCAGGGTGTTCCCGCTTCAAGGGACGACTATTGTGCTATAAGTGCGGCAAGCCGGGCCACATAGCTCATTTCTGTACTGAAGGTGGCACTGAGCAGGAGCCGAGGCAAGAACAGTCGGTGCACTCCGGGCCCAGCGCAGTGGAGAAAGGAAAGATGGCGTAGTCTAGCGCTTATCATTACCAACCCGTGCAGCCAAGGGCTTATAACCTTAGGCAGTAGGAAGCGATCTGCCAACCCGATGTGGTGGCATGCTTTGTGTTAGTTTCTGGATACCCCGCTAGGGTATTATTTGACATGGGAGCGTCGCACTCCTTTCTTGCGGAAAGCTTTATCCGGAGAATTGGAGATGAGTCATTCTTGGCGGACTCAGAGCTGAAGGCATGCATAATGAAAGGGTCTTCTATGACCACCGGGGCGAAGGGGCGCATTTGTTGGAATCTAGACGGAGTTGACTTCACGTTGGAAGTAGCGGTTCTACCACTGGTCGAGTTCGATGTGATTTTGGGAATGGACTGGCTTGCAGAGCAGCGTGCCAGTATTGATTGTATATCTAAGGAGATGACCCTGAGAAGCGAAGGGCAGGCAGAAGTTACGTTTGAGGGCCTTAGTGGAGTGGCATGTTCCCTGATTTCGTCCATGCAGTTGGTGCGGGCAGTTAGCCAGGGAGGAGTGGCTCTTGTAGCATTGTTAGAAGTTCGCCTTTCCAAGTTATCACTCGGAGAGGTGTCGGTAGTGGTGGAATTCGAGGATGTGTTTCCTGAGGAGCTTCCTGGAGCACCTCCTCGACGAGAGATTGATTTCTCGATTGAATTAGTGGCAGAGGCTAGGCCGGTGTCACGTACTCCTTCTAGGATGGCACAAAAGGAGTTGGTCAAACTCAAAGTTTAGTTGCAGGAACTTTTGGAACATGGGTACACTATACCCAGTTATTTAACATGGAGCGCGCCAGTGATGTTCGTGAAAAAGAAATATGGTATCATGCGGTTGTGCATAAAATATCGAGAGTTAAACAAACTGACTGTCAAGAATAAGTATCTGATTTCTCGGATAGATGACCAGTTGGTGGGTCAGTGCTGTATTCTAAGTTGGACTTGAAGTCAGGGTACTATCAGTTGCGGATTTGAGATGAGGACATACCCAAGACATCCTTTGGTACGAGGTATGGTCACTTCGAGTTCGCGGTGATGTAGTTTGGGTTGACGAAAGCGCCGTCCGTTTTCATGGATTTGATGAATCGAGTATTTCGGGAAAACTTGGATTCTTTTGTTGTCGTCTTTATCGACGATATTTTGGTATAGAATAGTCTTGCAAGTGTTGAGAGAGAACCAGCTTTATGCAAAGTTCTCAAAGTGCGAGTTCTGGTTAGAGAAGGTAGCATTTTTGGGCCATGTGATTGGTGGTGATGGGGTGGCGATGGATCTGACAAAAGTTAAGGCCATCAAAGATTGTCCAGTTTTGAGCACCGTGGCGGAAGTCGGGAGTTTTCTTGGACTAGCCGGGTATTACAGAAGATTTGCGGAAAAATTTTTGCAGATAGCTCTACCCCTCACTTCGTTGACTCGCAAGGACAAAAAGTTTGTGTGCACTCAAGAGTGTAGCCAAGCGTTTGACACCTTGAAGGAAAAGCTGATCACAGCTCCAATCCTATGTCTGTCTAAAGGAACTGAAGGATTTTGGATTTTCAACGACGCATCATGATGCGGTTTTGGTTGCATGTTGGTGCAACATGGCAGTGTGATAGCCTTTGGGTCTAGGCAGTTGAAGGGTCACTAGAGGAATTACCCTGTCCACAATTTGGAATTGGAAGTGGTGATTTTTGCGTTGAAATTATGGCAGCACTATGGGTGTGGTGCGAAGCTGAAGATCTTCACGGACCACAAAAGCCTGAAGTACCTTCTAGACAAAAAGGACTTGAATATGCGACAGCACAGATGGGTCGAGTTCTTTGGAGACTACAACATGGCAATTCAGTATACGCCAGGCAAGGCCAATGTGGTGGCGGATGCCTTGAGTATAAAATACTCTGGACAATGGAGTTGGATCGAAGCTCATGATGAGCGGTTGATGCGGGACTGTGAGTCCCTTTGCATCGAGTGTGTAATATAAGGTGAGTCTAGCATGGCTCGATTGAACTGGATCGAGTTGCAAAATGACCTATCTGATCGTATTCGGTAAGCGACATGTTTGGATGCAGAGTTTCAGCCATTTGTGGTGGAAGCTCAAAAGGGCGAGAGTAGTGTCTAGAAGATGACTGATGGGATTTTAAGGAAGGACAAAAGGATATGTGTACCGCAATTTGACAAGTTCCGTGAGGAGTTGATGTTTGAGGCTCATTTTACGAAGTACTCCATTCACCCGGGCAGTACAAAGATGTACTTGGATATGAAGAAATCTCTTTGGTGGTCTGGTTTGAAGCGAGATATAACTCTGTACGTGAGTCGGTGCCAAACTTGTGTGAAAGTGAAGATTGGATCTAAAATACTCTAGAGGGGGGGTGAATAGAGTATTGTGCTCTTTACAAAAAATCTTTACAACTTTTGTTGTAATCCTAGGTGAACAGGTTAGAAAATAAATTAATAAGCACAACAACCTAGTAAATCACAGAACACAGCCAAAACAAAAGAAAAAGGGCAACCAGACGACACAAGAAATTTATAGTGGTTCTCCAACCTGGGTACATCCATTCTTCTACCACCCTGGTAGGAATCCACTCAGGTTTTTGATCAGGTGCCTGACACCAATGAGCTTTTGTTCAGGTGCTCAAAAACCAAAACCTCAAGTCTTTTGGTAGGAGACTTGCAACCAGGAATAATTTTGAAGGGAATTAAAACCCTGTACAGAGGATGGAAAAAGGGGTGATGGTGTCTTCTCTTTCTCAATAACAACTGAGAAGACTTATGGATTGATTTCAGCAGATTGCTCCCCCTGAGATCTTGAATGGATTAGGAATTCTGGAGCACTGCTTCAGGGTGACAGGTCTTCAAAACTTGATTGCCTTAACCAGAGATGCTTCAGGAACTTCTTTGACAGATAGAAATGGTGTTGTCCTTCTGAAGTTGTCCTGTAGGGTTGAAAGTGATGTTCTCTAGCTTAGGCAGATTGCAGTCTGAAACCTTTTTGATTTCTGTAAGTTTTCTTGAAAGTGATTTTTGTCTTGTGTATGTCACTGCTTGATCTTCTTTTTCTTCTTAGACTGACTGAAGAATACTCGGAATTTGAATCTTTGAGCAGTAAATGCAGCTGGCCTGGGAAGGAAGCGACAATCAATGAATTTCCTAACTGTCCCTATGGAAAATGGCATGTAATAATCCATGATCAATGCACGTTCTAACGGTAACATTTTGAGAAGATTTAGCATTAATTACTCAGGAATCATCGCCAAGAAAAGGGACGGAAAACTGGAGAAGACCTAGTCTGGAATCGTCGAATGAAGAACACAAATCGTCGAGCTGAGTTCATAGTTCGTCGAGCTGAGCTGATGAGTTCGTTGAGCTGAGCTTGATGAGTTCGTCGACTAGACAATAACAGTTTGTCTTCAAGGGAAACTTATCAATTCTGCTTCAATCTTCATCGAACTGACAATCATCATTCGTCAAGCTGACGATCATCATTCGTCGAGTTGAGATCCAAAATCGTCGACCGAATAATGATTGTGGACTTAGAATCTGAGAAGTCACTGACTGAGAAGGATTCAAACCGTAGACCAGAAATCATCGAGTAGAGCACTGAATTCGTTGACCTGAGAAGTTGACTTCGTCGACCTGAGAAGTTGTGAACTTGAGGTCCAAGTTTGTCGAGCTCAGAATCTTATTCGTCGGCCAAAGCCTGAAGTTGGACTTAGAAAAATCTGGAGTTACCCTGACTTTAGCTTGTTGAAGTATCTCAGTCTTCGTCAAACAGAGAACAAAGATCGTCGAGCTCAGCACAGAGAAATGTCTCAAGATCGTCGAGCTCAGAATGCCTTTCGTCGACCTGAGTTCGAAGAACGTCGAACTCATTTTACTTAGCCTTGAAATCTTCTAAGTCTTGAGTCTCTGATAGGTTTGTTGATAGCTGGTCCATCTGATGTTGACTCTAAGGACTTGGCCTACACTCTAGGACACAAATTTGACCCTGACTATACATGTTGGGTCACATCCTAAGATAGTGAACCTAGTACAAATCAACTAGGGATCCAACAATCTCCCCTATTTGGGTGAGGTCACTAAGAGACTCAAAACATAAACAAAGAGATAAACAAAGCAAGAAAAAGATATATCTGGCAGAGAATTACCAACACATGCAACAGATATATATATGTACATAGGCTTTATTTAAACAAATAACATAGTTTGAGAGCAAATGCAGAAAGAAATTGAAACAAGGAAAAGATTACTTCTTCTGCTTCTTCTGCATGGACTTGTCTTATTTCTTCTCTTTGCTGCTGCTGCTAGCTCCTGGCTTTGAGAATTTGATTTCTCTGTTTGGATTAGCTGTCTGAGCTACAATCATTGTCATATTAGCTATCCCAAGCATTTTCTGACTGGAAGCTCTGGGAACAACAGCCTCTGGATGGAGCTTCATATAGTCATCCACATTAAAAAGCTTGTTTCCTTTGTCAAACCTTTTAAGTTCTTCTTTTCTATACTTTGACATTGTTGTGAATCCAGAAATAACCTTACCTTCAGCTTTAGCTTTATTAATCAGGGACAGACCAATAAGTTCCTGGAACCTGGCCATTTTAGCAGTGTTGGCTGTTTCAGGATCCTCAAAAGGTAATAGGAGGAGAGTATGGCCTTTTAGGATTCTTAGCCTTCTGATCTTCAGACATAGGTTGTTGTTGTTGCTGAGGTTGTTGTTGTTGATGTTGTTGTTGTTGTTGTTGCTGATGTTGTTGACTACCTGAAGGTTGATATCTTTACTGACTGCTTGCAGAGGATCTCCCTTGATGTCTCTGATAGGTTTGTATAGGGGCAGATCCCTGAGAGCTAGAGCCTAGTGGCACCAGCTGCTGGAGGAGGACGAGGAGGGTCTTTTCTGTATCTATGAACTGGTGGAGGAGAATATCTCCTACTTCTTTTCCTTTCCTTTTGCTGGTTCTTAGATAAACACATCCAAGCAGGCATTCCCTTATAAGGAGTAACATTATGTAAAATGTAGTAGGGAGTGTCAGCTAGCGGATTGGGCTTAGGAGTAGGAGGAGGAGGAGCCTTCCATTTTCTTTGACAACAATTTCTTCTTCTTCTTGGCAGCTTCTTCATCTGAATCATCTTCATCATCTTCACTGCCAGAACCCTGAGGGTTATCATATAAAGCATCCAATGCTTTTAGTACTTTAGCATCAATGACAACCTTTTCTGAAGCAGGGGCAGAAGTTGAAGTTTCAACAACTGGAGTTTCAGCAGTAGTTGAGGAAGAGACTGTACAGGAATCAGAAGTAATTGGGACAGAGCTTTCAGCTGCTGCCTTATTTTCCTCTTCAATATCAGCCAAGATTAACTCATCCAGATCAGGCATTGGTGAGTCATCCATAATAAACATTGGTGCTGAGACAGCTTCTGGAGAAGATGGAATAGCTGCAGAGGTTGAAGCAAAAACTGGAATATCAAAACTGTCACAGAGTTGCTTAGCAACTGCTGGACTATCAGGAGAAGTATAAGGTACAATAGCCAACTGTGGCTTAGTGGAAGGGAACTTTCTCAACAAACCAGTCAAATCAACTGTGGGATTTAAAAGGAAATCACCAATAGTTTTTATTCGCTCTGGAACTGACTCATCTAAGTCAATGTCAGTATCCATAAAATGAATCAATTCAATCAAATCTAAGTCAAATGCTGGCAAAATTGCTGCAGGAGGAACTGTTGTTGTATCTGCTGTTGTATCTGCTGCTACATCTGCATCTGTTGCTGCTTCATCACAAAGCATCTCCCCCTGCCTGGGTTCAGGAGAACCTGGAGCCAGGCCCCTGAATGAAGAGGGGTCAGCAGAGAGGTGAGAAACTTGGGCAGATAAAGAATTGATAGAATTCACAAGAGGTGTAATGGCCTCTGTGATTAGGGATTTGATGAGGGGAGTGAGCAGAGATATGATTGTAGATACAGTGGAGGGTTCCAAAGATGGAGAGGTAGATGGTGAGGGTAGAGAAGTAGATGAAGTAGGGGAACAGATGGAGGGGAAAGAGGTGGAATGACATCTGTTATGGTGATGTCTGGTGGAGGTGCAGATAAGGGGATGGTATATGAAAATGTGGGATGCTAGACAGATGAGGTGGAGTAGGTGATGCTGGAGGAGTTGGGTGTGGATTCTCTTGAAGGGGGGTAGATGGACTGTCAATGATGTCAAGTGGTGGAGAGGGAGGAGTAGGGACATGAGAGTGTTGTTGTGATTGGGGTGCTGGAGGAGATGGAAGACTGGTTGAAGGTGGAAGATGGGTTGCTGAAAGAGGTTGTGGAGATGGGATAACCTCTTCTGCAGGGTGTGGAGTGTCCTTTACAGCCCTTGTGCTCTCAGAAGCAGGGATGGAGGAGGAGGAAGCCATGGATGGCTTGGTGATCGTCCTCTCCCATCTGCTAAACAAAGCGCATGTGAGGCGCTTGCTGGCATTGATGAAGATGGTCGGGGAGACCATAAATTCACCAGCCTTTTCTTGAAGGAAGATCCACAGGATTCTTCCAAAGCAAACCTCTTTCTTACTGTTTTTCTTCTTGATCAACTCAAAGAAGATCTGGCCCCAAGCAACGTGTCTCTTGTTGACCACTGCGCACATGACAAGGAATTGGTGTCTTGTAATGTAGTCATGTGCATAGTGCTTGCCCATCAGTACTTTTCCCACAATATCCGCCAAGAACTGGTAGGCGGCAGAGAGTTGTTTCTTTAACAACTTGTTAGGGTAACTCCCAGTAAGCCCCATCAATTTCAGCATTGAACTATACTCGTCCGAGTCTACATCCAAATCATCTTCTCCATTGACCAACGCAAAAATCTCAGAAAGAACGGCAGGGGTTAAAGAAACAGCATTACCGGCGATTGTTCCTATCAAGGTATTATCCTCAGAAGCAGACGAGGTATATACCCATTCTCTAATCTCAATGGCATGCAGTTTGATTCTTCTGGTCATAAAATCCTTGAGACCAAGTTCTTCTAGAAGTTCCAGAATGTAGAGAAATATAGGGTCAGAATGCTGGAATGAATCAAAGTCCATATCAAATCCTGTGTCGAATTTCATTGCAGCTAGGGTGCTCGCTGGAATTGCCATTGATGACATGCAAGAGAAACAAACAGCGATCAAGTGCAACAGGAACTGAAAGCGCGGGACGGAGGTCGAAGAAAACCTAGATATGGGGTTTTCCTGAATATGAATCGACAAACTCCGTTCCACGAAAAAGAAACAGTTCTTCGAACTGAGGTCGACGAAATAAATTATAGACAAATAATTCGTCGATCTCATCCAGAAGAAACGAAAACAGTTCGTCGAACTCCATTCGACGAAATATCTTCTGAAGCAAAGTTCGTCGATCTCCGGTCGACGAAAATTGTTCCCACACAGAGAATTCGTAGATCTCTGTTCGACGAGCATCTCTCAAACTTTCCTGAATTCGTCGAACTTCGTTCGACGAACTCTGGAAAATTTGTTGCGAATGCATACAGAAATTAATTTAACTCTTCTCCATTGATCATTCCCAATTGGTTTATAAAGAACAAATGATTTTTCTCATCCAAAGGTTTGGTGAAAATGTCTGCTCTCTGTAATCAGTAGGAATATGGATTAGGTTAATTTTCTTTTTGTCTACACTATCTCTAATGAAATGATGTCTTATATCAATATGTTTAGTCCTACTATGGTGAACTGGATTCTGTGCTATAGCAATAGCACTAGTATTATCACAAAATAATGTTGAATTATTTAAGTTGACACCATAGTCCACGAGTTGGTTTTGTATCCATAACATTTGTGAACAGCAGCTGCCGGCAGTCATATATTCTGCTTATGTAGTTGATGTAGACACAGATGTTTGCTTTTTACAAAACCAAGAGACAAGCCTCATACCCAGGAACTGGCAAGTTCCAAAGGTACTCTTCCTGTCCACTCTACATCCAGCATAGTCAGCATCTGAGTATCCAGTTAACTCAAACTCTGACTCTACAGGATACCAGAGTCCTAGATTAGGACAACTCTTTATATATCTCAAAATTCTTTTTAAGAAAATAAGGTGAGATTCTTTAGGGTTCACTTGGAACCTAGCATAAAGGCATATGACAAACGTGATATCAGGCCTGCTAGCTGTTAGGTATAATAGGGATCCAACAATTGTCCTATAATGCTTCTGATCCACAGGTTTTCCTGCTGTATCAGAATCCACAACAGCATTGGTAGCCATAGGTGTTTTCATTCCTGAAGCATCACCCAACCCAAACTTCTTAATAAGCTCTTTAGCATACTTAGCTTGGGAGAGGAAGATACCATCAGGAAGCTGCTTCACTTGGAGACCAAGGAAGTAGGAAAGCTCGCTCATGCTACTCATCTCAAATTTGGAATGCATGAGGTCAGCAAACCTCTTGCATAATTTGGGATCAGTAGACCCAAAGATGATGTCATCCACATATATTTGTACTAACAATATTTGGTCCTTATGATGTCTAGTGAAAAGAGTTTTATCTATGGTTCCTCTTGTAAATTTATGCTCTAAAAGAAAGCTTGCTAAGGTCTCATATCAAGCTCTTGAAGCTTGCTTTAAACCATAGAGAGCTTTATGTAATTTAAATACAAAAGAGGGTTGAGTTAGAGAGATAAAACCTGGAGATTGTTCCACATAAACCTCTTCTTGAAGCACTCCATTCAAAAATGCACTCTTGACATCCATTTGAAAAACTTTGAATCTCCTGTGAGATGCATAGGCAAGGAATATTCTTATGGCCTCTAACCTTGCAACAGGGGCAAAGGTTTGGTCATAGTCAATTCCTTCCTCTTGCATGTAGCCCTGAGCAACAAGCCTAGCCTTGTTTCTCACTATGTTTCCTTGAGCAGTTAGCTTGTTTCTGAAGACCCACTTGGTTCCAATAACTGGGTAGTTATGAGGTCTTGGAACCAAATCCCAAACTCTACATCTCTCAAACTGATTTAGTTCCTCTTGCATTGCAATGATCGAGTGGGGATCTTGCTCAGCTTCATGGATGGAGAGAGGTTCAATCTGAGAGAGAAAACAGGCATGCATCAAGTCTTGGTTGAGTTGATGCCTTGTCTGTACACCTGCTAAAATGTCTCCAATCACTTGAGATCTGGGGTGATCTCTAAGTGTGACAAGATCAGTGGGTGGAGTTTGTTCAGCAACAGCTTCTATAGTTAATTCCTCTTGAGGAATGTTATTAGCTATTGAGGGAAGTTCAGCCACTTCCACTTGAATCTCTTTTCACTGTCTTCAGCAACCTGTGGAGAAGGATGGGTTGACACCTCTTGGGTAAGGTTTAGTCCATCCATAGACTCACACAGTTGTGGAACCTGCAAAGAGCTTATGGTAGAAATCTTTTTCTCCTTATAAGACATGTTAGCTTCATCAAAAGATACATGGACTGACTCTTCAATTTTAAGAGTGGATTTATTAAGTACCTTATAGGCCTTGCTTACTTGGGAGTATCTTAGAAAAATCCCTTTTTCAGCCTTAGCCTCAAACTTTCTAATGTATCTTTTATTGTTTGTGTGAATATAACATATACAACCAAAAAAATTAAAATATGTGATTTTAGGTTTCTTTCCTTTAAGCAATTCATAGGGGGTCTTATTTTTCAGCTTATGTATAAGACTTCTATTCAGGACATAGTTAGCAGTGTTTACAGCTTCTGCCCAAAAGGATAGAGGTATGTAAGCATATGCCAACAATATACCTGCAGCTTCAATGAGTGTCCTATTTTTCCTTTCAGCTACTCCATTTTGTTGGTGAGTTCTAGGAGCTGAGACGCACTGTCTGATACCTTCCTTCTCACAGAACTCATGCATAAGAAGAGACTCAAACTATGTGACATGATCACTTCTGATCAATGCAACATGAGTAGAGAACTCAGTATCTGTATGGTCCTGAGAAAATCTGTAAGAACCTTGAATATATCTGACTTAATTCTCAGAAAGGCCACCCAACTAAATCTAGAGAAGTCATCAACAATTACTAAAGTATAAGACTTCTCTCCTTGGCTTTGTACTGCAATGGGTACAAATAGGTCCACATGAAGCAAATACAAAATCCTAGGTGAGTCACTCTTATTAATGTATTTGAAGCTAGTTTTAGTTTGCTTGCCTAATTGACAAGCCCTGCAAAGGTTTTCCTTCTTGTAGGGGCCAGAAGGTAAACCTCTAATAGGTTGTCTTTAGATAACCTAGCTATATTCTTAAGGTTTACATGACCTAATCTTTTATGTCACAACTCATTTTGGTTACTAGTGATATTGAGTAAACAAACATCAGTTTTGGCAGAAATAAAGTCTACTAGATATATGTTACCTTGTCTAATTCCAATTAAAACAGTTTTGTTTTCATTATTAATAATAGAACAAGAGGTAGAGTTAAAGTGTACCTGAAGACCTTCATCACATAATTGGCTTATGGATATTAGGTTATGTTTGAGTCCTCTTACATATGTTACTCTCTTGAAAGTAACTGTTCCAATCTTTACTACTCCATATCCTTCAGACTGGCCACTATTTGAACCACCAAAGATCACCTTTGGTCCTAGCTTGGACTTGTAATTGGATAGATTGTCCTTGCTGCCTGTCATATGCTTGGAGCAACCACTGTCCAAGTACCAGGTCTGACTTACCCTTGGACAGCTCTTCACCTGTACCTGTAATGAAAAACAAAACTCAATTGTTCTTGACACAGTTTACCTTGGGTCCTTTATTTGGTTAAAATGAAAAACTATATATAACTGACAAAGTAGGTTGAGATTTATAACCTAAGCGGTGATATCTCCTAGGTGGAATAACCCAATCAGCTACTGGATTGAATGGTTTATTAGCTGGCTTAGAATTTCTGTAAGAGAAATGATTTAAGTTTGGTCCTTCTGGGTTCGACGAATTTCTGTAAGTTCGTCGACCAGAGTTCAATGAATAGGGCTGAGATCGTCGATCTCTGCTCAGAGAATGACAGGAGTCATTTTCTGCGCCCCATGTTCGTCGACCTCTGCTCAATGAACCATACAAAGTTCGTCGATCACAGTTAGACGAATTGTTATTACTGAAGTTTGTGTTCAGCGTTCGACGATCTAGGTTCGACGAACGGGCCACATTTCGTCGATTTGAGTTCGACGAATGCTGCTGAACCTTGTTTTTATTAGCTGTTTTCTGACTTTTATTGCTCTTATCTATGGGTTTTGGATTGTTTTCAGATATTTGTTTGTTTGTTATCTTCTCTTTTCCCTTGGCAGAAACAAATTTAATGGGTGTTGTAAGAATATTTTTCTTAATTATGGGGGGCAAACCTGATGATGCACCCAAGCACAGCTTGCCATTTAATCTGGCATTTACTGTGCTTGTTATGTCCATCAGCTTGAGACTTCTCCCATTGAGAGATTGCTCAAGTTGTTTGGACTCACATAAATCAGATTTTAATTAAATTATCTGCTCATTTGCTAAAGTTAGTTGATCTTTTAGTTTCAGATTTTCTGAGTTAACAGATTCAAGGTTCCTAGTTTTTCTCTAAGGGTTTTTATTTCTTTCTCTGAGTTAATTAAGTCTAAACACATAGTTTTGAATTCAATTTTAAATGAATCAGAATTAAAATTAAAACTTGAAAGAACCTGATCTGCCTCTGACTCTGAGGCTGGCTCATCTTCAGATTCTCCTTCTGATCCTGAATTGCTCCTGGAGGCATCAATTGTCATAAGGCAAACTTCCTTGGATCTTGCTTCTTCCTCTTCTTCACTTGAGCTGGAAGAGGATGATTCTTCTTCAGTATCACTCCATGTTTCAGCAACAAAGCCCTTGTCTTTCTTTTTGTACTTGCTTGAGGAGGGTCTGCTGCTGTGTTTTCTCCTAGAGTCTTTTTCTCTGCTTTTCTCCTTCTTCTGGTTTTCTGGACATTCTGAGATGTAATGTCCGGGCTTTCTGCATCCAAAGCACACAACCTCCTTGGTTGGAGTCTTGTCAAATTTTGGTTTATCATCCTGTCTGGATGATTTTCTTCTAAAGTCCTTTTTAGCCATCTTATAAAATCTTTTTGAAAAGAGGCTCATGAGTTCTTCATTGGATGTTGAGGTCTCACTTTCCTCTGATGCTTTGAAGGTTATACTGTGATCTTTTCTCACTGGAGTTGTTACTTTCTGTTCAGCTGCTTCTCTTGATTTAATCAACTGCTCATAAGATTTTAGTTTGTCCTAGCAGTGATTCAAGTTGATATCTCATTTAGGCTTCTGGCTTCTTTGATAGGCCAGATTCTTGAGTCCCAAGAGCTAGGGAAGCACATCAAGATTTTGTCATTCACCTCTGTCAGGGTGATGTCTTTATCCAAGGTTTTAAGCTCATTGATGATTGAGCTCAACCTATTGTACATTTCAGCAACTGATTCAGTCTCATCCTTCTTAAAATTCTCATACAGGGATATGAGATTTGATCTCCTGTCTTTCCTTTCATCAGCTGATCCAGCTATCATTTGGTTGAGGGAGTCCAAAATGGCCTTGGCTGAGGTGCACTCAGCCACCTTCTGAAATATATTATCTGACATAGTCTGAGCAAAGATGTTCATTGCTTTTGCATCTGCAATTTTGGCTTTCTTGTAGGCATCATTATTCTCTGGAGGAGGTACTGTAGTCATGTTTGTAGAGGTGCTTGTAGAAGCTGCAGGTGATGGAGGTACTCCTGTCAAGATGGAAGAAAAAATATCTTCATCAATAGAATTCATGTACAGTTTGATTCTTGCCTTCCAGATGGCAAATCTGTTAAGATTGCATACTGGAGGTCTGATGCTTGCATAATCTTTGTTTTGAGCCATTTTTGTGAAGAGATAAATCTAATAAAGGAAACAAAATAATCAGATCTAACAAGAGGGATCTTTATGGTTCAGGTGTTAGCCTGTACAACCAATTAACCTCTTAAGGTGTGGTAGATTAACCAACCTCTCTCTGATACCAATTGAAAGTGAAGATTAGATCTGAAAACTCTAGAGGGGGGTGAATAGAGTATTGCGCTCTTTACAAAAAATCTTTACAACTTTTGTTGTAATCCTAGTTGAACAGGTTAGCAAATAAAATAATAAGCACAACAACCTAGTAAATCACAGAACACAGCCAAAACAAAAGAAAAAGGGCAACCAGACGACACAAGAAATTTATAGTGGTTCTCCAACCTGGGTACATCCACTCTTCTACCACCCTGGCAGGAATCCACTCTGGTTTTTGATCAGGTGCCTGACACCAATGAGCTTTTGTTCAGGTGCTCAAAAACCAAAACCTCAAGCCTTTTGGTAGGAGACTTGCAACCAGGAATAATTTTGAAGGGAATTAAAACCATGTACAGATGATGGAAAAAGGGGTGATGGTGTTTTCTCTTTCTCAATAACAACTGAGAAGACTTGTGGATTGATTTCAGCAGATTGCTCCCCCTGAGATCTTGAATGGATCAGGAATTCTGGAGCACTGCTTCAGGGTGACAGGTCTTCAAAACTTGATTGCCTTAACCAGATATGCTTCAGGAACTTCTTTGACAGATAGAAATGGTGTTGTCCTTCTAAAGTTGTCCTGTAGGGTTGAAAGTGATGTTCTCTGGCTTAGGCAGATTGCAGTCTGAAACCTTTTTGATTTCTGTAAGTTTTCTTGAAAGTGATTTTTGTCTTGTGTGTGTATGTCTCTGCTTGATCTTCATTTTCTTCTTAGACTGACTGAAGAATACTCGGAATTTGAATCTTTGAGCAGTAAATGCAGTTAGCCTGGGAAGGAAGCGATAATCAATGAATTTCCTAACTCTCCCATGGAAAAACGGCATGTAATAATCCATGATCAATGCATGTTCTAACGGTAACATTCCAAGAAGATTTAACATTAATTACTCAGGAATCATCGCCAAGAAAAGGGACGGAAAACTGGAGAAGACCTAGTCTGGAATCATCGAATGAAGAACACAAATCGTCGAGCTGAGTTCACAGTTCGTCGAGCTGGGCTGATGAGTTCGTCGAGCTGAGCTTGATGAGTTCGTCGACCAGACAATAGCAGTTTGTCTTCAAGGGAAACTTGTCAATTCTGCTTCAATCTTCGTCGAACTGACAATCATCATTCGTCGAGCTGACGATCATCATTCGTCGAGCTGAGATCCAAAATCGTCGACCGAATAATGATTGTGGACTTAGAATCTGAGAAGTCTCTGACTGAGAAGGATTCAAATCATAGACCAGAAATCGTCGAGTAGAGCACTGAATTCGTTGACCTGAGAAGTTGACTTCGTCGACCTGAGAAGTTGTGAATTTGAGGTCCAAGTTCGTCGAGCTCAGAATCTTGTTCGTCGACCAAAGCCTGAAGTTGGACTTAGAAAAATCTGGAGTTACCCTGACTTTAGCTTGTTGAAGTATCTCAGTCTTTGTCTAACAGAGAACAAAAATCGTTGAACTCAGCACAGAGAAATGTCTCAAGATCGTCGAGCTCAGAATGCCTTTCGTCGACCTGAGTTCGACGAATGTCGAACTCATTTTACTTAGCCTTGAAATATTCTAATTCTTGAGTCTCTGATAGGTTTGTTGATAGCTGGTCTATCTGATGTTGACTCTAAGGACTTGGCTTAGACTCTAGGACACAAATTTGACCCTGACTATACATGTTGGGTCACATCCTAAGATAGTAACCTAGCCCAAATCAACTAGGGATCCAACATTGTGCCTTAGTGAAGGCTGAGTGTCAGAAGTCGGGTGGGTTCCTGAAGCCTCTTCCTATTCCCGAGTGGAAATTTGATGACATCTCCATGGACTTTGTGCATGGTTTACCTTGGTCGCGGCAGGGAAATGATGTGATTTGGGTGATCGTGGATCGCTTGACCAAAGTGGCTCACTTCATCCCAAATCGGAAAGAGCACAGCGTGGAAAAGCTGGTAGAGCTTTATGTTTGAAACATTGTGTGACAGCATGAGATTCCTAAGAGTATAGTTAGTGATCGCGATGGACGTTTCACGTCAAAAGACTGGAGGTTGGTACAGATGAGCCTGGGCACAAAGCTCAAGTTCAGTACGACGTTCCATCCTCAACTCGATGGACAAACCAAAAGAACGAATCATACAATGGAGGATATGTTGAGGATGTGTACCCTCGATTTTAGAAAGAAGTGGGAAGACCATCTCTTCATGGTAGAGTTCGCCAATAACAATAGTTACCAGGCAAGTATAAATATGACACCATACGAAGCTTTGTATGGAAGGCGGTGTCGAACACCGATGTCAGACGGGAGACACCAAACTTTTGGGAAAAGAGGTGGTGGCTGATGCTTGTGAATTGGTGCGGACCATTCAGGAGCGCATGAAGGTTGCCCAGGAACGACAAGCAAAGTATTTTAATGCTCGCCATAGGAATGTGGAGTTTGCGGTAGGCGATTGGGTCTATCTCAAGATCAAGTCATTCAAAGGCATTTTGTGGATTCACCGACTCGAGAAGTTGAGTCCGAGGTTTTTGGGATTGTTCGAGGTTATAGAACATATTGGGGAAGTAGCTTACCAGTTGGCATTATCCACAGAGCTGAGTGGATTATACGATGTTTTCCATGTCTCTGTCTTGAGGAAAGCCTTGGTGGAGGCTAGTGTGGTGATCGGACCGGCTACAGTACCGATAGAAGAGGACCTGAGGACGAAAGTCTGTCCGGTGGGCTTAGAGGATTCAGAAGTTCGGCAGTTGCGGAACAAAGAGGTGAAGCTCGTAAAGGTGTGTTGGGATAACTGCGGGCGGTACGAGTTCTCTTGTGAGCGAGAACAAACCATGCGCGGAGAGTATCCCGAGTTGTTTGTATAATGTTGAGTGGAACAATGTTAGATATGTTGCAACAGTATTTTGAGGTGTTGCAACATTTTTCTTGTTGTTTGTCTGAATGAAAATGAGTTGTGTAAAGTTGTTGTAATAATGTTTATATTTGTTGCAACAATTTTCTTGTTGTCATCATGTATGAAGACTAATTTCGGGGACAAAATTCTTATAAGGGGGAGGAGTTGTAACACCCCAAATTTGAGGAGCCAGTGTTGTTCGACGAAATTCAGGGATCGTCGAAGGCCATTCGATGAAAGTCGAGCTGTGGCCGCTCGACGAAAGTCAAGTTGTGGCCTTCGTCGAACTCAGGGCCGCTCGACGAAAGTCGAGCTATGGCCTTCGTCGAACTCAGGGTCGCTCGACGAAAGTCGAGCTGTGGCCGCTCGACAAAAGTCAAGCTGGGGGCTTTTCGTCGAGCGCAGCGCTGTCTGTCATGCTTGGGTTCGTCGAGCTCACGACTTTTCGTCGAGCTGGGGGATTTTCGTCGAGCTCAGTGTTGTTTGTCGAGCTAAGGGCATTTCGTCGAGCTCACGGCTTTTCGTCAAGCTCAGGCCGATCTATGAAGCTTGAATCGTTCGACTAAATTATGGAATTGCGGTTTTGTAGATCTATTTCTTAGCCTAGGATCAACTGCCCAAGGGGTTTTAGTAGGGCTGAGCAGTTCTCTCCCTCACTTGTGCTCATTTTGGAGTTGACTTAGGGTTTGAGAGAGAGAGAGAGTTTGGAGGAAGAATATAGCTTTCTTCGGCCTTTGTCAAAGCTTTAGAGCTCCGATCGTTGTTCCGAGGCCATATCCGTGAAGAGGACGTAAAGGCGCTTGTTTTCATCCATGCAAGACAAGGATTTCATGGCTAGAAAGAGGAGTCGAAGGGTAATGACAGTTCTCCTCTTGGTTTTAGGATGCATGCATGGAATCTACACTTTCTTTGTTTTTCTTTCAAGCATTTTAGACATTGTATCTCTCAAGTGAGAGGGGTTCGGATTGTCATGGTTCAAGAGGAGCCATCGGGTCGATTGTGACCGTCCCCGGCATGATATTACATTAGAGATCTGCTCCGTTAGTGGACTAGACATTGTGGGTGAAGCCATTGTCGCGACCGTTAGTCCGACTCGGTGATGTTGCATTGTGAGCCTTAAGGATTTTGTAGAAATCCGTTATCAGCAAGATGTCAATTGTGATTATGTCTTTCCCTCTTTCTCGTGTGAGTACGTGTGGCTCGAACTGGACCGAGTGGAAATTAGAGTACACACAGGGGCATGGGGATGGCACGGTACAAGTGTTGGAATATGGTGGGAAAGGCATGGGATTGTGATGTGACAAGGCGTGGTTTATCTTTATGGTCGGCTGGCTAGATCGCGACGTTGCAAAGTCACGTGTGGAGAGTGTCCCGGTGAGAGAAGTCCCCTTATGTGGAACTAACGAGAACGCCAAGCTTTGGACAAGCCCGGACGATCCCAGCTGGGTCCCGCTGTGTCTCCTTCGGTGGACTTGGTCCCGATATTGGAGCCTGGCCTACGTCGTCATGAATGGGTGGGGTCTAGCAAGGGTTCTTAGCATCGGTTTATTTGTGTGGCGTAATCCTGACGTGAGAAGTTAGAGCTTGCTGGCAAGCCCGGGGTTTGAGACCCATGAGCGAGTGGGGCCTATGCGAGCATTCCATGTGGCGGCATGTATTCTGTTTCAGGGAAATTGGAAGTACCCTTGTGATTGCGGCTTGAACGCCGATGGGGAAATTAGAGTACCCTTATGATTGCGGCTTGAACATCGATGGGGAAATCAGAGTACCCTTGTGTTTACAGCTAGAACGTCGATGGGGAAATTGGAAGTACCTATGTGATGATGTGTTAGAAGCATACGCTTTAGGGTGCCTTTGGTGAAACCCGGGATTGCATTCATGCTGCATTGTAGGCACCTTTATATTACTTTCTCAACTTAGAAACGTGTTTGTTGTATGAGACATCCAAATCTATTTTACAGCTTTAAATGTATTTTTATTGTTGCATACGAAGTGCTGACCTGCAGG
Organism: Platanthera guangdongensis; assembly: GCA_039583875.1. Lineage (NCBI taxonomy): Eukaryota > Viridiplantae > Streptophyta > Magnoliopsida > Asparagales > Orchidaceae > Platanthera > Platanthera guangdongensis. The sequence continues at coordinate 3,754,057 of CM077160.1, forward strand.
GTGATGGAGTGCCCCGGGGTCCGCTAGGGACTGCCGGGAGGAGATGTGTTGGTTACACAGTTGAGGTCAGCCTTTGCTGACCCATGTTACAACCAATTTTTATAGGGTAAGGACGCAAGCAGAAGCAAGCTCGCCGGCCAAAAAGGTCTAAGCCGCATGAAGTGAACTTTATATTATTTACATATATTTTGATGGAATGATATGCTCCATGAAATGTAATCCGGCTTGCATGCTAAGGTATCTTAGGAGTGCATGTGCATGTTACTATTGCTTAATATTGCTTAGGTCTTGGACTTATGATGTGTAAGGCCCCTAGGCCATTTTGATACTCTTGGTTTGGTGGATAACTTCTAGTATTGATTGTATGTTTCCACTATTGATGTCAGAGTTTTGAGTTTGGGTAGTTTATATATCATCTTATAATGCTGAAGCTGTGGAGTCTGTATGTTGTGAGGCCCCGGCCGGACCCATATTATATGGTCACTATAGGGGAGGTGTTACATTGTCAGTGGAGGAGGACGTCCAAGCTCCTGAGGATAGGATTCCTTCTCCACCCCCACCCCACCCCACCCCCCCCCCCACCCAGTGAGGTTCCTGGTAGCTTGAGTGCAGGAATGGAGGGGGAGCCAGTTGATATTAAAGTTGCACTTGAATCAGTTCCCTTGAGAGTTAGTATAGCTACAGAGAGTCGAATTCTAGATTTATCCAGAGAGATTACAGTTCCAGAGACAAAGGACATCCTGACAGAGGTTGCCAAGATTGCTCAGACTGCTATTGATGAGATAGTGATTGATGAGGCCAAGATATCTGCTGTTGCTGAAGATGATTTGAATGTGGATGACTATGAAATAGATACTGATGAGGAAATGGTCGTTGTTGATGAGACTAAAGCTGCTGATAATGCTAATAATGGTTCTAAGCAAGTGTTAGTGGATAACATGATTGTCCCTCTCCCAAAGATTACTCCTGCTTCAGCTTCTGAGGGGGAGGTGATTCGGTCCTCGATATCGGTTGTTACTCAGGTTGACAAGTTTATCGTAACCTCGAGAAAAAAGTTGTGAAAGTGCAGCTAGATCTGATATACTCTAGAGGGGGTGAATAGAGTATATGGTGCTTTTAAAACTTTTTACAACAATTGTTGTAATCTCAGTGAGCAGGAAAGCAGTAATAAATCTAATTACAGAACTAAACTAATCATAAGCTAATCACAGAATAATCACAGCCAGAAACAAAAATAAAGACAAGTAAAACCAGATGACACAAGGAAATATAGTGGTTCCCCTAAACTTGGGTACATCCACTCTTCTACCACCCTAGGTAGGAATCCACTGCAGGATGAGTTGATCAGGTGTCCTGGGCACCAATGAGCTTTTGATAAGGTGCGCAAAAACCAAAGCAGATTTTTTGATCAGGTGTCTTGCCGCCAATGAGCTTTTGACAAGGTGCTCAAAAACCAAACTCAAACTTTTGAAGGGAGTTTGAGAAACCCTTTACAGAGATGGAGGTGAGAGAGTGATGGAAGTCTTCTCTTTCTCAGATCAGCTGAGAAGACTATGTGGATTGATGGTGTCAAAGCTCCCCCTGAGTCCTTGAGATCTTCAGGAAAAGAAGCTTTACTGTAGGGTGATAGGCCTTCAAAAGTTGAGCTCCAGCAAAAGATAATTTCAGCAACAGCTGAAATGTTGGATGTCTGGAGTCTTGAAAGATGTTGGCCTTGAACACTTGAAAACTAGAGAGATCTGAAGATTTTGAGAAAGTTTGATCTCCTTGGATGTGTGTTCTTCAGAATTCTTTGAGACAGAATATTTTGTTCTTGTTCTGAAGATTACTGATGTCTGTCTGTGTGTGTCTGTGTATCTTCGTAATCTGTGTGTGATTCAAAAATTCTTCTCTTTTATTCTCTGATACTGAATGAAAAAACATTCTCTGTCAAGAATAGTCGTTGGCCTGCATTAATTGCATCCTTAATTGCAAAATGTCTTCTGGAGGAAAGTCCATAGAAATATTCCTTGAAAATCCCTTGAAACTTGGTCCAGAAATAAATGAAAACGGCTAGAAAATCTTCAGAATTAATTGCAGAATAACTCCTTAACTGATTTGAATTTGAATCTGGAAGAATCCTTGAAGTCATCTGAAAACGTCGAACTGAGCTCTGCTATCGTCGAACTGAGCTCAGCGAAATGGACTTATACAGCAGCAGAACATCGTCGATCTGAGCTCAAGGATCGTCGAACTGAGCTCAGAGATAGAGATCCAAAGCTGAGTCAAGATCGTCGAACTGAGCTCACCGATCGTCGAATGGAGTTCGATGATATGAAGGAGTTGAGCTCAGCGATCGTCGAATGGAGTTCGACGATCTGTCGAAGTTGAGCTAGACGATCGTCGATCGGAGTTCGACGAATCGTCGTGCTGAGCTCGACGATATGACTTGGTCTCAAGCTGAAAAAGTCTTGGTCTTGAGGGCAGCTTCCAAACTTAGACTTCTAACCCTTAGACTCAATTTTAATTGACCTTTTGAGCTATACAGGAGGTCAAACATTGGTTTCCTAGAGACATAGTGATCCTGACCCAAATTAGTAATAGGGTGTTCCAACAATCTCCCCCTATTTGGGTTAGGATTACTATTTACAGACTTTGAAAAAATTAAATAACATACAAGCAGCAATACAGAAACACAAAAAGAAAAGCTGGACAGCAGAACCACAGAGAATATATATATATATCATCCCAGATAATAATCAGAAATCACAGAGATTGTCACCTTACATTGTCATTTCCTTTCCTTGCCCTTAACAAGTTTGATTTCTCTGTTGGGATTGAGGGCTTCCTTCTTTGATCTAGTATCATCTGCTGCACCTAAAGTGGTTTGCTGTTTGGGCCTGGGAACCACAGCTTCAGGATGCAGTTCCATGTACCTGTCAGAATCAAAAAATTTGCTTGATGCATATCTTTCTAGCTCTTTCTTTCTCTGTTCAGACATTGTAGAGATGTTGGAGGAATCTCTTCCTTGCTCTTTAGCCTTTTTTGATATGATCCAGTGCAGCAAGTTCTTTCATCCTTGCAGTCCAAGCAGCTGGATTGTTCTCAGGGTCTTCAAAAGGTACTGGTGGCTCATATCTGTTAGAAGGATTGTCCTGAGGAGGCCTGGATGACACAGTTTCCTTCAACTTATAGGGAAAAGGACCAGAGGTGGTATCAGGTGAAATTTGTCCTACCCTGGAGTATGGATGTTGCCTTGAGTATCCTTTGGAGTAGACCTGGAGATCTCTTTGATTGCCTCTGTATCCTCCTCTCCTGGATTGAGAACCCCTGGATTGGCTTCCCCTATTATAGGATCTAGCATGTGGCTGATAGGGAGCTTGACTTCTAGCAGGGGGTTGAGCAGCTGAACTTCCACCTGCACCTGCATCAGGAGGAGGTGGTGGAGGAGGATGAGAGTGTTGGAATTGTGAAGAATCCTTTTCATATTTCCTTTTCTTTTTCATTGCTTTCAGTTGATTCTTAGAGTACTGCATCCAGTGCTCAGTGATAGGGCAATCATGAAGAATATAGTATGATATATCATTGTTATCGTTGACCTTGGCAGGAGGTACTCTCTTCATGACTTTGCTCCTTGCCTTTCTTTTCCTGGCAATGGTAGCAGAAGAATCATCAGAGTCTATTCTGAACTCATCACTTTCAGAACTCTGATCATCATAAAGGGCATCAATTTTCTTCATCAAATCTTTCTTGAGCTGTATGGAAACAGATGAGGCAGCAGAGGGTGTAGCAGCAGAGGTTGAAGTAGTAACAGTAGTGACAGCAGCAGATACAGAAGGTGTTGCAATTGAAGTAGAAGCAGTAACAACAGCAGCAGATATTGCAGGTTCAGTAACAATAGCAGCATCAACAGATTCACTAACAGTAATATCAGTAGTATAAATATCATCAGAAAATGTAGAAGGCTCAAACTCAGGTGCCTCTGTCATAAGGATCTCCTTAGAAATTGGTTCATCAGCAGTAACAGAAATATCAGCAGCAGTATCAAGGCTTTTAGCAGCAGTAGGGGCAGCAACATCAGAAACAACAGCAATGCTTTCAGCAGAAGAAGCAGCAGCATATACTGAGTGGACAAATGAGGTGATGATGTTGGGGTCACAGCAAGAGAATGGCATAAGGGCCTTGGACAGATCCTCTGGGGGCTGGACAGCATTTGTCTCTGGCAGACATCTGAAGTATGCAGAATCAAATTCTGAGAGCAAAGACCTGAGGTCTAATGCAAAGACTACAGCAGGAGGAATTTGATCTTGAGACACAGCAGCAGCAGCAAGAACAGGAGCTGAAGAAACAGCAATAGCAGCAGCAGCAGACAGGCTCACTGAAACAGCAGCAACAGCAGCAGCAGGCAGACTCACTTCATAGGGCATCTCCCCTGCCTAGATTCAGACAAGGCTGGATCAAGGCACACTGCAGAAGGGGCTGCCTGAGAGAAAAGAGAGGAGAGCCTGGCAGAAAGGGCTGCCACTGACAGGAGTAATGGAGCCAAGGAGGTCTCTAGAAGAAGAGATAGCCTGGGGGCTAGCAATTCATACAGCCTGTCAGCAAGGGCTGAAATGTCTACTTGCTCAATGGTGACTGGAGCAGAGGTAGAAGATGGAGGAGCAGCTGTGGGTGAGGGTAGTGGAGAGCTGGAGTAGTGGGGCAGGGATGGTTGAGGTGTGGGTAAAGTGGATATGGAGGACAGTGGGATGGAGATAGATGGGGTGAAGGTGGGTTGGTCAATGATCTCTTGTAGAAGATCTTGATAGGATGTTGAGGATGAGGGTAGCTCAGGAGGAGAGGATGGTGAATCATCCATAAAGGAATCATCAATGAGGGTGAAGGAGGGAATGGAGGGTGATGAGGTGATATCTGGTTGAGGGTAGGAGAATAATGGATGGAATTGGTCTTCTGTGAGGGGAAGAGTAGGGACTGGAGATGGTGTAGATATTGGAGAGGGGCTGGAGATGATGATGGTGGATGGAGTTTGAATGGTAGAAGGTATGGGAAGAGATGGAATTGGAGGAGGAGGAGGAGAGGCATCAGCAGGCAGGTCATCTGCAGGGGCAGAGACCTGTGGGAAGTGACTCTGAGAGTCCTAGTGCCTGAAGGAGTGCTGGAGGAGGGCCTGCTGGGCTTAATGATTTGTCTGTCCCATTTACCAAACAGGGCACAAGACAGTCTCTTGGATGCATTAATGTGGATTCCAGAAGAGACCAATAGTGCAGGGCACCTATGCTGCAGAAACACCCCTATGATTCTTCCAAAGTTTACAAAACTCTTGTTTATCTTCTTCTTAATGAGGTCAAAGAATACCTCTCCCCAATTCAAATTTTTCCTGTCTACTTGGACTCCCATAAGGCAGAGCTGATACCTTGAGATTGTATCATGAGCAGAGTGCTTAATTAGTAGCACTTTCCCAACTACATCAGCCAGGAATCTTTATTCCACAGAAAGGTTCTTTTTCAAAAGCTTGCTAGGGTTAGCCTCAGAATGACCCATTCTGGAAAGCAGGTCAGTATACTCTTCTCCAGACAAGTCAGCAGAATCTCCACCAGTTCTTAACTCAAAAACCTCTGTTAAAATTACTGGGGTTAAGGGTACCTGAGTGCCAGATATTGACCCAACAATGGTGGAGTTGTCTTGATTGTGGGCAGTGTAGACCCATTCCTTAATCTTTTCAGATGCAAGCTTAATCCTTATGGTCATGATTGCTGCCAGATTCTGCTCTTTGAATAACTCCAAGATATCCTGAAAAAACCTGGTCGGTTGTGCTGAAGGATTCCATGTCGATGTCGAAGCCAGCATCAAACTTCATGGCGGCGAGAACAGCAACAGACACAGCCATAGTTACCTGCAAAGATTCAACAAACAAAACGACCAAGTGCAGAAATGTTTGGAGGGAAAGAAAGTTCTTGCAGAGAAATCGAAAGCACAAAGGAGAACGACGGCGAAAAATGAATTTTATATTAGGGTTCGATGCAGAATTGGAAAGATCGTTGAACTCAGTTCGACGATCGAGGCTTCTAAAGGAATCTGAAGACTCTTCAACATCGTCGATCTCCGTTCGACGATATTGAATAGCATTCGAGCTCTGTTCGACGATCGTTCAGAGAACAAAATCGTCGAGCGCCGTTCGACGATCGCTGACCGGAAGAGATAGTTCATACTATCTGAGAAACGCTGACCTCAGGTCGACGATTTCAAAAATCGTCGATCTCCGTTCGACGATCTGGGTGAAAATCGTCGAGCGCAGTTCAGAGATTAGAAAAACTCTAGACACTAAGAAAAAAAATCAAGATGTTTGCCTAGTCTTGGTCAATTTTTAAGCTTTCAAAATCTTGGATATTATTTAAGATTTCCTCCATCTAACATCCCTAACTGATTTAGGAAGAAGGTGTGTTCCTTTTCATCCAAGGGCTTGGTGAAAATATCTCCCCTTTGTAAATCAGTTGGGATATATTGTAGTTCAATTTTATTCTTTTCAACATTATCCCTTAAGAAATGATGCCTAATCTCTATGTGTTTTGTCCTACTATGGAGGACTGGATTTTGAGCTATAGAAATAGCACTGGTGTTATCACAAAAGATTTTAGACTTCTCTAATTTGTAGCCATAGTCTAGGAGTTAGTTTTGAATCCACAAGATTTGTGAACAACAACTGCCTGCAGCCATATATTCAGCTTCAGCAGTTGAAGTTGACACAGAAGTTTATTTCTTACAAAACCAGGAGACAAGTCTGTCACCAAGGAACTGACAAGTTCCACTGGTGCTTTTCCTGTCAATTCTGCATCCAGCATAGTCAGCATCAGAAAATCCAATTAAATCAAATGGTGAATCTTTTGGATACCAGAGACCTAGATTTGGACAACTTTTAACATACCTGAGAATCCTCTTTACTAGTGTTAGGTGTGACTCTCTAGGGCTTACTTGGAACCTAGCACATATACCTGTAGCAAACATTATATCTGGTCTACTAGGTGTAAGGTACAGTAAAGAGCCAATCATTGCTCTATATATTGTCTGATCAACAGGTTTCCCATGTTCATCAGTATCCAATACAGCATTAGTAGGCATGGGTGTTTTCATACAAGATGCTTCAGACATGCCAAATTTCTTAACCAATTCATTTGCATATTTGGTTTGAGAAATAAAGATGCCTTCAGCATGTTGCTTGACTTGTAATCCTAGGAAGAAGGATAGCTCACCCATGCTATTCATTTCAAATTTAGAATGCATTAGGTTGGAAAACCTTCTGCACAATTTGGAGTCAGTAGAGCTAAAAATAATATCGTCTACATAAATCTGCACTAATAGGGTATGTGACTTATGAGTTCTAATGAAAAGAGTTTGGTCTACTCTACCCCTTATAAATCCATTTTCCAAAAGAAAGCATGTTAGGGTCTCATACCATGCTTTAGGAGCTTGCTTGAGACCATATAATGCTTTGTTCAATCTAAAAACATAATCAGGATAAGTTGGAGAGATAAAACCTGGAGGTTGTCTGACATATACTTCCTCTTTGATGTCTCCATTAGAAATGCACTTTTGACATCCATCTGATATACCTTGAAGCCTTTATGTGCTGCATAAGCTAAAAATATTCTGATGGCTTCAATCTTGTAACTGGTGCAATGGTCTGGTCGTAGTATATCCTTCTTCTTGAGAATATCCCTGAGCAACTAGCCTTGCCTTGTTCCTTACAATGACTCCTTGATCATCCAGTTTATTTCTGAATACCCACTTTGTTCCAATAATGGAATGATCCTTAGGCTTTGGCACTAGTTCCCACACTTTGTTCCTTTCAAATTGATGCAACTCTTCTTGCATTGCAATGATCCAGTGTGGATCTTGCTCTGCATCTTGAATGGACTGAGGTTCAATTTGAGATAGGAAGCAGGTGTGCAATAGGTTTTGGTTGACCTGATTTCTGGTTTGCACACCAGCTGAGATGTCTCCAATTATTTGGGAAATTGGATGGTCTTTTGATGTTACTAAATCAACAGGGGGTGTTGATTGTTCACCAACCTGTGTTGTTGTTTCCTCTTGTGGTACAACAACTGGCTCTTCAAGTTATTCTTCAATATGTTGAGCACTGTCTTCATCTTCACTGCTTTCATCCCTTGAGTAACCTGTAACTTGTTCAAGTCTTCAACTAGAGAATGTTCCTGCAAAGGTTCTATGGTAGAAGGGATCTTCTCCTTGAAAGACATGTTAGATTCATCAAATGAGATGTGAACAGATTCCTCAATTTTAAAGATGATTTATTATAGACCCTATAAGCCTTGCTGATCATGGAGTATCCTAGAAACACTCCTTCATCAGCTTTAGCTTGAAATTTTGCTAAATATTTCTTGTCATTGTTATGTATGTAGTAAATACAACCAAAGACTCTAAAATAATCAACTTTAGGTTTCTTCCCTTTGAGTAATTCATAGGGAGTCTTTCCATTTAGTTTATGTATCAAACTTCTATTCAGCACATAGTTGGAGGTGTTCACTGCCTCTGCCCAAAAGGATAGAGGTAGATGAGCATCTGACAATAATGTAGTGGCAGATTCAATAAGGGTTCTATTTTCCTTTCAGCTTCCCCATTTTGTTGAGGAGTTCTAGGAGCTGAGAAAGTATGTCTGATCCCTTCACTCTGACAGAACTCTTGCATAAGAAGAGAATCAAACTCTGTCCCATGATCACTTCTGATCAGGGCAATGTGAGTATTGAACTCAATCTGTATACATTTGAGAAACTCTGTCAGACACTTAAAGTTATCAGACTTCTTCCTTAGAAAGAACACCCAAGTGAATCTAGAGAAGTCATCTACAACTACTAAAGTGTAGGATTTCCCTCCTAGGCTTTGTACTGTGATGGGTCCAAAAAGATCCATGTGTAACAGATATAATATCCTAGGTCAATCACTCTTATTAAGTGACTTAAAGCTATTTTTAGTTTGCTTGCCTAATTGACAAGCCCTGCAGAGTCCTTCCTTCTTGTAGGGGCCAGAAGGTAGTCCTCTAACAAGGTTGTCCTTGGATAGCCTAGCAATAGTTCTAAGGTTTAGGTGTCCTAGTCACTTATGTCATAAAATATTTGGTCTACAGACAGAATTAAACAGGCAAATATCTACATCAGTTGAAAGAAAATCTACTAGATAGATGTTACCTTTCTTTTTACCTGTCAGCACAGTTGTGTTGTCCTCTGACTTGATTTTGCATAATGTTGTGCTGAAGGTCACCTGGTAGCCTTCATCACACAGCTGACTGATGCTTATTAAGTTGTGTTTCAGTCCTTCCACATAAGCTACCTTCTTGAAAGTTACTGATCTAATCTGGACTGCACTATATCCTTTAGTCTGTCCAAAGTTTGAATCACCAAAGATAACTTTGGGTCCAAGCTTGGCTCTAAAGGAAGTGAGGTTGTCCTTGTTCCCTGTCATGTGCTTAGAGCACCCACTATCCAAGTACCATTGCTGGTTAGAAGTTGGATAGGTCTTCACCTGCACATAAGACAATTCATTTGTTTTTGACCCAGTTTACCTTGGATCTAGGTTGATAACCTTTAAATTCTGAAATAAAGGACATCCAGGTTGACTCTTATATCCTTCAGGATGATATCTCCTTGGAGATATAATCCATTCAGTATAAGGGTTAAAGATTTGGGATGAAGGACCCTTAGGATTGAATTTTGATTTGCCCTTAAAAAAATTTCCAGAGCTCTGACCTCTGTTCAACGATCTTGGAGCTGCGTTCGACGATCTTGGGTCAGATCGTCGAGCTCCGTTCGACGGTCGACTATAGCAGAGTTCAGGAACTTGAGATCGTCGACCTGAGTTCGACGATTTTGCCTGAGATCGTCGATCTGCGTTCGACGATTTCTGCTGGGACTTAGTTTTCTGGGGCAGATCAGAATTTTTCCTAGCTACCTCTACAACTCCCTTTCCTTTGTTAGAAATGAATTTGATTGGAGTTGTTAGAACTATAGGTTGGCTGGATGAAGCACCCAAGCCCAGTGTACTATTAAATCTGGAGTTCACTGTGCTTGTGATGTCCATCAGCTTGATGCTTCTCCCATTAAGGGATTCTTCAAGCTTCTTGGCCTCAGATAGCTCACTTTTCAGTGAAGCTATCTGCTCCCTACAGCACTCCAACTCCTGAGAGAGTTTGAGATTTTCTGACTTTAAAGTATTATATTCAGACAAATGATTTCTGAGAAAGATAATTTCTTTCTCAGACTTTAGCAGGTCTAAACACAATGCTTTAAATTCAGATTTAAAGTCCTCTGAGTTAAAATCAAAAGAACTAATTACCTGATCTTCTTCAGGTTGAGTCTTTGAGTCTGACTCTGACTCCTCTTCTTCTAAATTATGTTGTGAGGCATTGATTGCCATCATGCAGAACTCTTTCTCTTCTGCATCATCCTCATCATCACTGGAGCTGGATGAGGCTTCTGACTCCTCTTCAGTCTCACTTCAGGATTCAGCAACAAACCCCTTTCTTGTATGTTTGTTTTTGCTTGATGAGGGTTTGCCATTGCCATTCCTCTTGGATTCTTTCTCCTTTCTTCTTTCTTTCTTGTCCCTTCTGTCCTTGTTTTTGTTTTCTGGACAGTCAGGAACTATGTGCCCTGGTTTCCTGCAACCAAAGCAAACAATGTCTTTATTATTATTAATGGACTTGTCATACCTTGGCTTATCATGCTCCTTGTATGATCTCCTTCTGAAGTCCTTTCTGGCCATCTTGTAAAATCTTTTGGCCAACAGACTGAGCAGCTCATCATTGCCTGTGACTTTGTCTTTATGCTGATCTTCAGTTGCTTTGAAGGCTATGGTCTTCTCTTTTCTTGTGGCTGGTGAGGCAGCCTTCTGTTCTTCTTCTCTATTCTTGATGAGTAGCTCATAAGATTTGAGCTTACCCAATAGAGCTTCAGTGGTGATCTCATTTAAACTTCTGGCATCCTTGATTGGCCAGATTCTTGAATCCCAAGTGCTAGGGAAGCACATTAGAATTTTGTCATTGAGTTCAGTTAGTGAGATCTCTTTATCCAATGTCCTGAGTTCACTGACAATTAGACTGAGCCTGTTGTACATGTCTCCCACTGACTCAGTTTCTCCCTTCTTGAAATTCTCATATTGAGATATGAGGTGGGATCTCCTATCCTTTCTCTCATCAGTTGAGCCTGAGACTATTTCAGAAAGTTTGTCCCAAATTTCCTTTGCTGAATTGCATTCAGCCACCTTTTGAAATATGTCATCAGACATTGTCTGGGCTAAGATGTTCATAGCCTTGGCATCAGCTACCTTCCATCTCTTGATGTCAGCTTCTGTTCCTGATGGAGGTGGAACAGCAGTTGTACTTGAATTCTCTGGAGGTCTTGGACATACTGTCAAAACAGAGTTAAAAATATCTTCGTCAATAGAATTCATGTACAGTCTGATCCTTGCTTTCCAAAGTGCAAACTTGGATAGATTGCACACTGGAGGTCTGGTGCTAGCATAATCTTTGTTTTGGGCCATGATTTGTGAAAACAAAATTTAATAATAAACTTCAAAAGAAAAACAGATCTAACTAGGGATCTTTTGGGTTCAGGTGTTAGCCTGTGCAACCACCAAGTGTGGTATGTTTAACCAACCTCCCTCTGATACCAATTGAAAGTGCAGCTAGATCTGATATACTCTAGAGGGGGGTGAATAGAGTATATGGTGCTTTAAAACTTTTTACAATAATTGTTGTAATCTCAGTGAGCAGGGAAGCAGTAATAAATCTAATTACAGAACTAAACTAATCATAAGCTAATCACAGAATAATCACAGCCAGAAACAAAAATAAAGACAAGTAAAACCAGATGACACAAGGAAATATAGTGGTTCCCCTAAACTTGGGTACATCCACTCTTCTACCACCCTAGGTAGGAATCCACTGCAGGATGAGTTGATCAGGTGTCCTGGGCACCAATGAGCTTTTGATAAGATGCTCAAAAACCAAAGCAGATTTTTTGATCAGGTGTCTTGCCACCAATGAGCTTTTGACAAGGTGCTCAAAAACCAAACTCAAACTTTTAAAGGGAGTTTGAGAAACCCTTTACAGAGATGGGGGTGAGAGAGTGATGGAAGTCTTCTCTTTCTCAGATCAGCTGAAAAGACTATGTGGATTGATGGTGTCAAAGCTCCCCCTGAGTCCTTGAGATCTTCAGGAAAAGAAGCTTTGCTGTAGGGTTATAGGCCTTCAAAAGTTGAGCTCCAGCAAAAGATAATTTCAGCAACAGCTGAAATGTTGGATGTATGGAGTCTTGAAAGATGTTGGCCTTGAACACTTGAAAACTAGAGAGATCTGAAGATTTTGAGAAAGTTTGATCTCCTTGGATGTGTGTTCTTCAGAATTCTTTGAGACAGAATATTTTGTTCTTGTTCTGAAGATTACTGATGTCTGTCTGTGTGTGTCTGTGTATCTCTGTAATCTGTGTGTGATTCAAAAATTCTTCTCTTTTATTCTCTAATACTGAATGAAAAAACATTCTCTATCAAGAATAGTCGTTGGCCTGCATTAATTGCATCCTTAATTGCAAAATGTCTTCTGGAGGAAAGTCCATAGAAATATTCCTTGAAAATCCCTTGAAACTTGGTCCAGAAATAAATGAAAATGGCTAGGAAATCTTCTGAATTAATTGCAGAATAACTCGTTAACTAATTTGAATTTGAATCTAGAAGAATCCTTGAAGTCATCTGAAAACATCGAACTGAGCTCTGCTATCGTCGAACTGAGCTCAGCGAAATGGACTTATATAGCAGCAGAACATCGTCGATCTGAGCTCAAGGATCGTCGAACTGAGCTCAAATATAGAGATCCAAAGCTGAGTCAAGATCGTCGAACTGAGCTCACCGATCGTTGAATGGAGTTCGACAATATGAAGGAGTTGAGCTCAGCGATCGTCGAATGGAGTTCGACGATCTGTCGAAGTTGAGCTAGACGATCGTCGATCGGAGTTCGACGAATCGTTGTGCTGAGCTCGACGATATGACTTGGTCTCAAATGAAAAAGTCTTGTCTTGAGGGCAGCTTCCAAACTTAGACTTCTAACCCTTAGACTCAATTCTAATTGACCTTTTGATCTATACAGGAGGTCAAACATTGGTTTCCTAGAGACATACTGATCCTGACCCAAATTAGTAATAGGGTGTTCCAACAAGTTGCCAAGGCGATAAGTACTCCTCCAGTTATTCCAAAGGAGGTAGTAGATGTTTTTGATGAGGAAGGAGATACAGAGGGGCATCCTCCTGTCCTAACTACTGAAGAGCTGATGCTGATTTCTAATGCTCGATTATCTCAAATCCATGAAGATCTGCCCTCTTTTCCCAGTATTCCTTCTGAAGATGTTCCTAGTTCGAGTGTTGATAGTTCTATCCTGAAGACCATAGAATCCATGTTGGACAAACAACAACAATAGTTTGAAGCCTCCATGCAAAAAGTTCTGAAAAAGGTCAAGGAAATAGAGAAGGATCTTAACAATAGACTTACATAAGTTAAAATCCAGATTGACATGATTGATGCCAAGCTGGATTCAATGTTTGTCAAAGGTGGCAAAGTTATCACTCTAAACATGCAAGGGCTCAAGTATACTACAGAAGTTCTTCAAAATGTTAACAAGAACGTTGTAACCATGATCAATGCTCACAATCGATCGATGGTTCATTTTGACACGTTAATGGAATCGTATGCCAATGTTGTAGTTGCAGAAGTCAGGAAGGGGGAGAATGATGTGAAAGCTAAGGTGGATGCGGTTAAGGCTGCCATGTTAGCAAAATTTAAAGGAGTCAATGATTACAGCTATGAAAACTTTTCTTGGCTACATAATGAGATCTTTGGTAGGCCAGGCCAAGTATTTCAAGTACATGTTGTGCCTGCTCATGTTGAAGTTCACCCTACTAAGGATTACTCTCAATATTGAACAGACACACAGGATCTCTCTCAGGACAGATCCGATATTGCTGCTGCTGGGTTCCCAGATGTTCAAGTAGTTGAAGATATCCCTCCTCCAATGTACAAGAAAAGAAGATATGGTGAAGCTACATTTGCTGTCAGGTTAAAGCCCGTCAAGGAAGAGCCAATTAGAGAGATGGCTGAGGTGTGGAGTCCAATATCAAGAGGAATCATCTTAGACACTTTCACCTCAGTTTATGTTGGGGAGAAACCAGATGGAAGGACTACGATAGAGATGAATAACAAAAGTATGAGGTGTCCTGCGTGAAGATAAGGATTCACTTCAAAAAGTACAGACGTGATGATCCAGCTGTACCTCCAACTCCTCTAAGATACTATCCAAAGCCCAAGGTGTATTTTGTTAGACAACTTCAGAAGAGCCAGGGCAAGTAGGGCTAATGGGTTTATTTGTTTTGATTATTGTATATGGTTGTGGTTTCCCCCAAACTAAAAACTCTTAATTGATTTTTATATATACGATTTAATATTTTGACTGGGAAAGTGCATTGTGTTTAATTTCCTTTTATTCTTAAATCTTTTTAATTTGATGCTCTATGATTATTATTATTGTGTAATTCACCTTAGCTTATAGGATTCTGACTTCTTCAAATAGGGGTTGATTGTTGGGTATTGTATCCACAATTACCCTGATTTGAAGAAGGGTCTAGTTAAGCTAAGATGAATTGTGATTGTATTTGATATTACGTTTTCAGTTATGTACTTGCAAGTTTATATTATCAAATACACACCAATGTCAGGTTAAAGTGGGTTAGTAAATACAGGATAAAACAATGTAATCTTTCATTATGTAGGCCAATGTGTTAACTCACGTGTAATCTCTCTATTGGGGTATACTTTTATCTCAAGTGCATGAGGAGGATCAAGGAAGAAGAAGAACCCGATTTTACCCAAGTAAAATTCGTTGAGTATGGTAAGGGATATTCGTCAAATTCATCGAGTATCATCAATACTCATCGAATTCATTTTATATACCTACCAGCACTCGTCGAGTTCATCATATGTTCTTGTGGTAAAATATCTGAAAAGTTGGAAAAACAGTTAAGTAAAATTCATCGAGTATCATCAGGTATACTCGTCGAATTCGTCGAATGTATCTAACGATACTAGCTGAATTCATCGAATATACTTGTCGATACACGCTGAATTCGTTGAATCATATTGATGCTACTTATCTGGATTTTCATAAGGCAAAATCGTCGAGTATGTCGATGGCGTCGAGTGTGTCGACTGTGTTGATGACGTCGAGTGCGTCAACAACATCAAGTGTGTCGAGTATGTCGATGGCGTCGAGTGTGTCGAATGCATCAACCGCATCGAGTGCGTCGAGTCTGCTAGCTTATACTCGCCGAATTCGTCGAGTATGGTTTCAGCTTTGGCATTGAGTGGCTAGTTGTTTTTAGCTAGATTTCACTAAGTCAAAATCGTCATATATCTATAACTGTTCGGCGAGTATACTGACTATACTCGACGAATATGACTTTAGTTATATTTTTTGGCAAAATTTTTGAATTACGGCTCGGGTTGGACGACGGTCACGCACAGTAATTTTCGTAAGTCTATTTTTGGAATTTCTTTGTATAATCGCTGCATTTGATGTTGTCTATAAATACTTAGGGTGGATTTTTCATCAACCCTAATCTTGCAAATCATTCTTATTTTCAAGTTGAGAAAGCTTCCAAAAACACTCTTCATCGGCTTCTTGTACTATACGCGAAATCCGATCGGTCGATAGCAGCAAGCAAGCAAGACTCGATCTTCATTTTTCTGATTCGACTAGATCCGAGTGTTTTGAAGATCTCTATTCCTACAGATCTAGTCGATTCAAGTTTCAAGATCCAAGTCTTCAAAGTCTTCCAAGTTTCTGAGTTGTTGTGTTGTCCAAGACTATTCAAGATCATCTTTTCAAAGAACGATGAATGTTCTCTGTCGTGTTCTCTAAGGTGTAAGATTTGTTGAAATCTGAGAAAGGTGAAGTAGCTGAATCTAGCCCTTTGTGGTATATAGGCGAGGCGGGATAGTGGACGTACCCAATACGGGGAACCACTATAGATCTCGGCGTTCCATGTGCTTTTTTTCAAATATTTTTTATTCCGCGAAAAGACATAGACATCACCTATTCACCCCCCCCCCCCCCCCCCCCTAGGTGATTTAGGTTATTTAGGTAGTTGCTAGATAGTTTCAGAATGCATTGAGTAGAAGGGCTTCTGCATATGTCAATTGGATTTTGATGCATGTTGAGCGTCTAATCAGTGACTTGGAAGCCTTGAGAATCTCTTGTGTCGAAAGAGGAACAACGACGAATTCATGTTTAAACTGGATGGAGGTGTAATGTGACCTTGCAGATAGAACACGACAGGCGTTGGATCTTAATGAAAGCATGAAGCGCTTTGTGACTGACAATGTATATGGGTCTAACACAGAGTTTTCTTATAAAGATGGTCTTTTGCGGAAAGATAACCGTTTGTGTGTCCCAAGGTGTGATACTTTACGGGAGGAGTTAATGAATGAGACATACTTTTCAAAGTACTCGGTCTACCTGGGGGCACAAAGATGTTTGAGGATATGAAAAAGCTTTTTGGCGGCCAGGGATAAAGAAGGACATAGCTCATTATGTGGCGAAGTGTCAAACTTGTGTCCTAGTGAAGGCTGAATGTCAGAAACCCGGTGGTTTCCTAAAGTCCTTACCGATCCTAAAGTGGAAGTTTGACGACATTGTTGGAACCGTTGTTTCACAGTCCCTATATTTGAGAATATCAAATCTCAGTTTGTATTTGATCACATCGTGTGTTGATAGAGTGTGCAGGTTGATAGGTTCAAGCATAGAAAATAAGTATCCTATGGATGCTAATGCCGAGCTATAGAAGTTATCGTCGGGAGGTAGCGGTGAATTAATTGGACAGAGCTCTCGGGAACCTATCGCTTTGCAATAGCTCTACCGCCCGCGCTATCTCGATGAATTAATTGGATAAATCTCCTGGGATCCTCCCGCGCAAGCGTTAGCAGGGTACCACGACGTGGTAACCCACTCAACGCCTCAAGGCGTTGAGAGCATTGAGACAGTACAACCACCGGGCACTATCATGTTAATGCGCCGTGGTAGTCCACTCAACCCTTCAAGCGTTGGGTGTGTTAAGACAGGCTTACCGCCAGGCGCTAGCTTGGTATTGCGTCGCGGTAGTCCACTCAATTTTTCAAGGCGTTGAGTGTGTTGAGACAGGCCTACCACTGGGCGATATCTTCCTACCGCGTCGCGTTAACATTGGTAAAAGGAAAATATTTGTTTTGAATATTTTTTTGAACTTGGAGGACAGCTAGCACAACAAGCGCATGAACCTACCGTCGGGCGCTAGTCTTACCGCTAGCGGTAGCCTATCTTCACGAAGACGTATATAAAGTCGTCTCGGTTTCTGTGCTGATTACTGATGACAAAAAAGAGACAGGAGTTCGTGCATTCTAGGGTTTGGCCGCCTCTCCGCATTTTGTTCAAATCATCTTCGTCAAAGGAATAGGACTCTGTCTCCCTCCCATTCGTGAACGAAGAACTCCGGCGATCCAAGATCTACATCGACTACGAATAGCCGACCGGTTGCTAGCATATGAAGATCTCAAGCACCAGTTGCAGATCACTCGATGGAGAAATCGTCAAGAGGGAGAACTTAATCTGTTAGATTCTTTACATCCTTATTCTTATAATCGACCGGTAAGGGACGTCGGAATTCGAGGAGGATTCCGTGGAAAATCGTCCTGGGGATTGGGACGTCTAGATCAGAGGATCTAGTGGGGCTCTAAGACCCTTCCTTGCGTGGGGGTAAATAGTCGGCTTTAGGACCTTTCTCGGATGGAAAGGGATAAAGCCAACCGATTCGTGGAGCGGGTTGGTATAGAAAACACAAGAGTTTTATTTTTCACCGCCTTTGATCTTCGGTGTCACGGAGATCACATTTTTGTAGGTGTTCAAAAACGATTGTTGTTTTTAAATCTTGCAATGAAATTTGTTTTTTGTGATATTACCTACATGAGTATGCTGCGAATACTGTTTTGATTTCTTGTGTGTGGTGCTCAAGCGAATTCGTGCAGGAAATGAGTTCACAGACTTACCGCCATGCTCTAGCTACCTAATGCCCCACGGTAACTTCTGGAACTCGATTTCTGGGCCAAAATATTTTAATTTTCTATTGACTTGAAAAACCTTATTCACCCCCCTCTAAGGTTGGCCACAAGATCCAACAAGTGGTATCAGAGGCAGGTTACTTCAAAAGGCTTAAAATCCTGAAGTAAGATGGCCAACTCTATTCATGCGTTCTCTGAGGGAAAAGGTGTGAGTAGACCTCCACTGTTCATGGGGAGTGACTATAGTCACTGGAGGACCCAGATGAAAATTTTTCTGATGACTCAAAGCATGGATGTATGGTCCATGGTAGAGACGAAATACAGTGCACCCACGGTCACTGTAGGTGATACCATTTTAATCAAAACAAATGATAAATGGGATGACACAGATAAGCTTAGATGTACGAATAATGTTAAGGATATAAACTCTCTATTCTGCGCATTAGATAAAACTGAATTCAATAGAATCTATAACTGTGAAACTGCTTATGATATTTAGCACCTACTTGAACTTACTCATGAAGGTACTTCGCAGGTGAAAGATTCTAAGTTGTTCCAACTCGAGTCTGAATATGAACAGTTCTGGATGGAGATAGACGGGGAAGTTGATAGCATGCATACATGATTCACCAAGATTGTCAACCCCTCAAGATCCCTCGGGAAGAGCTTTTCAAATGGTGATCTGGTGAGGAAGATCCTGTGATCTTTGCCTCTTCGCTTCAACCTGAAGGTGACTGCGATCACTGAATCTCATGATATCAGCACTCTGGAGATAGAAAGCCTCATCGGAAATCTGAAGACACACGAACTTGAACTAATGATTCAAGCGGAGGAATATCCTAGGGAAGCAAAGAAGAAGGGATTCACGTTGAGGGCTGCAAGGGAGAAAAAGGTTGCTGAAGAATCTGAGGAGGATGATGAGAAAAACTTCTACATTTGAGAGTTCAAAAAATTCATAAAGAATCCCAAGAAGCATAGACAATTTAAGAAATTCCTGAAGAGAGGAGATGAAGAAGCCCGAAGGTGGACCAAACCAGTGAAGGAAACAAAAAAGCGATGATGAGAAGTCCCAGCCTGAGTGCTATCACTGTCACAATCCTGGGCACATAAAGAGGGACTGCCCAAGCCTCCATAAGGAGGAAAAGGAAAAGCAAATCCGGCACAAAGAGAAGAAGAAGGTACTAAAGGCGCTCATGTGGGATGAAAATGGATCTAACGAATCAAGCACCTCAAGCTCTAGCTCTAAAGACGAGGTAAATCTATGCTTTATGGGAAGGAGTCGAAAAGAATCTGACGATGAGTCCAGTGTCCAGAGCGACACTGAGGTAACTCCACCCATATATACTAAACTTCTTGAAATTTATGAACATTTATGTGAGAAGTTAGACAGTATGTTTCTTTAGAAGAAGTCCATGCAAAATGAGAATAAGAAAATAAAAAAGGACTGAAAATTTAAAGAATGAATTAATAAAAGTGGCAAAAAGAAGATCGAATGTCTAGAGTGTCCGCATTTGATGACAAAGATTGAAGAACAAGAAGCAGGTCTCTCCAAGGCATCTTTGAGAACAATTGTTTTCATCAATGAAAGGAATGCCTTGGGGAAAAGACTTCAAATATCTCTTGCCAAGATAGAGAAAGGCAAAAAGCAATTTGTCAATCAGTGTGTAATGCTAATTACTGAGAACACCACCTTAAAGGCAAGGATCCATGATCTCGACTGTACTGTCCAAAAATTTGGAATAGGCCAAAACTCATTGGATATGATGTTGGGAGCACAGTGTCATGGATCAGGAAAATTTGGACTAGGTTACGTGAGTCCAACATTACCACCGAGTGGAAATCACTATTATGCCAAGCCTAAGTCCAACTTTAACAAATCTAAAGATAAGGTTAAAAGTTCGGGAGGGTTATCCCCATCCTGTAACACCCCCATCCATCAGATGGAATATAACAGAAGGTCCGGTCGGGGCCCCACGCCATGTGCCACAAACAGTCAGCGGAGTTACGTATTAATACCAAGATAACAGCATAGGAATGTGTATCATAACTCAGAGCATTCTAGCAGAAGCTTTTAAACAGTTATAAGAACCCATACAAAACACGTGAAGATCCATAACAGCCACAATAGGAATGAAATAACATACACCACCTTTGGCCTTATGGCCTTACATTTGTTTGATCAATAAAAGTGTATTACATACTTCGGCTTGCATGCGAGCTATACATGACAGTATATAAAATAAAACACTTCGCTTTGGCCTCTGAGGGCCAGCACAACACCAAGAGCTTCAACCCGTTATTTGTCACTGGGCTCATCTGTTCCTGCATAAGAACAATCCACCGCACGATGGCAAATAAGGCAATGGTAAGCTAAAGCTGACCAAATTATAACGACCCCCCCCCCCCTTAATCGGGGCGGCGGTGCTCCTTCCCTGTATTTCATTAGTATAATCAAACATGATAGTGAAAGTACAATTTAAGCACAGTTCACCACAGGCATAGGCAAGCACGACCACACACCCCATGCACTCAGGGCACATTCTTGGTGAATCTGGTCCATTCCGAGGCTTCACCACCGCCCCCAGGACGGCAAAACATCGTGAGCATTTTAGTCTTTACGGCTGAAGCCTAAGACCCGCCCTCAAGTCCATTGGTAAGTGTCGCGTACATTTGTTCTCTTTAACTGAACCACATAGAGCGGGTACGGTTCCACTCAACCCGTTACTCACACTGTCACGTCAATTTAAGCCATAGGCGCGGGTCAAGCTTCCCCGAATCCCGAGTATCGATCATACAATAGTACATAACCCAGTTATGCACAAGGTTGGCTCGGAGACCAAACCAACTGGGCTCCCAGAGCACACAACCTCACAACACTGGCCCCCAGGTCTCAAAGAGATAGGCCTCACAATAACAGAGCTACCGCCGTGCGGTACCTGCCAGAAATATGTTTCTGCCCAGTTTTTCAGGTGCACCTTGGAGTTAGTCCCCAAGGCTCCTTGTTGCAATCTACCACGTAGAAAACCCGAAAAACAAATGGCACGGAGTCTTCTCCGGCGATACATGCATAATGAAAACATCAACGATCCAGACCAACATGTCCGTATAGGCTTCACACACCATAATTATTCCCGTACTTCGATTCCGGACTCTATATGTAAGACTACAGGGATAAACCATATCTACCCGAAGGAATACCTCACACTCACCACGCACTCGCGGGAGAGAGTTTCTTATGAAAAAAGGAAGAGGACTTCACATGTCCAAGTAGAGAATCATTACCCTAGAGGTTCACTTTAGCGCCATGGAAAACTAGCCTAATGAAAAGCACCGCAACGGACTCGCCTCCGCGGATCTGGACTCGGCTCGCGATTCGGAGCTCTGAAGCTCCAACAATGGACGGAATCCTCCTTCTTATTCTTCCTTTGCTCTCCCCTCTCTCTAACTCTTAGAAAGAGAAATGGCCAAATGGAATGAGGTCTAAACCCTCATTTCCCAACTATATACCAACAGGAGGGATCTTGGGTCGTTGGATCCCTCTAAAATGAAACAGACAACCTAGATTGACCTTTAAAAGCATCTACCTGGGGTCACACACAGCCTGTGACACACCCGTGTCACAGGCCGTGTCTCACTTTTGTACAAGAATTCGTCGATCTCCGAATCATGACACGGTCTCTAATACGCCCATGTCATCCCTGGACACGCCCTTGTCAAGCCTAGACACGCATGTGTGCCTCAATTGACACAGAAACTATCGCGCCCGAACAGGACACGACTTGGGACACGCCCGTGTCCGTGATGGACATGCCCGTGTCCGACCTAGACATGCACGTGTCCCAGGGCGTGTTGCTTACTCAACACAGCCCAACAAACACAGAGCAGGACACAGCTTTAGACACGCCCGTGTCCGCCCTGGACATGTCGGTGTCCGACCTGGACATGCCTGTATCCCAAACTGTGTTCAACACTCAGTAAAACTCAGCCAATTCCGGAAAAGGACACGGCTCTGGACACACCCGTGTCACAGGCCGTGTGAAACCATAATGGCTCCAAAGCTCTCAAAAACACTACCTATTCATATTCGAGTTTTGGGGCGTTACAATCCCCCCCCCCCCTAAAAAAATTTCGTCCCGAAATTACAAAATGGAAATGTACACCAAGTTAACTGGTGCCTGAGTAGAAAAGCTCGGGATACTCCTCAAGCATGGTCTGCTCTCGCTCCCATGAAAGCTCCTCACGACCACAATTTTCCCATCGGACCTTGACCATCCTGATAGCTTTGTTCCACAATTGTTTGACCTCCGTATCCTCGATCTGAATGGGTCTAACTTTCGTTGTTAGCCCACTATCGTCTGATACTTAATCTGCAGCAACCACTTGCGCTGGTTCTTTCACGGCTTTGCATCGGACTGAGATGTGGAATACATCATGTAAACCACTAAGCTTTACTGAAAGAGCCAACCAATATGCGGCTTCACCAACTCGCTCCAAGATCTCAAAAGGACCAACATACCTCAGACTAAGCTTCTCTAAGCGTCGAATCCTTGATACGTCTTTAAACGGCTTTATCTTGAGGTATACCCAGTAGCCCACCGCAAACTTCATGTTCTGATGCTTGGCGTTGTAATACTTGGCTTGTCTATCTTGAGCAATCAGTAGTCGTTCCCGAATCAACCAAATAGTTGACGTAGTATCTTCAACCTCTCTTCTCTTATAAAGCTTTGATTCTCATGTTTCTACTCAAGCCAAAGGTGTACGACGCCTCCTTCCATATAGAGCCTCAAACGGCGCCATCTGAATACTGGCATGGTAGCTGTTATTGTATGCAAACTCAATAATATAAAGATGGTCCTCCCACCTTTTACCAAAATCCAGTGCACACATACAAAGCATGTCTTTCATCATTCTGTTCACCCTTTCAGTTTGCCCATCTGTCTGCGGGTGAAAAAGCTGTGCTGAAGTTCAGCTTGGTACCCAACAACTGATGAATGAGCCTCCAATCGTTGGATGTGAACCGACCATCGCGGTCACTAACGATGCTTTCGGGTACACCATGCAAACTGACTATATTATCCATATAAAGCTTCGTCATCTTCTCTACAGAATCAACCTTCCTATTGGGTATAAAATGTGACACCTTCGTTAAACGATCAACAATCACCCAAATGGTGTCGTCACCCTTGTGCGATCTCGGCAAACCGTGCACGAAAACCATAGAGATGTCATTAAACTTCCACTCTGGTATAGGCAAGGACTTTAGAAATCCACTCGGCTTCTGGCATTCGGCCTCCACCAAGGCGCAAGTTTGACACTTCGCCATGCATAACGTTGTCTTTCTTCATACCTGGCCACCAGAACAGCCTCTTCATGTCTTTGAGCATCTTTGTGCTCCAAGGATGAATTGAGTACTTAGTAAAATGTGCCTCGTACATCAAATCTTCTCGTAATTTCCCAACATTAGGGACGCACAACCGACCACCTTTCCAAATAAGGCCATCATCAACATAAAACTGGTCATTTGACCCATCCACGAACTCTGCCAAGCGACGTTTCAAGCTTACGTCCAACTCTAAGGCCTATCGAATCCTGTCCGCGAGGTCGTATTGAACCTCTGTCCAACTCAAACATGCATAGCACTAGACCCCTTGTCAACACACGAGATCTCCAAAGCCTCCAAATCATGAATGAGCCTCTCGTCATGCATCTGCAACCAGTTGGACTGTGTAGGAGTTCTATGGCTCGGATCATCTGCAACAATATTCCCCTTCCCGGGAATATAATGAATCTTGTAAGTATAGTCCCCAAAGAACTCCATCCACCTACGCTAGCGCATATTAAGGTCCTTTTGATCAATCAGATACTTCAGACTCTTGTGATCCGAATAAATGTTGATCTTTACTCCATATAGGTAATGCCTCCAAAGCTTGAGAGTGAATACCACGATCGCCAACTCCAAGTCATGGACCGGGTAGTTCCTCTCATGCACTTTTAACTGGCGTGATCCATAGGCTATCACCGACCAGTGCTGAAGCAGAACACAGCCTAACCCACTCCTAGAGGCATCAGTGTAAACCTCAAAGCATTCATAACCACAAGGCGAACATAACACAGGTACCGTGGTCAAACGACACTTTAGTTCTTCGAAAGCTTGTGCACATTCAGACGATGAAACGAACTTCTGATCCTTCCTTGTCAGAGTAGTGAGGGGAAATGCTATCCGTGAGAAGTTCTCCACGAAGCGCCTGTAATAGCCGCCAAGCCCAGAAAACTCCGGACTTCTGCCACCGAAGACAACACAGGTCACTCCCGTATAGAAACTATCTTTGTCGGATCTACCGCAATACCTTCTCCACTAAC
Source organism: Platanthera guangdongensis (assembly GCA_039583875.1). Lineage (NCBI taxonomy): Eukaryota > Viridiplantae > Streptophyta > Magnoliopsida > Asparagales > Orchidaceae > Platanthera > Platanthera guangdongensis. Next base: position 3,778,534 of record CM077160.1, read on the forward strand.
CACGTGACCAAGGAATGCTACCAAGGACAACCAAAATTCGCATTCGGAGAACTTGGCATACAGTTGGCTCCTCCTCAATGTCTCCAACACCATATGTAGGTGCTTGAAATGATCCTCCTCATACTGCGAGTACACCTGTATATCGTCGATAAAGACTATCATGAACTGATCCAAGTATTCTCTGAACGTTCTATTCATCAAATCCATAAATACGGATGGCGCATTCGTCAGCTCAAACGACATGACAGTGAACTCATAATACCCATAGCGTGTGCTGAAAGCCGTCTTGGGAATGTCACTTTCCCTTATCCGCAGCTGATAGTATCCGGATTTCAGATCCAACTTTGAGTACACAGTCGACCCCACCAGCTGGTCGAACAGATCATCAATCCTTAGGATCAAATACTTAATCCTTTTCATTAGCTTATTCAACTCCCCGTAATCAATGCATTTCGATTGATTTGGGGCTCCATGAACTCACAAAATATAGAAGAAAATGATAGCTCAAAGCAAACTAAAAAGAAAACTATGCAAGCTATCAAATGTCATGTCAAGGACCCCCAAACACTACTCACACTACTAAAAAACAGACTTTTAGCCACGACAGATTGCCGTGGCTAAAAGTCAAAAACCGTGGCTAATACTTTTTAGCCACGGCTTACCCACGACAAATGGGCGTGGGCAATGTGAGCGTGGCTAATAGTATTAGCCACACTGAATCAGTGCCAAAAAGAGTTTTAGCCATGAATTTTAGCCACAGTTTCGAATCGTGGCTAAAGGGTCTCTTTTCAGCGATTATTAGCCACGGTCCCATTGCCCCGACTTTTTGCCACGGTTCAGGCTTCCGTGGCTAATACTAGCTTATTAGCCACGGAATAGGCAAACCGTGGCAAAAAGTATTTTGTTTGCCATGGTTCAGTCATCCGTGGCTAATACTAACGTATTTGTCACGGTTCAAGTGCCGTGGCTAATACTTATTATTAGCCACAGTTTTTTGCCGTGGCAAAAAAAACCGTGGCTAAAAGTCATTTTTCTAGTAGTGTCATTCCTCCTGATAAGTCTTTATGAGCATTGTGAGGATGGGCACCTTGGTTCAAAAAGTCACTTCAATCTTGTGCATAGACTCTAACTTAAGCTTAGTGCCGCTAGTTCAAGTCTTGGTATGACATAGATAGACATGTGACGTGATTATTCACTCTATTTCTCTAGTGTTAGCATTTTTAAAGGATCGAGATAAACATGTAAAATACGATATTTCTACTTTTTGTTTTCTCTCGGTTGATGCTACACGTACACGTCATTGCCTTATTTAACGCTTCTATGCATAAGAATTGGACTAACACTCCACTATATGTTTTTCACACATAGGTACTGGCACACGATTTATACTTTGACGCTTACAATGTTTAAATGTGATTAACACTATAACTCTTGTAGCATTGAATTGTTCCTTGTTGTATGCTTAGTCTACTTTTATGATGTCCAATCCATATAAACTGTGCAAAATGACTTATTTTATGTTCGTGTACTCCGCTCCTATGATTACTTATGTGCTTCATATTCTCTGATTTGCATTTTTTGGGTCACCCCACTAGTTTTCACTGTTTGCTTTACTGATTGTGTGCATTATCTGCTGTTTCTTCCACGCTTATCATATATCTTGTTTTTTCCCACATGACTGTTTGGTCTGGCCCGCCCCCTTTTGATATTATCAAAGGAGGAGATGAGAATGTTCATGAGAATTATTGTAGGGTATGATCTCATGTAGGGGGAGCTTGTTTCAATGTGTGCATATAAATAGGGGGAGCGTGTAGAACACATAGGTAGGGGGAGCGTGTGCGTAGGGGAGCTATATAGAGAACCTGAAACTTGAATCCTGGACATTCAAGTTTGTGTTTTTTTTATATTCTTTCTATCATGTTCTTTGTCATTTCTCATGAACGAGATTTGATATTATCAAAAGGGGGAGTTTGTTGGAACCACTGTTTCACAGACCCTATATTTGAGAATATCAAATCTCAGACTGTATTTGATCACGTCTTGTGTTGATAGAGTGTGCGTGTTGATAGGTTCAAGCATAGAAAAGAAGTCTCCTATGGATGCTAATGTCGAGCGATAAAAGTTACTGTCAGGCGGTAGCGGTGAATTAATTGGACAGAGCTCTTGGGAACCTACTGCTCTGCGATAGCTCTACCGCCCGCGCTAGCCGCCTCTAAGCGTTCTGTTCCAATCGTCTTCGTCAAAGGAAAAGGACTTTATCTCCCTTCCATTCGTGAACAAAGAACTCCGGCGATCCAAGATCTACATCGGCTACGAAGAACCGACCAGTTGCTAGCATACGAAGATCTCAAGCACCGGTCGTGGATCGCTTGACGGAGAAATCATCAAGAGGGAGAACTTAATCTTTTAGATTCTTTACATCCTTATTCTCGTAATCTTTTATTTTTTTGAATCTTATGGTGAGGAAAATCGACCGGTAAGGGTCGTCAGAATTTGAGGAGGATTCTATGGAAAATCATCCTGGGGATAGGGACGTCTACATCGGAGGATCTAGCGGGGCTCTAAGACCCTCCCTTGCATGGAGGTGAAGAGTCGACATGAGGACCTTTCTCGGAGGGAAAGAGATAGAGTCAACTGGTACGTGGAGCGGGTCGGTATAGAAAACAAAAGTGTTTTGTTTCTCACCGCCTTCGATCTCCGGCATCCCGAAGATCACACTTTTGTAGGTGTTCAAAAACTATTGTTGTTTTTAAATCTTGCAATGAAATTTGTTTTCTGTGATATTACCTACATGAGTATGCTATGAATACTATTTTGATTTCTTGTGTGTGGTGCTCAAGCGAATTCATGCAGGAAACGAGTTCAGAGACTTACCGCCATGCGCTAGCTACCTAACGCCTCGCGGTAGCTTCTGGAACTCGATTTCTGGGCCAAAATCTTTTAAATTATTATTAACGCGAAAAACCTTATTCACCCCCCCCCCCCCTCTAAGGTTGGCCACAAGATCCAACAGACATGTATATGGATTTCGTGCACAGCTTGCCGAGATTGCAGAAAGGAAACGATGTCGTTTGGGTGATCGTTGACCGATTTTCAAAGGTGTCACACTTTGTTCCGAACGGAGGGACGATTCATTGGAAAAGTTGGCAAAACTTTACGTTGACAATATTATACGAGTGCACGGGTTACCCCGTAGCATCATGAGTGATCGAGACGGACATTTCACTTCAAGTAATTGGAGGTTATTCATCAACTCTTGGGTACAAGATGAAATTGAGCACAACCTTTTATTCATAAATGGATGATCAGACCGCGATGGTAAACATGGAGAATACTTCGCGGTTGAGCCCTAGATTTCGGGAAGAGGTGGGAAGACCATCTCTTTATGATTGAGTTCACCTACAACAACAGCTATCAAAGCAAGCATTCAAACGATACCCTTCGAGGCCCGATATGATAGGAAGTGTCATCCTATGTTAGCTTGGGCGAAAATAGGCGAGACAAAGTTATTTAAGCATAAAGATGTTGAAGATACGACTTCAATGATTCGAACGATCCAGAAGCGGCTGATGATTACTCATGATAAACAGGCAAAGTATTATAATGTCAAGCACTTAAACGTTGAGTTTGCGGTTGACGATTGGGTCTATCTCAAGATCAAGTCATTCAAATGTGTATCTAGGATTCGGCGCTTGAAGAAGTTGAGTCTGAGATACCTTGGGCCTTTTGAATTTATTAAACAGATTGGTGAAGCTGCTTATCAGCTTGCCCTTTTAGCAGAGCTAAGTGTTTTAGACAATGTGTTCCACATATCAGTGATACGGAAGGCTATAAAAGAGCCTACACATGTCATTATTGTGGATCAATTGCCGGTTGATAGTGGGTTGAAGAAGATGGTCAAGCCCATTCGTATCAAAGATATAGAGATCATATAATTACGGAACAAGGCGATTAGAATGATGAAAGTCCTTTGGGATAATTGCGGTTGTGAAGAACTAACATGGGAGCGCGAGTAAACCATGCTTGAGGAGTTTCCTGAGCTGTTCCGTTGAGGTCCACCCCCACAGTAGTGCTAGCATTAGCGATAACATTGTGGATTTATTGTCATAGCTCTCTATGAGCTAACGCTCGGCGGTAGTAAGATATCGTGTGGCGGCAGCGAACCATTCAACGAAGCCAGTGTAACGATATGTCGAATTTACTATCGTCGACGGTAGTGTAATACTGCACGGCGGTAGTGTGCCAGGTACTGACAGCCACGTGTCGGTGATTGTGTAGAGGGTTTAAATGGTAGGCTTGCTGAAGAAGTCACCGACTGAGGCACCGCACGACGGTTGTTGATACCGCAAGGTGGTAGCTCTCGGAACAGGGAGCCTGAATTAAATCATGGTTGTTCATTGATTTTAAGTGAGATCTGATGGCTGGAGGTCTTTCCTGCTGTTATAAGGCCGAGGACTTAGGGTTTACACCTCATTTCTTTGAGGCCTTTATCTTTCTAAGAGGTAAAGAGAGGGGAGAGTAAAGGAAGAAAAGGAAAGATGGATCCCGCCATTGCCAGAGCTTTGGATCTCCAAATCATGAGCCGTGTCCAGATCCACAGAGAGCAGCCTGGTGCGGTTCTTTTTATCCGGTTGAATTTTTGATTCATCGCGCCCAAGAGAACTTCAAGGGTAACGATTCTCCTCTTAGATAAGTGAAGTCCTTATTTTTGCATGTTAGAATGGAAACTCCCACCAACGGGCGGAGAGCATGATGTTTCCTTTGGGTCGATACAATGTATCCCTGGTAGAAACTTACATATAGAGTTCGGAATCGAACTACGAACATAGGCTTGTTGTGTGAAGCTTATCCAGACAAGTTGGTCTGAATTGGTGATGGATTTAAAGTTCTTTATATGCTGGAGAAGACTCCGTGATTTATGTTATTTTCGGGTTCTGTGTGTTGTAGAGTGCTGTAGGAAGTCCCAGAGGCTAACTCCAAGAAATACCCGAAAAAATGGACAAAGTAAAAGTTCTGTCAGCTACCGTCCAGTGGTAGTGCTACTACTGGCGGTAGCTCCCAATGGGCTATTTTGTAGTTGTGAAGCCTGTGTCCATGAGACAAGGTGGGAAGCATGTTGACCTGTTGAGCTTGGAGTGCCCAGCTGCGGTGGTCATGAGTGATAGCCTTGAAACATAATGGAGCTATGTATGTTTGATACTGTAAAGGGGAAGCTAAACCGCATCATGTCTTCTGCTTTGATTGTTTTGGCTTTAGACATTGGCACAGAGATTTGAGCAGTGGGAAATAGATGATCTGTACCTACGCTATGTCGTTCTTGTACTAGATTGCCTAAGGAATTGGCTTTCGTCATTGGGATAGTGTGAGTCTTAGACTGCAGGTCAGAAAGACTGGAAATGCTCAATTTTGACCATCAGTCTGGGACTGAGGATAGTGGTGGGCCTAGGAAAGTCCAGAATACCAAAAATATGCCTTGAGTGCACGGGGCGTGTGACCTCGTGTGCCAACGTCTGTGATGGTATATATATATATATATATATATATACAAGCAGTCGTGCACGGGGGACCCCGTGCGGGCAACATTTGTCGTGAGTGTGACATTTGTCGAGGGGGCGACATTTGTCGTGGGGGCGACATTTGTCGTGGGGCGACATCAGTTGTGTGCGGCGACATCGGCCGTGGGCGGCGACATCGGCCGTGGGTGGCGACATCGTTTGTGGGCGGCAACATCGGTCGTGGGCAGTGACATCGGTTGTGGGCTGTACGGAGAAAAAAAACAGAGAACATAAAATCAGAGAGGACCAATTGGAGTTTTTTCTATAGTTAGAAATCCCTGAATAAGGTAGTAAATTTTCTGCAATTGGAGTTGTACAGAGAAAAGAAGCAGAGAACACAATCAGAGAGGACTAATCGGGCTTTTTAATTAAACAAAGCAGCTTCAAAGCTGAGAAATGAGAACACAAACTGAGAATATGAGGAGCATTGGTCGGACAGAAAGAAAAAAAAACATTGCTCAAAGAACATTGCTTATGAGGAACACAAACTATAATCATTATAAATTAAATGAAAAAATACAATATGACTTATGCATAACAACATACAGAAAAATAATAATCAAGCTAGGAACTACAGACTCTGTCACTCCGCCATCAAAATATCATATGCAGCTTCATGGAAAATTCAGAAATTATTTGTAATGAAGTTTTAATAATACATTGAATCATAAAAATAAACTGAGGGAGGAATCAAAATTCAGGGATGTAGAGCCGAGTGAAGCAGATTATACTAACCTGGAGTTGAGAATAAGTGCTGGGAAGAGATGTTGTGGCTTGGATGATTAAAAGCTCGCAAGAGAAGATGAAGCTATGACAATTTTGATTCCTGCAGAAAAATTAGCGATTATTTTTAGGATGATTAAAAGAAATAGAAATAGAAACTCCATCATAGTGAAAGCTGGGATTAAAGAGCGTGGGGGCGCAGGTCACCTGGCAGGGGAGTGTGATGGCAGGAGGAGTTGGGGTTTAATAAAATGACAAAAAACCCTGAAAAAAGTGGATTGTAGGAGGGATATTGTGAGGGTAGTTTGGTCCAAGGAATGTTACACCATTTTTTTTTTTGAAATGCTCTTTGCGTATATAATAAAGATATAATTAAGAAAAGCAAAGAGCATTTTTTTTTGAAATGCTCAGCGTTTCTCCTCACAAATGCTTGATTTATTACAAATATTTAAAAGAACCCTACCTCACACCCCACTCGAAATTCTTCAGGGTAGATGGGGCATTCACAGCAATTTATGGGGATAGAGTTGAGCCCTAACCTTTGGAGCTCCTGAATTAGTGTCTCAACAACATTCCTCTATTCAGAAGATAAATGGAAAAGTTAATTAATCACCGTCAGTGCTCATTTGGTTAATCACAAAAAGTGTAAAAAAAAGCATCAGCATTCTACACACTGGAACATGTGCACGACCATGCTAACTGTGTGTGTGCGCGTGTGTGAAAATACATATTGTACCGAAAGAGCATTAAAATAGACAAAAATGATTGTTTCTAGTAGATTGTCGGATGAATTTGCATGACCTTGAAAGAAATAACTCAATTCTTTGATACAGTGAGTTAAAGAATACAGATTGTAGTAATGTGGAAAGTGTTCAAATAAAAATTTAATATATGATTTCTCCCCCCCCCCCCCCCCCCCCACAAAGAAAGGCTCAGATGTCCATGTAGAGGTATTACTTTCATTCAATGATATCCAGCCATTCCAATTTCAACAATGATAGTATGGGTTGCCTAATAAGAATCCAAACACAGGGCCATCCTCAATTCTATTACCATTGCTCATGGCTTATCAATGAATCGTCATTGCCTTTCTTAAAATAAATAATAATAATAGCACATAAAGCTTTGACAATAAATCAAAAACACAACTTTTCATTGCATAGGGTCGTCCTCAAATACTTTGATACAATGAGTATAGTAATACAAATTGCTAAAAAAAACTTTGATACAGTGAGTATAGTAATACAAATTGCGCATTAACAATTTTTCATTGGTCAAATTCATAAATGTACTCCTCCATAGGACACTCAATCCATAGGCACAGGTTGAAGAAGTTCCAACACAAACCATCGCAAGACTTTAACGGGGAAACACAAATAGAATCAACGGGGAAAAGCAAATCTTGTAATAATAGGAGATGACAATATGATATCAGTAAGGATCTAATGGCTTTCATCTTCTAACAATAACTGAAATTATGTTTGATCCTAATTAAAATGGTTTAAAATCACGACTGAATGTTTCCAAATTTACGAAGATTAAATTATGAAGTTCACAAACGATGGGGTGAAAAATCGTTAACGCAATTTTGACAAAGAAAATAATGTAAGAACAAAAACATTAAAATCTTCGCTCCGATGAGTAAATAGAAAGTGTATAGAAAAAATTGCTAAGATAAATTGTTGCACAAAAACATGGCAGGATAGGCACTATAGTTGATAGAAACATGACAACAACTATTCCTCTTTAGCATATTAGTGGGAGTTGGAGTTAGATTGACCTCGCATGAGCCAAACCAAGACATATTTCTTGTGAAGAGTCGTAGCCTCACTTATCTGCCCAACTTCATGTTTTTTATCCGATGAGTAAATAGAAAGTGTATAGAAAAAATTTCTAAGATAAATTGTTGCACAAAAATATGGCAGGATAGATACTGTAGTTGATAGAAACAAGGCAGTAACTATTCCTCTTTAGCATATTAGTGGGAGTTGGAGTTATATTGACCCTGCATGAGCCGAACCGAGACATATTTCTTGTGAAGAGTCGTAGCCTCACTTATCTTCCCAACTTCATATTTTTTATCCCCCCCCCCATTGTGAACCAAGAACCATCATGATGATTGTGAGGTTTGTGGTAAGAAGGACGATCAACAAAAACCTGAACCATTAAAAATTATTTGCAACGCCATAATTAAAATTAACCAAATTAGGCTTAAAAGAAAACACTAAGACAAATTACAGTCAGAAATTACAATCAAGGAAATTACAATAAGTAAACCAGTATAGCAAAAATTTTAATTGACAGGAAGAGGTAGTCACCTTTGTTTTGTTACAGCTTCTAAAACCAGACTTTACATGTTATCAACAATACCTTGACAAAGATAAAATTGGCAGAAATTCAAAACATTAGGGTTACAAATGGTTTCCCAAACTAACTCAACTTCAACAATTAGCAGATCAGCACACTGAATCACTTAGCAAAAATTGGAAAATAAGGAGAATGCAATGGTTAATAGCATAAGCAATGAAAACTGATATGCTAAAGAGGAATAGTTGCTGCCCTGTTTCTATCACTTAGCCTATCCCGCCATGTTTCTGTGCATTATCACTTTGGAAAAAGTGATTCAAAAAAAATTACCTGCCCTGTGCTTAGATGCCCTGCGCAGCGGGGAGGAGGAATTAGGAAACCATTTGGAAAAAAGTGATGTTTCTATCACTTAGCCTAACGTGGAATAGTTGCTGCCAGAACCGTGGAAGACGAAGGCGGGAGGAGGAGGGATTGCGATGCCCTGCGCAGAACCGAGGAAGAAACCGCGGCGGAGGCGTGCGATGATGTTGGTGCTGTGAAGTCGTGGGAGGAGGAGAGATCGTGATGCCCACTGGCCAGGGCTTCTATCGGGGTTGAGAGGAGAAACCGCGATGGAACTCCTGGACAGCGGAGACGGTGACGGAACTCCTAGACAGCATGAGGAGGAGTATGCCAAAGCGGGAGAAGAAGCACGGGAGTCGCGGGAGGAGAGATTGTCGCAGGGGAAGAAGCACGCGAGTCGCCGAGGAAGAAATCGCGGCGAGCAGCAGCCCTCTCCCTGCGCAGAAGAAGAAGAAGACGGGGGTATCAGGATTTTGAGGCCGATGAATAGTGTCGGTCTCTTTTAATTAAGCTCTAATCCGGGCAAATGACCCAAATACCCCCCCCCCCCCAATTAACTCACAAAATCTGATTTTATGAGGGCATTTTCGCATTAAAAATGTTACCCCATGGTGTAACACAGCTCCTTGCTTATAGTATAAATATATATTTATATATATTGTCATTTTATTGTTTGCAGGGAAGGAACACCGCCGCCCAGAGTGAGGGGTGAAGTCATTATAATTTAGTCAGCTAAAGCTTACTGTTGTCTTATTTGTCACATCTTGGTGGATTGTCTATATGCAGGTACTGGAGAGCCAAGCGAGAAGTAGCGGGTTAAATCCCCTTTGCGCTATATCGGCCCTTGAAGGTCAAGAGAAGTGTTTACTTTTGGTCATGTGTGGTCGTCCTGTGTGTCGGTGTATGTAGAATACTTTTATAAAGAATATATTGTAAGACATTAAGGCCAAAACTCTTTGTGTATTTTGGTTATCATCCATACTTGTTGGTTAGTGGACATTCATGTGTTTGTGTTCTTAATACTCTAAAAACTTCCGTTAGAATGCAACTCTGAGTTATGATACATGAATGTTTTGCTTCCAATGCGTAACTCCACTGGTTGTCCGTGGAATATGACGTGGGGCCCTGACCTGACCTTCTGTTATATCCTACGAGACGGATGGGGGTGTTACACCATCTTTGTTGTTGCCCCTATAAACCTTGTCCCTAGGCTCATCTCTCCTCCTCACCTCTTGATGCATTCCTCTACCTTGCTCATTAACTTCTCATTCTGCCAACCTAGTTAACTTCCTGGCAAACCCCGGGTAAGCTGCCTCCCCCTCGATTTCCTTTGTCACCCTCTCCATTAGCTCCCTGAAAGACATGGGTGGCTCACATTTCAGCCCCATTTTGAAGAGCCCATGATACAACCCCTGTGTGAAGGCCAACATCAGGGTGTACTTTGATACCTCTTGAACTTGGAGTACTTCTTCCTGGAATCGGTCTACATAACTTCCCAAAGTCTCCTTTGCCCTTTGCTTGACTACGGATAAAGATTTTGCTTCCATCTTCCTCTTCTTCGATGTCTAAAACCTTAACAAGAACCCCCGATGTAGGTCCTTAAACTAATAGATTGAACTAGGGGGAAGCTGATGAAACTAGTCCCTTGCTTTTTCTTAGATGTTATGGCAAAGAGTCCACACTTGAAGGCATCCGATATCTGTTTGATGGAAACTGCATCCTCGAACCACTGGATGTGTTGAACATGATCATCTCTTCCTATGTAGTAGGACATCGCCGGCTCCAAGAATCCTTCTGGAATTGGGGCCCAGACGATCAACTCGCGGAAGGGACTCCCTCCCTCCATAGGGCAAGTTAGCTGATCTCGCGCAGTCAACTCACCTGAACTCCTAGCACTCTTCGGGCTGGGGAAAAGATCCTGCCGAGTGAGATCTCGCTCTCCCCCTTCGATTTGTACCTCCTTCCCAAACCGCTGACCTGGGCCGTTCTCACCTAGCAGCTGAGGCGCGACCACCAGAGCGTGAGGCATCGAGTACTCACACCATACGACAAAGCATTATGTAAGGTCTCCATGACCTTTTTCTTAAAATCCTCGAGCATTCCGACCGTAATACCACTTGCCGGTGGTGGCTTACCCGGGCCAGCTCCTTCTCCTTCACCTCCTGCCATGAGACTTGACTCAAGATTTTTTTGTGCAGACTACGGTCCACTCCCACTGCACAATAAATGTTAAAACCGGAACCCAGTCTCAAGAAGAGTTTGGACCAAAAAAGGGGTAACCTGCACCTACTTCTCTTGAGCTAGAGCTCTTGATCAGCGGCTGGGGACTAAAAACAGACCCTGAGCTACAACGAGGGGGTCTCGCCACACACCTGGAAGATCTAAAAGAGCTTCCACTCTCTATCCAATGCTAAGTTGAGCACTTTGGTGGGCACATGAAGCCAACCAAAGCCTACTAAATAAGGGATAAGCCAAAAAACTGATCCTCTCCAAAGGTGACCTTAAAGCTCTATTTATAGTATTCCCAGTCCGACCTGCTAACAACGCAATCCAGCCTTTTGGTTATGTTATACGCAACCCAAGTTGGTATGCCAACAACGAAACACTGCTGTTTGGAGGGGCTATTAGCAGACCCGAGATGAGTTTTCTTGGGAATACTTTCTGGGCGAGTCAACCACTCTCCAGAGAAGGTGAGTGCCTAATGATGCCAACACTCGCCACCTTCCCTAGCCCAACAGCGAGTGCAGGCCACGCCACTTCACTCGCTTATCGTCTACCCTGGACCTGTGGCGAGTGCGAGCCCGAATTCCCCGCTCTCCCCTTGCTGGTCTCTAAGAAGCCTCATGTGCAAGTTGGAGAGTAACTTCCCCCTCGCCTACACGGCTTACCCGGATCAGAATGGCTCCACCTGCTCCTGATCTCACTTACGAGCCCCACTCACCGAATACCAGATTGTACAATGAATAATTATTTTAAATCAAACATTAATAAAATATTCATATATAGAATATGATTACGTTTCAATATTCATAAAGTTTATATGATATATCATACTTCGTGTAAAAGGCTTGAACGAGTGTCAGTCTGAGCGCAAGGCTTGGGAAACTTTATTTTATTTCATAAATCCTTGATATGTTTGCTTGACACATTAAGTAAAATTTTAAGATTGAACATACTTATTCTTGTAAATACTTAAGAACTTATCATAGCATGATTTAGTGCATTCATTTGAGGAGTTTGGTTGACCACCAAATTAGAACGACAATTGTACGCACAATCTTCATTATGTTGTTCTAAATTCTAACCTTGCTTTAGCCATGCTAATTGAGTCCGTAAGCTGCTATGACCATAAAAGATCTGGCGTTGCTCAATGCTACTATTGTCGCCCTATTCAGAGCGAAGGACTGAGTTGGACCGAATTGACGTGAGAGTAGACTAAATATCACGTTCGCTAATTGATACCCTTAAGTTTAGTGAAATTTTTTCCAGAATGTCATACATTATGATGAATATAAGTCCAAGTGAGAGAATGTTGAAAATTTCTCGCAAAGTGGACTCGATTCATCGAGACGTCCCAACAAAGTTGTACGCGAATATTTAGTATATTCGGACTCCCATGAGAGTGTATTAATTTAGTCGTGCTATGGTCGAAGCCTGTGATAGGTGTGCTCAATCATCTCGTAATTTCATGACGCGAAATCAGTCTCACCCTAGGCACAAAAGTTGTCATTTATTTTAGAATGATATGATATCCCTTCTTCCTCTAGAAAGAGATCCCCCTTCTCTATAGTATCATTCTCTTGTGAGTCAGTCACTCTCTGAAAAGCTCCTACCTTTTGAACCAGAAGATGAAAGCTAGGTATTTTTATTCCGAAAACATAAGTAGAAGTTGTGTAATGCCAGATTAGGATAGGAGGAAGAATATCATATTGTATCGATGCGAGAGCATTGTCTAATCTACCCTCAATTTAAAGTCAAAGATAACGCTCTCAACTCCCCTCATCCGATTTCTCTATCATGCTTGGATGCAATGTGTCCCAATAGCTTGAGTCAAGATGTCGGCCAACTGGTCTTCAGACGAATCTTTCATGGCTATCAACAAAATACCCTTATCTAAGAATCTAATAAGAAGGTAAAGCGACTTTGTTCGCTCATGGAAAACCGGATTAGAGGCAATGTAAGTTGCTGCTTGATTATTACAGAACATTATATTATGATGATGTAGCTAGATCTCAATCAGGTATTTACCTATCTCAAAGAAAGTCTGTTCTTGACCTGCAACATGAGACAGGGATGTTGGGATCCAAGCCAGTCGATAAATATTTCTAGCATTAGAACCTATCCGCTGTGCAAACCCTGGGAACTAAATCTTGGATGGTTCACAGACCAGACCATAATTAAAGGCTGTGATACTCTATAAGAATTGCTGAAGGGCCCTATTGGAGTCGGGGCGCTTGTCCTGGTAGACGTAGTCGAACACAGTGTGGAAAATGAGTGGCCGAGGTAAGCGCGAATGCATTTGCTAGTACTAACGTACTTAAGTATTTCAATCCTATGTATTAGTGAGCCTTAAAGGACAGATTCTCTATAAAGGGGCAACTCCTTAATACATAAGTTCCTTTGTTAAGTGATCCTTAACGACTGACCGTTTAATCCATGCATTTACAACCCCACCACCATGGCAAACTCAGGCTCTATTTGGTTCGGCGTTTCGCTGCTCCGTTTTGGGCAAACGCCGCCGGAAGGCGGGTAAACAAATGAACCTCCGGCGATGTTTGCTCCGTTTCCACCCGCCCGCATTGAGAAACGCCCCAAAAAGCTCTGTTTGGAGCAGCCACCTCCCCCCTCCGTTTCGAACTCTCCGTTTCCACCCGCCGGATCGACCCGCCGCCGCTAAACCAAATGAAGCATTAACCTCCTGCTTTTGGTAACTCCAAACGCATTTTACCTATAAGGATCCGTTTGGCATGACGGTGGCTGTCGTAAATGCATGGATTAAATCATCATTGCAAACATTATTCATTTGAACATAAAAGTTAATGAAATTCCCTAGGTGAGTTTAACAAATGACAATTTAACCCCTGTTCATCACCGCCACCAGCCTGCCAAACAAAGCCTAATAAATCGAATTTGGATTTTGGCATGTCACATTGCCAAAATTGAACTAGGGTGAAATCGTCTCCCATTCCGTCCCGTGAGAAGTCGAGGGTTCCTCCTCCTTCTGGTTCTCCATCGTGGCTCCAGGCGAAAGCCTAAAGATCAGGCCCTTCTCACCTTTTGTTCGTGCTCAATCCCGAAGGAGAAAAGGGCTGCTGGTTGGGAGAAACTGGGCCGCTCGATCTTCAGCAAAGCCTGGAACCTCTAGCTCTTCATCATTCATCTTCTCTGCAGGTTTTGGCCATTAACGGGAAACCTCAAAGGTTTTCTATTTGCTGTTGGCCTGTCGATTCAATCAGGCAAGCCTAGATTTTCTCCACTTTCACGTGCTCCTAACTGCAGTCATGTCCTGGGCTTCAAAGACATCAAGTTACCTGTAGGGTCTTGGTCTCAGTAATGGTAATCTATTTCTCAATTGCTGTTAGTTCTGGTTTTCTTCTACAGTACATCTCAGCGTTCGATTATAAGATCTGAATTTGCCCAGGGCATATTGCTCACACCAAGGCACTCATTTATTCATTTCACCTGATCAAGTTACACGGGTTTTGATTTTGTTGAAATTTAAGTTAGATTTATTTGAGTACTGTGGTTGGCAAAGTGCACCCTCGAGATATTGGCTTTTGGCAAAATGCATCCCGAAAGTTTAAAATTGACAAAATGCACCCTCAAAAATGATTTTTTTTGGCAAAGTGCACCCTCAACAGACAAAAAATAAAATGACCAAAATGTACACTCTATGATGCACATTGCCAAAAAAATCATTTTAGGGGGTGCATTTTGCCAATTTTAAAATTTCGGGGTGGATTTTGCCAAAAACATATATTTCGAGGGTGCACTTTGCCAAAAAACCGTACTGTGGAGATCCTTTGGATTATTAATTTTTGAGTCACATGGGTGTTTATGTTCTAGATGGCCACAACTTTTGAGAATACAGTACCTTGCAGTGCGCCTTGACGTCAAATACATCCTTGATTTCAATTTTGGGTTTCATAATTACTTAATATACATAGTTTGTGTTAATTCTCCTTGATGTAGAAATTCAAACTATAGATAAATATTTGTGTTGGCGGAATCTACGCACGTAACAAAGCTCACCAAGAGGAATATAGAGGAATATAGCGGGGCTCTTGGGAATATCCCTTATTTTGGAGCACGAGCTTAAAGCGGTATAAATTAATTTTCGATTTTCAGTCATCGTTCAATCAAGTTCTGTTTCATGTGTGTTTTTAAAATAAGTGATTTTCTAACAGTTGCACAAACAAACAACTGTAAAACTGTGTTTGCGTTTTGAACAAAGATTATCCATCACCATAAGCTGTCCCAAACAGAGCCTTAATCTCCATTCATCACATTTTTTTGGTAATTTTTTGATTAGCTTATAATAGAATAATTGACAATAATAGTTCGAGTAAATATGGATTTGCTGATAATAGCTTGCTAAAAGTCTAATTCAAATGTCATTTTTAGTTAGCACTGCCTTCTCGCATGTCGTCGCATGTATCTCCGCCCTTCTCCAACGACGAAAACCTATGGCGTTTTTTAAACTTTTCAGCACAATTTACTCCAAAGCAGCTCCATTCCCTGACAAAATTCCACCTGGAATGAAACCAGTAATCCGCTTATTCTATTCCTCCATTTACTTTGGAAACCAAATCAACATCGGTTCATCTGAAAAGGTAAAAAGCGGATTCACCCCCATACATACGCCAGCGGGTCTTCAAAAAAGTTCATATTTTTCCGCTGTTTCGTGGCCAAGATGGTTTTCTTCCTCAGAGGATGCAGTTCTATCCCATCCGAAGACTTCAGATGGGATGACAGTGGATGATATCGTTAGCAAGAAATGGCCTATTCTTGATGAGAACGATGGGGATTGGAAGAGCCATGCTGCCTCCATTGCCCAATCCATACAGCTCATCAAGAAGCGATTGCAGGTAGTTGTACAGTCCCTTTTTTTGCTTGCTTTAACTTCTTTATTTGATTTTTCTTAGTAAATTTTTTTTGGATCTCAAAGATTCTTCATTTATTTGACTAAGATTAGATTCAGGGATTATTAGCACGAGAAGCAAAAATGTAAATAAACTGTGTGGGAGAAGTGTTGGTGTTTCTAAATTTATTTCTCTATGCATGTGTTGGGTTAGAATTTTAAGTAGTTGAGCTGAGTACATTGCCACCCAGTTAATTTTTGTACTTTTGATGCATTTATTGTTTCTATGTTGTATTTGGAGCTAGACATCTTCAATGTAATCATTGTTATTATCATCATCATAGATATATATAGACATGCTGTGGACATGTGGGTGTATTTAGATTGTACATATGACCATTATGTTATTTTTGGAGTCAATTTTGTATATGAAGTGAGATTTTTATATGTATTTGAGTTTGTTTTCATTTATTCTGAGTCATTGTTATGTCACATGTTATGCCTTGTAGGGGAACTATTGGTTGGCTATTTGAGTTGGGAGAGCTTTTTCTCTTTATTCTTCACTTTTCCCCTTTATTTTACTCCTCCATTAGCTTGGCCGTCATCCTTGTTCAAATATTTTTTATTTATATTTTGAAATAATGCATATATATTTTTCGTTATTTTTAAAAATGCAGTAGATAATAATAACAATATCAGATCTTGAATAACAAGATTATACAAACTTGTAAAGTAGAGGGACGAGGAATACATGAAATTAGAATATTATATAATATAGAATCGAGTCCGAGTAAGACGTGTAATCATTGCTCTAAAAAAGTTGCACCACCCTCCGACAAGGCTTTCAACCGATTCTCACTCCTCCAAGGCATAACACCCGACTAGATCTCAAAACTTCGATGTGCGCAGACACTGAAGAAGCACAGAGCACCCGATTTTACTACATTGAAAATTTGTGCTCCCAACTATGCTACATCAACGACTTTGTTTTTACTACATTGAACTCAATTCATGGGATCTCCAATCACATGGGTTGAGTATCCATCATTGACAGCAAATCATATGGGCTTAAACTCTATTCCCCTCGATAACACAATAAAATCTCCCTTCGGGACTATCCTTTGGTAAGATTATAGGCAGGTTCAATTCTGACTTTATGTAGTTGAGTAATATTAATTCCAAAATGAATAAATTCATTTTGGAATTAATATTATTAATAGTAGGTAAATTAATAACAAATTTATTATCACAATATAAAGAGATAGCAGGAATATGTTAAACATAAACGGGAATTTCAAAAAGTAAATTCTAATCCACATGTAGTGTCCAAAATTATAAGCTCAAATTCCATGGTGCTTCTAGATATTACAGTTTGTTTTGTAGAAGCACATGAAATGATGGCTCCTCCTAAAAGGGACACATATTCTGTTGTAGAATTAACATATAATGAATTAGTTACTCAATTGACATTTGAATATCCTTCTAACACTCCGGAAAGCTTGTATATACTAAGTTATAATCAATAGTGCCACAAAGATATTTAAATATTCTAGTTAATGCTAATCAATGTTCACTACTAGGATTATAGTAGTTATATTCCAACCTTCTATGTTTAACAATATATGCAATTGTTTCATTAAGGTTTTCCACCCTTTATAATTTACACCTGTAAATAATGGTGGTGCTAATAATTTTTCAGTAAATAAAACTTCATCCCCTCTAATAGATGCAAGATTGGGGTTAGCCATATTACTCTAGGGTTTTAATCTTTTTTGAAGTAACCTACCTCTGATACCATTTGTTGGATATTCGTGTCCAACCTTGGTGGGGGGGGGGGTGAATAAGGTTTAATGCGGATTTAAAGATTTTAAAAACTTTTATACATGAATACGATCTCTGTGAGTTAGTGCGGGGCGGTGTTGTTACCGCCAACGGTATCTCATAGAGATTCTATTCTTGTGAGTTAATTTCGTTCAATTTGTGGAGGCGTTCATTTCAACATTTTGGGATTGTAATTTCAGAACATCGGTTTAGAATATTAACTATTCAACGCTGATGCAACCCGCATCACGTCGTTATTATTATTATCGCACATGTTTTCTTACTTTTGTAGCGCACGTTTTCGCGCATTTTTGGGTTGTTTTGTAGCGTAGAGTTGTATTGCGCGTGTTATGAGCGCTTGAATTTTATTTTGTATCGCGTATGCTGTTCGCGCAATTTTGGTTTGGCTCATTGGTGTGACCGACCAACGTGACTCTAAATGCATAGATCCGGTATTTTAGGAGGTAGGTTAATTAGGGCAAGCCTAATTTAATTAACTATTTCAATATGTAATGCCCCCCCCCCCCCCCCCCCCCCAAGCTCATCGTCCGCCCCACCTTGAAACCCCCCACATTTTCCAACCTTATAGAGGTTCATATGTGTGTCATTAGCAAAAGCCCTCTAAACACTAAAGCAATTTCATGTGTGTGCATATAACCAAAGCCCTCCAAATATGAAACCCTAATCCCTCCTATAAAATACCACCCCTTCATTCCTCCAAAAACCGACTGGAATAAGAGATTGAACGAACCATTTTAGGTATCGTTCAATTTCTCGCCCAGCGCCGCCTTTGCAAGCTCGACACCGGCCTTCCGTCGCTCTCCCCTCCCCGTCCGGCCCCGACGCCGGCCCGGGAGGTCCTTTCCAGGGCCAGAGAGAACTCCTGCTGCTTTCCCCTTCCCCGACGACAACAACCTCCGATCGAGCATTTCCTCCTCTGCCTGAAGTCGCGTCGACCTGCGATCGTATTCCCCGACAGAATTCTTCTAGAGAAGCTCTGCTGGCCACCGCCTCTACTGTCTGAAGCCTTCCTCCCCGTCGTCTAGCTTCTCCTCTCTGCTCGACGACATCACCTGCAGTCGAGCCTTTCTGCGATCAGCTTTCCCGATGGAAGCATCTCCTGAAGCTCCGCTAGCCGCCGATTCCGCTGCCTGCAGCTCCTCCTACCTCCGACGAGCCTCACTCCAGCAGTCTCCGGTGATCTCCTTGCTCCCAGTGACCTCCAAGCAATCACGAGCACAACCGCCACCTGGAGCTTTTCCTGCAACCTACCCGAGACCTTTCAGTGGCTGCCACCTCTACTCGGCTAGTATAATTCTGCCTCTCCTAGCTCCTCCTGAAGTCTTGGGTTATGCTCACATTTTTAATTAAATAGTTAATTATTGGAGCTTGCCCTGGCTAATTTCATCTCCTAAATACCGTTTATTTTTTCATTGCCATGTGTGTTCGCCGCCAGACTTCTGGGCTTGTGGAATTAGTTTCATAACGTTGTATGTTCGTGCGGTAGCGTTTACGTTCGTGTGCGACGCCTTGACCATTTATTTCGTTAGAAAATAGCCCGCGAATACCTTCGCGCCACATTTATTTTAAAAGGCCGCAATTATTATATTTCACAAACTACACCCCCACTTTAGTTTATATCAGTTTGGCGTGCCTGCTGGGATATCTCATTCCTATCGTGGGATAGCTGAGCGTCGATCGTTTTCAAATTCTAGGTTTAGATTTTTTTCATTTAAAAAAATGGATGATTTAGATGCGCACATTAAAGCTTTGAAAAAAGATGTTGAGCGCGTCACTGCTGACGTCCGACAGAATCTGCGTGGGTTGTGCACCTATGTTCACAACCTGGTGGTGACAACGCGCACGTATTATGCTGCTCCTGCATACCTTCCCACTTCATATCACATAGTGGAACCCGAGGTTAGGTGTTTCGTTAGTCCTCCACATCTCCTCAGTTTCACGATAAACACTTTAGCTCCACTCACCCCCACTGTGATGCTCACTTCAGTCGAGGAGATTCTTCCGGAGCCCCTGCTCCAGGAAGAAAAATTTCCTCCCATCTTTATCACCCCGACTGATGTCGTGACTCCGCGTGTCTCCACTACAACACTCCCTTCAGTCGAGGAGGTTCTTCCTGAGCCCCTGCTCCAGGAAGAAGAGCTTCTTCCTATTTTTACCACCCCGACTGAAGTCGTGTCTCCAACTATCTCCGCTTTAGCACCCCCTTCGATCGAGGATGTTCTTCCCGAGCCCCTGCTCCAGGAAGATGAGTTTTTTCCTCATTCCTTCCTCCCGATTGACATGGTGTGCCCACTTGCCCCCACTGAATCACATCCTTCAGTCGTCAAGTTGTTTCTTGTGGCCCCGCTCCAAGGAGGAGTTATTAGGGATGTGTCACCCACCTCGGATGACACATCATCGCTTTCTCTTCTCCCAGAGGAGTTGGTTAGTGATGAGGCCCTTATCTTGGGTGACATAGACTCGTTCGTCTTATGTTCTGACCTTCTTAGCACATTACTGCCACAAACCCTTGAGCCCACAGACATTGTGTTTGGTGGTCCTTCACCTGTGACCCTCGAGTCACCACCCTCTATTGATTTTTTTGGCGAACACGCCTTTTGTTCACGACATTTCCCTTTGGTTTTAAGCGCGCACGTTGAGTCACCACATCACTACCGTTTGAGTCCTGACACTTCTAGGTTTAGTAGTCTTGAGGGAGTCGAGACGATACTTAGATATATCACTCTCCATCGGGACACCTGTTTCAAGAGATTTTTATGGAAAATTTTACACGCTAAATTTGGGATCTGTTTAAAATTTTGTGACCCGAGTGGAATTTCATCGGGCAAAATTAGGGCAATATTCGATCCAGGTCTAGCAGACGTTCGTAGTTGTATATCGGACGAGAGTATGTTGCGTCATGAGTTACTGATTCCACGGGCTTCCTGTTCTCCCTACTGCCACATGTTCTCCCCACACACCGCCCCTGTCATCCTCTGAAAGCTCTAATAATTACTGTTTATTTAAATATTTGACATGAAATTTTGACTAATGGATTGCGAGCTTTTGGGATAAGAGGTTACTTGCAGGTTTTTGGGTCGCAGCCATGACATCAACAAGACAGTATGCAACATCTCTTTGATCGACGCTTGGACTTTCTACTTGCAGGTTACATTGAGTCTCGTCGAGGTCGAGCTCTTTCAACCCCAGGAGAATTGATGCAACCCGCATCACATTGTTATTATTATTATTATTATCGCACATGTTTTCTTACTTTTGTAGCGCACGCTTTCGCGCATTTTTTTGTTGTTTTGTAGCGTAGAGTTGTATTGCGCGTGTTATGAGCGTTTGTGTTTTATTTTGTATCGCGCATGTTGTTTGCGCAATTTTGGTTTGGCTCATTGGTGTGGCCGACCAACATGACCCAAAATGCATAGGTTCGGTATTTTGGGAGGTAGGCTAATTAGGGTAAGCCTAATTTAATTAAATATTTCAATATGTAATATCCCCCTCCCTAAGCTCATCGCCGTCCCCACCTTGAAACCCCCGACATTTTTCAACCTTATAGAGGTTCATATGTGTGTCATTAGCAAAAACCCTCTAAACACTAAACCAATTTCATGTGTGTGCCTATAACCAAAGCCCTCCAAATACGAAACCCTAATCTCTCCTATAAAATACCCTCCTTCATTCCTCCAAAAACCGGTTGGAATAAGAGATTGAATGAACCATTTTAGGTATCAGTCGATTTATCACCCAACGCCGCCTCTGCAAGCTCGACACCGGTCTTCCGTTGCTCTCCCATCCCCGTCCGGCCCCGGCGCCACCTATGGAGGTCCTTCCAGGGCCGAAGAGAACTCCTGCTGCTTTCCCCTTCCCCGACGACAACCTCCGATCGAGCATTTCCTCCTCTGCCTGAAGTCGCGTCGGCCTGCGATCGTCTTCCCCGACGGAATTCTTCCGGAGAAGCTCTGCTGGCCAGTGCCTCTACGGTCCTAAGCCTCCCTCCCCGCCGTCTAGCTTCTCCTCTCTGCTCGACGACATCACCTGCAGCCGAGCCTTTCTGCGATCAGCTTTCCCGACGGAAGCATCTCCTGAAGCTCCGCCAGCCGCCGATTCCGCTGCCTGCAGCTCCTACCTCTGGCGAGCCTCACTCCAGCAGTCTCCGGTGATATCCTTACTCCCAGTGACCTCCAAGCAATCCCGAGCACAACCGCCACCTATAGCTTTTCCTGCAACCTACCCAAGACCTTTCAGTTGCTGCCATCTCGACTCGGCTGGTATACCTCTGCCTCTCCTAGCTCCTTCCTGAAGTCTTGGGTTATGCTTACATTTAAATTAAATAGTTAATTATTGGAGCTTGTCCTAGCTAATTTCATCTCCTGAATACCGTTTATTTTTTCATTGTCGTGTGTGTTCGCCGCCAGACTTTTGGGCTTGTGGAATTAGTTTCATAACATTGTATGTTCGTGAGGTAGCGTTTACGTTCGTGTGCGACGCCTTGACCGTTTATTTCGTTAGAAAATAGCCCGCGAATACCTTCACGCCTCATTTATTTTAAAAGGTCGCATTTATTATATTTCACAAACTACACCCCCACTTTAGTTTACATCAAACGCACGCAACAAATCAAGACATGGAGATAAGCATGACGTGCATTTTAATTTAACAAAACATTATAACATTTATAATACCATTATAGTTGCAAGATTATGATCTTCATAACGCCGGAGATCGAAAGCGATGAATAATATTATTTAGAGTTTTCTATACTGACCCTCCTTTCGAGGACCGATTGACTCTCTCCCTTCTCCCCCAGAAGGTCTTCGAGCCCTCTCTAGATCTCCCCGGTCTAGCTGTCTCTCACAGATGATTTTCCCACAAAATCCTTCCCGAAATCCGACGTCCTCTCCGTACGATTTCTCACATCACACGATACAATAAAGTAGAAAGGATGAAATACAGAGATAAGCAAATGGATTTAGAAAGACAAGATTTCTCCCTCAAATATTGTCTCCGGAGGCGGTAAGTGGTCGAGGCTTTTGATTCTCGTTCCTCATGCGCTCGATCGTCTTCAGATTCACGTTCAAGCTCTACGGAGATGTTCTTCCTTGCTTGAGAGGGTGAAAATTCTTCTCTCCTTTCTCCTTGGACGGTGGCTGCTTGCACCAGAAATGACGTGAAAACTATATTCCTTGTATGTATGTCCACGGAGAAAGAAAAACACTTTTATACGTCGTTTAAGTAAGCTACTGCAAGCGGTAGTTCTACCGTGCGACGGTAGGGCTTGTATACACGTTTTCCTCCAACTGTTCGGGCTCCAGGTAAGGAAGGTGGCTGCACTTTCCTTGTAAGCATCTATTAGCGTGGAGCGGTAGTGCTAGCGCGAAGCGGCAGAGTCGTTTAATCTGGTGTGTGCACAACTGGCCATATGCAAATAAGGAAGGTGATGACACTTTCCTTGTAAACGCTTGTTACCGAGGAGCGGTAGTTGCTACCGCGGGTGGTAACCACATTTTCTTTGTATGCCTGCCACCAAGTTCCCACGCAGAGCACACAGGTTGTTGACTTCTACTTCAAGGTAGCGCGGCGCGATAGCAGTAGCGTGCATCGGTAGTCATCCTGATCCCGAAGTTGATGTCACATCAACTTGATTTAGAGTTGCGCGGGAGACGCATGCTCTGGATTCTTGTATAAAGGAGTTAGCGCACTACTGTATCGCTAACGCTGGCGGTAGCTGCCAGAGTTTTTTTTTTCCCAAAACCCGTAACCCTGCACATTATACCCAAAACAATGATGGTTAAGTACAGTTTGAGATTTGTTATTATCAAACTTGAGGGATGCAAAATGCATGTTCTAACAAGGTGGTGGTTAGGGGAATGATGCGGAGCTGGTGGGTGGGCTGTTGGGAATTTGTAGGTAGGGAATTTCTGGACATGGGGATTTCTGGGAAGGTTTATTGAAGTTGAAAGGGGAGCAAACTTCATGTTCTGGAAGGCTTTGATGGCAGGAAATATTGGATACTGGACTCAGGAATAATGTCCAGGAAATCAAGGTATTAGGTGGGTAGTGGGATTCAGGGTAGATTTCACAGATAGATTAGGCGGGTCTACTTACTGGGAACCATAACATAATCTGTAGTTGGACCGGCAGTTAGGAGATAACTGCCGTGGATTGGCAGTTCTTGCTGGAAACAGAATTTTACAGGGGAGCATTAGGGCTTTGCTTGGTGGGATTCATAGGAGGGTTTTAGGTGCCGAAGGGTTTGTTTTTTTGGTGTGGAATGACTGGTAACATAGGTTTTGGTAACAGAGGTTTTTTGTAGGAAACTAAGGAAATTTACGGGAGATAAAATAGGGGAGGCGGGCTGTTTGGACTTGTTGGAGGGTTTTAGTGGAGGGACTTTTTTGGAACTAAGGGCAGCGACAAGAGGGGAAAACAAATGGAATAAAAATACAAACCTAAGGAGTTCAACCTAGGGCTTCGTGGCGTCGCATCACGAAAGATCACCGGATTTTGGAAATTCTTTTCTAAAAAATCTGCAATGAAGATGTCTACCTAGGGTGTTACGGTCACAGATAAATTCCAGGTGGAATTCTGCAAGGGGAAGGGCCGGCGGGGGTGAGCGAGAATGAAGGAGGACGAGAAGATACAAAATTAGGGAGCAACCCTAATAATCTTCATACATTCCAAGATAACTTCCCACATAAACTCCTCCCCCTTATATAGATGAGGGAGAATAACCAAACAAGGAAATAAAAAAGCCACTCAAACAAAGAAATACAAAAGACAACCCAACAAGAAAATACAAAATGATTAACTTAATTGATTGTTATTAATTAGTATGAATTAATTAATATCAATTAATTAATTCATACAAATTAATTATAGGAACGTTGATCATGGCGGCTTCCATATGCGCGCTCCATAAATTATGATGAGGGGGGGGGGGGCACTTGAGTGAATGTGCCCGCACCATGGAGGCTTCCATATGTGTGCTCCATACTTTTTGATGAGCAGAGTCCACTTGAGTTAATGTGACCGCGTAACACTATACCGTTGGAAATCGACCCTGTCCTCAAGGTCGAGGCCCCAACCCTTGTCGGGATCTTGAAGACTTTTGATGGCGTGCGATAAGCAGCGGGAAGTCCTCCGCTCCGTCCCCGTAAGGGCTTTGTAACCGAGAGAACGACAAAGGATCGGCAGGGCCGATGCGAGTTTGACAGGAGGATCATCGGGTACCTTGACCTCTCGCCAGAACAAGGCCTGAAAGCGTGTAGCAGCGGTGGCGGTGTTGGCGAGTAGCGGCGGCGCCATCAGAACGATGAGCGGCGGAAGTAAGGGCTTCCGCAAGATCGACAAAGCAGTGGTGAGCAGCAACCATAAGGATGTCGGAGACGTGACAGCCGGCAGCAGGAACGGATCCGTCGTGGTCACCAGCGCATGGGGCGGCAGAAGAGGCGGCGATGCGGCCGGTGGAAGCGGTAAGGTGGGGGCCGGCAGAGCCAGAGCCGGGGGAGGAGGCGGTAAAATGGCCGGAGGCGGTGGAGCGGGAGACCGAAGAGGTGGCGGAAGCGGTGGAGGGACGACCACCATGGAGAGAGGTGTTCATCAATGATCACATTTCTGGAGATTAGAAATTGTCCAGTGGATGTGTTATACACCCTATAGGCCTTAGAACTGCCACTGTATCCCAGGAAAATCCCTTTTATCCCCTTTTCTGATAGTTTATCCCTGTTTTGAGATGAATCTAAGCTGTACACGGTGTTGCCAAAGATCCTGAAGTGAGTAACATCAGGCTTATTCCCTATCCATGCTATAGAGGAATGTTGGGGGCGGCATGAGATGATAACTCTTGTATGGTGCAGGATGAAGCCGTGGTGGAGACAACTTAGGGCAGGGAGCCTCGTGGGAGTTTGCGAAGGCCCGTCCTTCGAGAGCGAGGAGACGACTGACTTTGGCGTGGAGAGAGGCGCATGTGGCCTGGATTTGTGCAGCGAGGGCAGAAAAATCCAGCCGAGGACTGACGTCCGCCGATGACAAGAACATCGGCCCGGGAGCGGCCGATTGGGCGACGACCATGGTGCCAAGGATGTAGAGTGGAGATGATGTCGCCGAAGAGGGAAGGTAGCGAAGTCGCACCAGAAGGAAGCAACATGCTGGCAGTGTTGGGGAGAGCAGTGCAGAGGGGGTGCTGCGGCGGTGGCTGAGGCACTGTACGATGGAGAGATGTAGGTTGGAGGGGCTGGAACCGACTGTACCCGGCTGGATGCAGTGGACACGAGTGTAAATCCGTCGAAGCGGTGCTGGGGTGCGGCTGAATTGGCGGATCTAGATGGGGTTGATCCCGAAGGGGGCTGAAAGTGGCAGAACAACGCCAGACTTGCCGGATCGGGGTCAGGGGGGTCGGATGTTGGGAGCCATGAGGCTGGAGTTGTTGGACGGAGGCCGAAGGAGGCGGAACTGGAGCCGTAAGGCAGCACATGAGGTTGCTGTGCTCGTTTGAAGTAGCGGTAGGGCCGGCCGACGTAGAAAGGTACGGATCAGCGTGTACTGGCCGATCGATCTGCAGTGCTGGTCGGGAAATAGGCAGACGCGACCGGCGGTTCGGTTTTGTCGGACGCGACACGTAAGCGGCAGAGCGGATTTCCCCGTGAGGCGCGGCTGTCGGAGATGTCGCGGGTAGCAGGCCGACGCGGAAAAGGCACAGGTGTCGACGCGATTTGGGAGCGACAGGTGCGATTCGGCGGAAAGCGCAAGTCGGGAGCGTACGGACGACGCTCTGGGAACGGAAGTCACGATTCGGCGGGTGTAGTAATCTAATCAGAACGGAATGACGATGATGTAGCGGGATGCTCCGGAGCGAAACAACGATGCCCAAACCTGCTTGGATCGGGGTACGACAGGGTTGAGGCGTAGCAATTCGAGCATCAACGACAATTTCGCGGGCGGTGAGGCAGGTCAGACCAATTGTTACGATCACGGATAAATTCCAGGTGGAGTCCGGCAAGGGGAAGGGCCGGCGGGGGTGAGCGAGAATGAAGGAGGACGAGAAGGGACAAAATTAGGGAGCAACCCTAATAACCTTCATACATTCCAAGATAACTTCCCACATAACCCCCCCCCCCCCCCCCCCCCCCCTATATAGATGAGGGAGGATAACCAAACAAGGAAATAAAAAAGCCACTCGAACAAAGAAATACAAAAGACAACCAAACAAGGAAATACAAAATGATTAACTTAATTGATTGCTATTAATTAGTATGAATTAATTAATATCAATTAATTAATTCATACGAATTAATTATAGGAACGTCGATCATGACGGCTTCCATATGCGCACTCCATAAATTATGATGAGTGGAGTCCACTTGAATGAATGTGCTCGCAACCATGGAGGCTTCCATATGTGCGCTCCATACTTTTTGACGAGCGGAGTCCACTTGAGTGAATGTGACCGCGTAACATAGGGCATCTCCCTTATTCTATTTAAGAGAAAACTACCTAGGACATCTCTTACATCAACAACTTTGATTGACCGTTAGTGTAATGGACCCGATTACAATAAATAAAAATTAAAAATTACAACGTAATATATAAAAACATGTCAACGAAAATCCGTACACGTCCGCTGAGTCGGATCGTCGATCTGGAGAACCTAAATCTGTCAGGTGGCCAATCGTCCACAAACGGGCCCAGTACCTGTGCTTCACCGCGGGTTCGCGCCACCGTTCCTCATCAAATGGGCTGGGCATTTTCTACCCATTGATTTTGGTCTTTTTTTGTTACTTTTCAGGGATTTGTTCTTTTCTATGCCTATTTCCAATATTTTGCCATTAGTAAAAATTGATTATCTTTTCACGGACAATCAAAATTCAGCAGGTTAAGCTGACATCTATGTTAAATGAATTTTTTCTTCCTTCATCTACTTACAAACTGCACTTGCACTCTCATTTTCTATATTTGGGCCTTAAATTATTATTACTTTTCTTCTGGCAGTGGAGGAAGATGATGGTCAGGTCAGAGCAGCTGTCTATGGCATTGGAAAAACCAGATCTTTGGAATGATCCTATTTATGCATCAAGAGTTAGTCGCGAGCATGGGCGGTTGATGGGTAAAATGAGAGAAGTGAATGGATTTGAGCAAGAACTTCTAGAGCTTATTGATTTAATAAAACTAGCTCGTGAGGAGAATGATGTTGAACTGGAATTGGTAGGCTCTCATTTTGGCATTTTTGTTTCATTCTTGTTACTATTTTCTGTAGTGGGATAAAGGCTTGAGTATTGTTTGTTGTCTTGTTACTATTTTCTCTATGTTCTGGTGGGAGTGTCTGAAATTATGCCGACACTGTTTCTTCCCTTTAAATGGAATACTTATTTTTAAAATTATTTTGATGGATGCTCTTCTATATTCGAATAGGAAGCATGCTTTGTGGTCCTCATCTTCATGTGGCTAGTAAATGTTTATTGTAGATTAAATTGAACTACTATGTACTGGCTGCGTCTTATCATTCTTCTACCAAAATGCTAGGAAGCTACTGATCAATTTCTAATATTCTACCTACAATGTTAAGCACAATTAGTGAAATTGAAAAGTCATAAAATAACTCAAATATTCATGATAAATAAAAATTCACAGGATGTCCACCTTAATTCTGTTCCATGACCAATCATTTAGTTGTAATCTTCCAATGGCACTGACCATAGTAGTTGAGTTTCTTGTCAGAGATGCCCATGAATCATAACATGCAGGGATGTATTTCCATTATTTGGTACAAGTTTAGTGTCATCCTTCTGAAATGTACACTTGTTACCAATGAGGAAATTTCTAGGGTTCGAGAGAGGAATGAAGAGACATTGCTTAATAACAACATGACATTACACATTGAATACAAGAAGATACAATTGGAAGACAGGCTCCCGCCAACTCTTAGAGGCTGGTTCCTCCAAAGATCTTCTCTTCAGTGAGCAATGAGAGCCCCAAAACTACTATTAGCCAATGCTATTCAAACACACGTACCCCTCCTTATATAGAGTAATTACAAAATATTTTAATAAATACAATTAATTAAGCCAATATTAATTAATAATAATAATTAATCAATATGAACTAATTAATTAAAAATTAGTTACAAAACTACATACTTTCGTACGAGCATTCAAGACGGCTTCCACATGTGCTCCCATGACTCTTGCGAGGTGGTGTACTCAGGCGGATGCATCTTCATAACATTATTCTTCCTTGAAAATTGACCTTGTCCCCAAGATCAGATTTGAAGATTTTTTCCGGTCTTTAAGAATGTCGTCCACATATAAAAGATGAGTGCGATGGAACACAAGATCTGTAGCAGGTGGCAGAGTAGCAAAGTTAGAGTGGCGCTGATGAAATAAAAGGCGGGGCCCACACTGCAAAAAAAATAAGGGCGGGGCAGGAGTAGGAGTAGATGAGATATGCGGTAGGGGGCGTGGGCG
Organism: Platanthera guangdongensis; assembly: GCA_039583875.1. Classification (NCBI taxonomy): domain Eukaryota; kingdom Viridiplantae; phylum Streptophyta; class Magnoliopsida; order Asparagales; family Orchidaceae; genus Platanthera; species Platanthera guangdongensis. The sequence continues at coordinate 3,807,834 of CM077160.1, forward strand.
GCTCGAAGTTGGGTCATGATGGGACAAAGCTGTGGGAGGAAAAAAAACATCGGTAGCCCTGCTAAAAGTTTCAGAGTTGGAGAGGGAAGGAAAAGGCCACGGAGTGGAAGCAGGCAATCATGCATGCCGGGAGAAGCTGCGAAAGTGGGGAAGCATGGGTTTGATGTAAGGAATGGACCGAAGAGGGGAGAAAGCTTTGCGTGGCCAGTGAGGCGGAGCGATGACGACAATAGGGATGGGTGGGGTCGGCGCAGACCTCGTAACCAGACGTTGGAGCGGTGGCTGCGACGAGCGTAAGCGATCGAAGTCTGTGCAGTAACAAAAGGGTTGCACTAGTTGACAGATTGCGCTTGTGTAACACTCCACCTGCCCATACAATATAATATGGTCTGACGGGGTCCCCACAACTTATCACATATACAAACAAATGCTAAAAAAGGTACAAGAACAATGAAACTCACAATATCAGTAGCACTAGCGGAAGAATTTCAAATACTATGGATGTCCATTTATACACTAGGAATACAAAAGTGTTGGATGAAAGTGCGGAATGAAATGTCTGAATACTTTTTTAGGGGGGTGGGAATAGAGAAGAAACCTTGTATGTGGCATTTTGAAAACTTCTTCTATTCCTTTCTTTCAATAGAGTGACTTCAGTTAGATTAGAGTAAGTGGATAGGAAAAGCAGTTAAGAAATACAAGTAAACATCTAAACGATAAGAGATTTTTAGAGAGGTTTCCCAACAAAGTAGGTACGTCCTTTCTTCGACAATAAGTGGCTTCCACAGTCTCTCGATTGAGACGACATGCCTTTTCCTTCTGGAGACTCCAACCCAATATGATTTTTTCCACTGGAGATCTAAGAACCCTAGTTGGACCTTTTTACTGGAGATTCATAAACCCAATAAACTCTTTTGAAGAGTGAGTCTAATAACCCTTTATAGTGAAAATATTGGAGATTGAATGTTGTATCTTAAGAAAGAGTTGTCTCTAAAGAAGAGAGACTTGCGGAATCTCAGAAGAAGGAGATTCGGTTTACATAAGTCGATTGAGGTGGGAGATAGGCCCTGGGAGCTTTTCTGTTTCTCGATTGCTTGCGAGTTCTTTCTCGAGTGACATGCCATGTGCGAGCCATGGCATCTAGTAAGAAAAAAAGTGTTCTTATATCTCTTCCTCATTCCTTTTTTGTACAAGTTTCAATATTACATACATGACATGAGCGACAACAATGACCGATGCCTTCTATTTTGAAAGCAACAACGACTCTATTTTGACTTGACAAAATACTTTGAGTTCGGTTAACGATCACTGATTGGGTCTGTCAGCATTCACTGAGGGGAACTCTTCCTATGAGCGCTAGACGGTTAACGAACTGTGATCAACCTTCAATTTGATCTGGGATCAGTGGGTCACCGATCGATGATCGCTGAGTGATGCTTGAGGTTGCCAATCAACGATCGCTGATCATTGAGCTCCCCATCTTTAGACCTTCAGGAGTTGAGCGAGATGGTCACTGATCAACGGTCAGTGATCGCTGATTGTTGAGCTTGCTTCTTTGGACTGAAATTTGTGAGCTTCTTGGTAGCCGAACAACTGTCGGGGGTCAACGAGCGTTGATCGTTGAGCTATCCTTGAGATCAACGATCGTTGAGCGATTCGCTTGTCGATCAACAAATGCCGGCCAATGATCGTAGACAACAAAGTTTTCTTTGAGAAGTATTTTTCTTAGCTTTGTTTGTCTTCAATGATTCCTGTTTTCATGAATTGAAAATATGCGGTAATATTATTAATGAGATGATAGCCTATTATATAAGAGAAGTAATCCATGTAATTACTTAATTCTAACACTCTCTCAAGTTGGGCATGTTATATTTCTCATATTCAACTTGTCGATAAAACCACATAAAATATTCACCCCCCAGATTCTTAGTAAGAATATTAATTAATTGTCTCTCTAAAGGAACAAATGAAAAAAAGTGCAGCCTGGTGCACATGACATCCCCGCGAAGCGAGGGTCCGGGGAAGGGTCCCACCACAAGGGTGAAATGTAGGAAAACCTTACCTTGCATTTTTTGCAAGAGGCTGCTTCCAGGGCTCCAACCCATGACCTCAAGGTCACACAACAACACCTCAACTGGTGCGTTAAGTCTTCCCTCTGAAGGAACAAATAAAATACAGATAATCTTCTTCTCAATATTCTCCTTGATGAAGTGTCTGTTCACTTGAATGCAAACTCTGTCTACTTGAATGTGTTCAACCAGGAGAGGGTGGGCTTCTATTGATGGAGCCAACAAACCCAATGAAGGGCCGACCCATTTATACAGATGAGAGCCGTGGTGATCTTGTAAAACTTTGGAGTCTGATTAATGTCGAACTGTTCCACATGGACAACCCATCCTACAAGGTCAGTAACGTTGAAGGAAGGAACGTCGGAAGATCGGTGTGGTTGAAGGAAGGCCGCCAGTCGTAAAACGGGATCCCGTGGGGTTTCAAGAGGTGCACCATTAACCGATGGGGACTTCGTATAGGAGGTAGATGATGTACCCGAGCGGCTAGCGAGTAGGGCATCAAACTTAAGCATCCATCCTTGCATTAAGGCTTGGAGGGAACCAATGGATTCATTATGAACATCGAAGCGGCTTGAAATAGTCAGATCCATTGGGGGCGGAGGCGCATGAGGGTCCGAGTGCACCATAGAGCTGATTTTAAGGGGCATGCACACAAGAAAAAACTAGCAGGTGCTTCAATTGCAGGAAGATTTGTTGGCTCTAGAAGGCATCGAAAGTATGCCAGTCACTGTTGTAAAGAAAGGGGCGAGTCGCCACCATGGTGGAATCGAAGGAGCACTGTTCGAGCTGAATCACTAGGAAGGACGAAGGTCGATAGCCTGCAATCATTGGAGTGCATCCCGTCGAGGGGGATACAGTTGTACGTTGAGTGGAAGATACATGCAGACGCGTCAGTGGGGAGGAAGTGTTAAAGACCAGACTCATCGGGCGGAAGACAAACAGAGTCATTGGATCGTGTTCAGACGGTGAAAACTGCAGTGCAAAGAGGGCAGGTCGGGCCAATTGTTATGCAAGGGGATTTTGAGAGAAAAGGATGAGATAGGGAGAGGAGATGAGAGAAAAAAACCCTAGGTACCAATTTCATAATTTTTCAAAGATGGTTCTCATTCAAGACAAGGAGAGTTTATATAACACCATCTAAGTCAAAATAAATGGGCTAACAGTAAATACCTAAACTGCCCGACATCTAGAAAATGCATGAAATTTCAAATATAACACCCTCTAAGTCGAAATAAATGGGCTAACGGTAAATACCTAAACTGCCCAACATCTAGAAAATGCATGGAATTTCAAATAGATGCACGTGCCCTAATGGCCCTTTTCCACTGATGTATCCTTGACATGTCTTTTGCGGCCTAACAAGATACACACATCCATAATCTTATAAATACTCCAATCCATACAACAATGAAGAAAACATGAAACCAAACTAAAGAACTCACAAGCGTATGGATTGTAGGCGAAGGAGATGGAAATTTGGTGACCGTGGAGTAATGGGGCTGTCAAAAAGACAGACTGTTGAGTGAATGTTTGGAGATGTTATAGGTGGACGAATGAGTTAGAACAGGTGGATGAAGGCTGGAGGGGGTTAGGCTATAGCAGGTGGTTGGGTGTGCAAAAATACACTGCAAGGGGAAAAATAATAGGAATTTTTATTAATTTCTCAATCTTATGGTGAATACATACATGTATTTGTACACTTATATAGGTAGAGAGAGGAGGGGAATTCCCATTCTAAGATGTAGGATGAAACCTAAAGAGATATAAGGAACAAGATGAGCCTTATTTTGGGTCTTTACATATTTTCTTCAACATTCCCCCACAAACTGGACTATACATATCGTAAACACCAAGTTTGGACAAAAATTCAGTATAATGGTTGTGGTAAGACATTTGTGAGGATGTCAACAACTTGTCCAACAATAGGAACATATTTTAATTTCAACTTTTTTAATTGAACTTATCTAGATTGAAGTGACAATCAACTTCAATGTGTTTGGTTCGTTCATGGAATACATGATTCTTGATAATGTGTTTAGCAGCTTGACTATCAGTTTATCACAAAATAGAGTGGTTGGTGAGGAAAGTTTGACTCACAAATCACTTAGGATACTTTCTAGCCAAGTAAGCTCAGACACAACAGTGGTCATTGAACGATACTTGACTTCAATAGATGAGCAAACAACCACAAACTATTTTTTGCTGCGTCAGGAAATAAGGTGTGCTCTGAAGTAAGTACAGAAGCCACTTGTCTAGCATTGATCATTCAGAGAGTCAGCATAGTCAACATCAAAGTAGACAATCAGAGATAGAGAAGAAGAAAGTTTGTATACAAGCCCTTGTCTAGGAGAAGTCTTCAAATATCCGAGGATGCGCTCGGCGACCTAGAGATGAGAAGTTCATAAAACATGCATAAATCGACGGTAAGATAAATCAGTTTTTCTACAAGACGACGATAATACTCTGAGTTTGAAAGTAGTAGAGCAGAGTTAGAGTTATGAGCGTAGAGCTTGTGGCTGACATCAATAAAAGTATCCGCAGGCTTGCAACCAAAATAGCTAGCATCATGAAGAAGGCCAAATAGTATTTTCGTTGAGATAAGACGAGACCATCAGGATGTCTCACTACCTCAAGACCAAGAAAGTATCAAAGATTTTCCAGATCTTTAATTTGAAAGACCGAGTTTAAGTATTGTTTGATCATTTGTATTCCTTTGCAGTCATCATCAGTAATCAGAGTATCATCAATGTAAACTAAGAGAATCACTGTGCAGGTTGGTTGATGACGAGTAAAAAGAGAAGTCAGCCGAGCTTCGAATGAATCCAACATCACGGACAATCTCACTAAACTTGTGAAACCATGCTCGAAGAGACTGTTTGAGACCGTAAATTGATTTCTTGAGGTGACAAACATGAGACTCCCCCGTGATCTCAATCTCGGGAAGTTGGTGCATGTAGACTGTCTCTAGAAGGTTGTCATTGAGAAAGACATTTTTGACATCCCATTGATATAAGGGTCATTGTCGATGAACCACTAAGGAGATCAAGACACAAACATTATTCAAATTGGCAGCTGGTGAGAAAGTCTCATCATAATTGAGGCCTGATTGCTGAGTAAACCCTCGAGCCACAAGATGAGTCTTAGGCATTCAGCTGTCCCGTCTGGAGCATGTTTAATCGCAAAAACCCACTTACATCCCGCACAAGTTTGTCCTGGAGCAAGAGGGATAAGGCCCAAGTCTGGTTAGCTCATTGGGCAGTCATTTCCTCATCCATGGCCGCTTACCACCCCAGATATTGGAGATCCTCCCGCAAAGAGTTAGGTATAGAAATGGAGGATAAAGAAAGCGCGAATTTGAGAAGTGGCGGGGAGAGGCGATGCAAGGATACATAATTCGCCAAGGGATGAGTCGTGGAGACTGATGCTGGATCTTCTGACCGCGAGGTATCAGTGGTAGAAGGTAATTGCTGGCTTGCTGCAGGGCATCAGATCTAGGAGGATGACGAGTGTACATACGAAGAGGTGATTTGGAGGGTACTGGAGTCGTGTTTGGAAGATGTAGTGGAAGACGAGACGTGACAGGGACGGTATGGCGTGGTAGAAGAGGAGGTGTTGGAAGAGCTACATGAGGAGAGTTATAAGGTTGGTTCTCGAGCAAAGTGACATACAAAGAAACGATGACTTTGCATTTGAGGACGAGGAGCAAACTTGTCAGAGAAAAACCAAGATAATGGGCATAACAGGTACATCCAAAAATACGAGATGTGACCAAAAAGGAGGGTGTGGAAGAAAAAAGAAGACTAAACAGAGTTGCATAGTTGAGAATTGAGGAGAACATGCGATTGATGAGATGACAATCAATAAAAATCACAAAGTTCCAGTAAAGTTTGGGTACCTACATTTGAAACATTAGTGAGCGTGCGACATCAAGAAGGTGACAATTTTTTCGCTCGGTCACACCATTTTGTTGGGACGTACAAGTACATGAAGTTTGATGAATGATCCCAAACTTAGTACAAAGATTAGTAAAGACACGGCTTGTGTATTCACACACATTGTCGGTGCAGAGTATCTTAAGAGTTATGAAAAACTAAGTACGAGTCTCAGTAATAAAAGCACAAAAGATCGATATAATTTCAGCACGATCACGAAGTAAATACAACGAGGTCATGCGCGAGTAATCATCAATAAACGTAACAAAGTAACGATAACCATAAATATTAGATGTTTTATATGGTCCCCAAATATCAGAGTGTACTAAAACAAAAGGAGCATTGCTCCGAGTACAATTAGGGAGAAATGATGAATGATGCTATTTTCCAAAGATACATGTTTCACAAGTAAAGCCATTGAGAGAGATATCCGGAAGAGCTTTCTCGAGGATTTGGAGGGGAGCATGCCCAAGACGTTGGTGCCGATCAACAAAATTGATATAAGAGAGAACTGTAGGTGAAACATCCTAGATATAAAGCCATTACACAACCGCCCCTTACTAATGATACTCTGCGCCCGTCCATCTTGCACAACAAAAGAGGAGGGAGAGAAGGTTACACAACAATCAAGGTCCCGAATAAGACGACTAACATAAAGAAGGTTAAAAGGCGATTCCGGAACATGAAGGACCAAGCAGAGAGAGAGTTGGAGTGATAAGGCAGATCAACAGAGGCAAACACTGGGGTGGTGTCATCATTAACCATGATGATGAACCTGGGATACACAAATTGTAAGTACTGAGACGGTTTCTGCGGAGTAAAATGATGTGTGACACCCGAGTCCACAATCCACGTGGAGCTATGAGAGAGATAGGAGATACCTTAATTGGTGATCAACGCAATAGAGAAAGATGAACGATTGATCATTCCCTGAAGTTCCTAGAGCTGAGTGCGCAAGGCATCGATATCATCATGGGTGGTGGAGGCAGTATCGATCGCAAGGGATGCATGTTGTGGTGGCATATCATGTTTGCGATAGCATGTTGCCTTAATTTGACCATCCCGATCGCATTGAGAACACCTAAGGTGGGATCTTCTGTGACGTCCCCCGCCCCAATAAGTCGTGCGACCGCCACGAGCCGAAGGAGGAGCAGGGGGAGGGGGGGAAGACAACTGGGGGAGAGCCGGAGATAAGAGTCCCAGGAGCATCAGGCGGCGGTGTAACCTTTACTAGCATGGAGCACACATCCAAAAGAGTGGGAATTGTAGAGGAAGAGAGAATTTGAGCTCGGACGCTGCGGAGATGCGATGGAACCGTAACCATCATCATTGCGATCCTAACTGCTTCCTTCTGTGCTCGTTGTGCTGCAGGATCCGTTGTTGGAGGCTGATGTTGAATCCATGCCTCCACAAGAGTTTTGGATCACACAACAAAGGAAGTGAGGTCTCCTACTCTGGAGTCAATATTTTGATGATTTGTGATGATGCCAAATAAGTGTTGGAAATTGTCCTTGCCAGAATAGAGAGAGTGAAGTTCCTCTCACATGGCCTTGACCGTCACATGATCATGGCCATCCAATATGGTTTAATATCCATAGAGCTGATCAATGATTGAACACGGTCGTCTTCACGAAGCCATTCTTCGGTAGGTGTGGTAGGGGTTTCCTTTGTCAGATGATGGAGTCTTTTGGTCTGCAGAACATGACGAACGGAGTGCACCCACTCAACAAAGTTCATCTTCCTACTATAAGAGATGGGGGTAATCCGAAGTTCATCATGGACTTCAGGGAGGGAAGGGGGGGGGGGTGTGCAACACAGGCAGGAAGAGAAAGAGCATCAATCGAAGCCATGGAGAGAAAAAAACTGAGTGGTCACGCGACATGTGCAGAGGAGGCAGACGGACAGACTGCTACAGTCAAACTTCGGCAATCACCTGCACAAAGGAGAAAGAATGTCTTGACCACAGGAGCATTGGCGGGAAGGAGCTCTGCCAATCGCAAGAGCAAACAATCTGACAATCAGAACCGACGACTAGAACCGACGAGCAGAACCGGAGAAAGACAATGGCTTGACCGCAGAAGCACTGTCGGGAAGGAGCACTGCCAATCCGCAAGAGCAGATGTTCTGGCGAGCAGCGAGGGGCAGACCTGACGTGCAGGGAAACTAGCTGTTAGACATGCGCGGGAAAGAAGTTGTGCGAGCTCGGTGAGTAGACGCGGCGAGAAGGAGCTCGTGGGAGATCAGCGAGCTGACACAACGAGAAGCCGCAACGACTAGAAGTTGCGAGCAGAATAGTTGAGGTTGCCGAGCAGGCGCTGCGGGAAGAGATCGCGCGAGAACGGAGAGCGGGCGCAGTGAGAATCCACGACAAGCAAAAGCTTCGAGCAGACAGGCCGAACAAGTAGATGACCTGGGCGAGCTCAGAGACCAAACAATACAGAACTAGACTGCAAGACGCGGAGGTCGTCAGACCGGCGGGGCCCGAAGTTTTAGAGGGAAACGACTATACAAGCGTATGGGAGGGAATGAAACACGGGGAAAAGCCAGGAGACGCAAAGTTGCGTGTAGAAAAAATTCTAACCGCCCAAACAGGGTGACTGCGAGCAAGAGCATGACTAAAAAATAAATTTTAGGATCAATGACTCTAATACCATGTAGAAATACACGGAAAGGAGAAAAATAACAGGAATTTTTATTATTTTTTCAATCTCATAGTGAATACATACATGTATTTCTATACTTATATAGGTAGAGAGAGGAGAATCCTCATTCTAAGATGTGAGATTAAATCTAAAGAGATACAAGGAATAAGATGAGCCTTATTTTGGGCCTTTACATATTTTCTTCAATAGGGTGTAATACCTTGCCAAGCATTGCAAGGTATGGCGATAATTCTGAGTTATGGTTACACACAAATATAAATAATAAGTAATAAAAAAAAGTAACTACAAATAAAGATTCTCTAATTCTGAAATCGACGAGGTGAGAGTGATTTCCTAACTCCAGTTTTGTATTTGATTTTATGTTATTTATGTTTACTTATATTAAATTATATTTCAATGAATAAATGCACAAAATTATGCAATTGATTCAAGTAGTGGTCCGCTAAGAGACCTGACACTTGTAGGATTAGATTCCAGTGAGGAAGTAACCTAAGTAGGGGTCTGCTGGGAGACCTGACACGTGTTTGGCGGCCTAATTGAAGTCGTTGACAAATGCAGTGATGGGGTATTATGCTTGGTGAGCCGTCCCTAGCCGTTCATAGGATTTTTTTGCTTGGCTGCTATTGTAGCGGCGAGTTCTTCCTTGAATGTTGCCCATGTTAAAGTCGGGTTTATTTGATCAGCCCAATTAAGCAGCGAAGAGCATATTCTTAAATGTAGATGGTGGACATAAGAACATTATGCATTTTGGGGGTGCCCTAGAGTTCAAAAAATTACTCGACGCGAGGAATCCACCCAAGGAGATTGGTCCCGCCGAAGCCAGGAATGACGAGGCAATGACTGTGTGTGGGGTGAACCTCAACAAGCGGTTGGAGGGGTGCAATATGTTGATTGTGATATGTTCTTAGGTCATGAAAGGTGGCGGTGGAGGGTTCAAGCGTCCGACGAGGTGGGCATGAATCTCTCACACAATGACCTGGAGGTTAGGCATAGATGTCCTGACACAAATTGTGTGACCGAAAAGGGTTCCAATCGTGTGAGCTATGTTGTTTGCGTGAGAGTCCATGGAGCGGGTGGTAGTCATAAACTGTGGTGTTTCAATGGCAAGTGGGAAGAAGGTCGCGTAGGCTTGCAGCCGGTAGAAGCAACAGGAAGGAGCCGAAGGATGTTTTGGACGACAGTGTGGCTTGTCTTGCACAGTGGAGGCTCACTGAGGGAGTTCAGGACGCACCCAGTCGAGGCTCTCTTAAAGAGAAAATGTTGCACGTAGGAGATGCATGCCCCAAGTGGTCTTCTAATAGCCATTGATGGACAGAAAGGCATGAGTCCTTGATAGGGCCGGACGATGGAGCATGGACAGCCGCTGGCTAGGAACGCGCAAGCGATGGTGATGAGTGCCACAATTGATAGCGTACGCTGTTGTCGACTACACTTGGAAGGAAAAACGCGCAGAGTGCGGGGTGAGGCTCATTTGAATCGACCCAGTAGTCGCAGATCGGGAGGGTTCGCCGAGGAGAGCCGCGTGTGAAACCCTGGAGCAGTGGGGCTTCGTCGCTCGGGATTGATCGAGGCTATAACCATGGGTTGGGCACATGAGATGGAACTAGACATATTAGAGTTTGGAATTGAACCCTAATTGGTGAGGCATGTCAGACCAGAAGAAATAAAGAAAGTAATTTGCGCTTTAACTGAAATTGAATTACAATCTCGCGTGGTATGATGGATCCAATCACTTAAGGGTTAGTTTCCCATAAGAATCCCTCTACAAGATGACTACTTGACACCCTTCTAAGACTCACTACTCTATCTTATATAGGGAAGACTCACTACTCTATCTTATATAGGGAAGACTCACTACTTCCAATATACCCCTTGAGAAGGAAACATACATAAGACGCGATACCCATGTAGGTTGACCTTTGCGGCAAAGGTTGCCATATTGCAAAAAGTAACTGATTTTTTTGTCAATATATAAATTCATAATTGTTGTCCATGTTAATAAATTTCTATGCTTATTCACCTTATCTTCTTTGTGATTATTAACAGTCCACCACTACCAACTTTTGGAATTGGTTATGCAATCCTTACCTATTGTTTTTTGACATGAGCTGCATTTTGTATTTATTCTACTTCCGTTGTGATCCTTTTATAAACATATTAGGTTAGACATTAATATCTTTCTTCCTAGAACTTTGTTATATTTTCTCCTTACTACCATAATTTTTTTTCTTATACTTGGCTCCTTGATTTTCCTTGGATTTTGTTCAATTTGAATTCTTTTATCTTATTAATTGCATACCAGTCTTATGTGTTAGAAGATAGTAGAAAATTATGTAAAAGCCCATTATAATTGTGGCCCATTTATGAGCCCAAGTTTGTCTTAGGTTTAGTCTCACATTGTATTCTTGGGATTTCTCTCTTCCTCTCTACTTATATATTTGTACTTGTACTTAAAGTTTATACAAGAAATACAGCCTACAAGGTTCCTTGCTTCCTTTTTCTACATGGTATCAGAGGGATATGGTCCGGCCTGTCCGTTTCTATCCGCCGGGTCCTGATTAACCGGGCGGCCTGTTCTCTGGCTTAACCGCTGTCTTGCAGCCTTCTCTTGTTTCTAACCACGACTTCCCGCGCGGTTAGTTTTTCTATCGGCTTCTCTTGCTCTCTCTGGGGGTTTCCACCTCTTCTTCCCCCCTCCCACCCCCATTCCCTTTTATAAACCTCTCGGTCAGTGGGCCCTCTTGTTCCCCCTAACCGGGCGGTCTCCTCCTGTCTTCTTATGGCTTCCCTACCCGCCTTTTCTTCCCGTCTTCTCGCACCGCATCTTGGTCGCGACATTCTCTTGTGCCGCTGGGGTGCTCATCGTGACCGTGCGGTCTGCTTTGCTTAAATCGCTCCGGCTCCCCTTCCTGCTGTTGCTTCCCTACCTGCTGCGACCTCTCTTCTCGCTCTGCGGGCTCTTCCCGCTGCGGGCTCTTCCCGCTGCGAACAGGCTCCCTTCCCGCTGTTGTTTCTCGCGCATGCGACCTCTTCTTCTCGCTGCGACTTTCCGAACCGTTGTGAGCACCGCATCTTGGTCGCGGCACCTTTCTGTGCCGCTGGTGTTCTCGCCGAGACCGTGTGGTCTCCCTTGCTTAAGTCGTTGCGTCTTCCCTTCCCTCTCGTTGCGGCTTCCCTCCCTTGCTTAAGTCGTTGTTGCTTTCCTACTCGCTGTTGTTTTTCCCTCGTCTCTGCGGGCTGCCCGCACGACCTTCTCTTAGCCCATGCGGCCTCTCTACCCGTTGCGGGCTCTGCATCTGGGTCGCGGTCTCTTGCCGCTGGTGTGTTGACACCGAGACTGTGCGGCTTCTCTTCCTCTCCTCCGACCGCTTTCTTCATGTTGCGGGTTGCCTCTCTTAGCCGACGCGGCCTCTCTACCCGCTGTGGGCTCCGCATCTTGGTCGCGGCCTCTTGCCGCTAGTGTAGTGACACCGAGACCGTGCAGCCTCTCTTCTTTTTCGCTCCGCCTTCTTCAGGCTGCGGGTTACCTCTTCTCGCTCGGCTACCTCTTCGTGCGCGGCTAGTTCTGTCCGCTGCAGTTTCCCTCTACTGCTGTCTTCTGTCCGCTGCGGCTAGCTTCTTCCTGCGGCTTCATGGATTCTACCACTACCTCCGGCGAGTCCGCTGGTGCTTCATCTCTGCCACCTCGAACCGCTTCCTCTACTACTGAACCTCGAGATGAACTTAGGATTACCACTATATCTCTCTCTGGCAAAAAGAACTTTGTGAAATGGATTCATTCAGTTCGTCGGGTGCTCCAGAAAAATGGACTGCTTCATCACTTGACCCGGGCTACTCTTACCCTTCCTACTGACGAGTGGCTTCGTGATGACGGCTGTGTGCAATCCTGGCTTCTCAACTCCATATATACCGAGCCATACAGGATTGTCATGTATCATGACATGGCTAAGTCCATGTGGGAGGAACTCCACTCCTTCTATTCTGGCCAAAACAGCTTCCAACATTTGTTTGACATCACTGATCTTCAATCCCTTGATCCCGGGATACCTGGCGATATGACTTCCTTCGTTGCCAAGGCCAAGACACTTGTTGAGGCATGGATACAATATCAGCCTCCTACTACTGATTTGGTTGCCCAACGGGCATAAAAAGAAGCTGTCGGGATTGCCATGATGATGACAAGAGTTCCTCCGCATCTGCACAGTGTTCGAGCTCAGATACTCTCCTCCTCCACTACTCTCTCTCTCTCTGATGTCTGTTCCATGCTTCTGAAGGTCACTCCGTCACCTGCGGCTCCTCTGCCTCCCTCTCCAACTCTTCTCTAGTTACCTTCACCACATCCCTCCACTCGTGGTACCTCGACCCGCGGGGGTCGCCATTCGTCTCAGGGACGAGGACGTACAAGAAACCCCCCCCCTTAAATGCACTTTCTGCGGTCGGGAAAATCATCTGGAGGCTACCTGCTATCGTAAGCATGGTCTGCCACCCCACCTTACTGCTTCTACGAAGGCCGAGTCTCTGCCCTTGACTTCTTCGACTTCCTCAAATGCTCAGTCTGACATTGATGCTATCCACACTCAGCTCCAACAACTCCAAGGGGTGATTGTTCGCTCCTCGGGCTCCGTGGCTTCCATCGCCAATGAAGGTATAACCTGTCTACCTCGTAGTTCCCACTCGATTGTGTACTCTGGTGTCACCCACCACATTACTTGCCAGAAATCGCCGCAATACTTGGCCGCTCCTCATCCCAAGTTCATTATTGTTGCTAATGGTGACTGCACCCCTGTCTCAGGAGCCGCTGATATCCATCTCACACCCAACCTCTCCTTAACCTAGGTTCATGTTCCGAGCTCCCCGTTCAACTTGTTTTCTATTAGCCGATTTCCACAGGATCTTGATTGTCATTTTACATTCTCACCATCTTCTTTTGTTGTGCAAGATCGGCAAACACAAAATATTATTGGTAGCGGACGGCTGTCTCATGGGCTCTATCTTCTTGATGTCCTTCCATCTACCATTTCTGTCATCTCCTCAGTTGAGTGGCATCGTCGGCTTGGACATGCTCCTCTACAGATTCTAAAGCAAGCTCTTCCAGATGTCTCCTTGAATGAGTTTACTTGTGAGTCATGTATCTTTGGTAAACAACATTGAGTTTCTTTTAGTCCTGTTTGTAATCAGAGTAGTACTCCTTTATCCATTGTTCATTCTGATATTTAGGGCCCTTATAAAGTCCCTAGTGTATTTGAGTACAGCTACTTTGTTACCTTTATTGACGATTACTTTCGAGTGACATAGTTATATTTACTACGGGATCGTACCGAACTCACTTCTATATTCCGTACGTTTGTTACTGAACTTCGTACTCAGTTTTCTTCCCCGCTTAAAATTATTCGCACTGACAATGCACGGGAATATACGTGCCGAACGTTCGCCTCACTTTGTGCTGAATTGGGCATTATACATCAAACATCTTGTGCTTACACTACTCAACAAAATGGTGTTGCTGAGCGCAAAAATCAACATTTTCTTGACGTTGCCCGCTCCTTAATGCTCCAGATGCAGGTACCCATCGAATACTGGAACTTTGCAGTTTCGATTGCGTGTCATCTCATCAAGCGCCTGCATTCCTCCGTTCTCAACTTCGTCACTCCGTTTAGCCTCCTCTTTTCTTCTCAATCTCTGGTTCCTCTCCCACCTCGGGTGTTTGGGTGTGCTTGCTATGTCCATAACCTTGGTACACCTACGGATAAATTTCCCCCCGTGCAACCAAATGTATGTTCGTAGGGTACTCTCGCACTCAAAAGGGTATGTGTGTTACTCTCTTGTCGACCAGAAAGTGGTTGTGTCCGCTGATGTTACTTTTCTAGAAGACCAACCCTTTCTGTCATCCATTTCAGTACCTCCTTGTGTACACCCTGTGCCTCGTCCTGCTATCCCAGTCACGACTTCTCTACCTCCTCTTCTTCCAACACCCCACGTGGAACCATCAGCCCCCAAACCACCAGCATCCAAACCACCAGCACCCAAACCCCCTCTCATTCGTGTCTACACTCGCCGTTGTATGAACTCCGCAGCCCAGCCACTGCTACTGTCTACCAGTACTATCTCGCGGCTAGCTGGCCCTGCCCCCGCCTCTACGGCTCATCCTCTGGCCAACTATATTTCCCTACATCAGCTCTCTCCTCCTCTGCTCAAATTTGTTCTGGCTCTTATCTCTATTTCTCTGCCTAACACTGTGCAGGAGGCTCTCCAACACCCTGGGTGGCGTGCGGCAGTGGAAGCTGAGATGTCGGCCCTTTAGGCTAATCATACTTGGGATTTGGTACCTCTTCCGTCTGCCCAGTCCTGTGTTAGCTGTAAATGGATTTTTGTCATTAAACATGCTCCGGATGGGACCATCGATCGCCTCAAAGCCCGTCTTGTGGCTCGTGTGTTCACTCAGCAACAAGGCTTGGATTATGAGGAGACTTTCTCCCCTGTCGCCAAACTAAATTCTGTTCAGGTTCTTATCTCACTTGTTATTCACCGTCGCTGGCCACTACATCAGCTGGACATTAAAAATGTCTTTCTTAATGGTGATCTTCAAGAGACAGTTTTCATGAACCAACCTCCCGGGTTTGAGACCACGAAGGAGTCTAGGGTGTGCCGACTGCGTAAAGCTATCTATGGTCTCAAACAGTCCCCTCGAGCTTGTTTGAAAATTTTAGGCAAGACTGTTCGTGATATTGGCTTTCAGCGAAGCTCGGCTGGCTTCTCTCTTTTTACCCGTCATCGATCAACAAGGATAGTAATTTTCTTAGTCTATGTGGATGATATTTTGATAACTGGTGATAACTCTACCGGGATACAACAGATCTAACAACACTTAAACTCTGTCTTCCAAACAAAAGATCTGGGAAACCTTCGGTACTTCCTTGGACTAGAGGTTGCTTGATGTGATCCAAGGTGGGGGTGTAATTTTTAAACAAACTAAAATGCGAGTTTTTTTTTAAAATATTGTGGGCGCGAGGGCACTTCGCGGGCTATTTTCCTACGAAATAAATGACCTAAACGTCACAAACACTCGCAATGCTATCGCACGATTATAGCGACGTCATGAGACAATTCCACAGGCGTCACATTAAACGGGGTGGTAATGCGGATATGTAACTAACGATAATTAGGGGACACGATTAGTTAGGGCAAACTCAAATTAATTACCATTCGTTTAAATATCATAAGCATAAAAATATACTTGAGGATGGATCCAGGAGAAGCGAGGTATACCCAAGGCGGAGAGGCAGTGGCTGGAGCTATAGTAACCAGAGAACTGTCTGGTGGCAGGAGCAATGGAGGGTGGCTGGAAGCTTGATGGTTTGCTGGAGGAGCCTGAATCTGCTGTAGGAAGACAGCGGACGCCTCGACGGTGGCAGACGACGCTTCAGGCAGCGGAAGTGATAGCCGATGAAGCCTCGCGGGAGGTTTCCGTCAAGCAGGAGAAATCTGGAAGGTTGCAGCCGGAGCTGGAGAAGAAACCAACGGCAGTTGGGTCGTTAACTACATTGGGGAGAGGCTGGAAGGCAGCAGTGGAGGTATCTGGAGGTGGCCTTGTCGGAGGAGTTAGGCGCGGAAGAGGCAGTGAAAACCCGTCGGAGAAAGCGTCGCAGGTCGGCGACGGGATGCTGGCGGGCTCTGGTGACTAGCGACAGAGGCAAGGCGCGGGCAGGGGGAGCCAGCGGCTGGCGGAGCTCTGTCGTCGAAAGGGTAAGGCGGAACTGGAGCTGCGTCGATCCGGGATGTGCGGCTGGAGAAGAAACCGAGCACGAGCAAAAGTATCGTTTAGTTTCTAATTTTCCAAGCCCTAAAGGAAGGGGGGGCTGATTTTATAAGAGGGGGAATTAGGGGTTTTTAGGAATAATGGGCTTTGGTGGTGGGCTTTCCAAATGGGTAAAAATATGGAGTGTTTGAGTTGGGCTTTTGCTAATGACACACATATTTGGCTCTTTAAGATTGGAAAATGTGAGGGTTTCAAGGTGGGGTCGGCGATGAGCTTCGGGGGGGGGGGGGGCATTACATATTGACATAGTTAATTAAATTAGGCTTGTCCTAATTAACCTATCACCTAAAATACCAGACTTATGCATTTAGGGTCACGTTGGCCTGTCACACCAACGAGCCAAACAAAAATTGCGTGAAAGCGTGCGCGATACAAAATTACACAAAAGCGCTAATACCGTGCGCGATACAACTTGACGCTACACAAAAATCCAAAAATGCGCAAAAACATGCGCTACAATAATAAAAGACACGTGATAAAAATAATAAAAACGAAGCGACGCGGGTTGCATCATTGCTCGAAGACCTGATGGTCTGGTCCTATCTCAACGGAAATATTGTCTTGACCTTCTTCGGGATGCTGGTTATTCCGCATGTAAACCCACAGAAACACCTATGGATGTCAACCACAAGCTAAGTGCTCATGGAACCGAATCAGATTCTCTACTTACAAATTCTGAATATTATCGGCGCCTCGTAGGAAAACTGATATACCTAACAGTTACAAGACCCGATATCTCTTTTGTTGTTGGAGTGGTTAGTCGCTTTATGCATTCACCAAGAATATCTCATCTACAGGTTGTCAAACGCATCCTCAGGTACTTGAAAGCTGCCCCGGGATGAGGGTTGGTATACAAGCCATCCTCCTCTTTATCCCTTGTTGCGTACACTGATGCTAATTATGTGGGCTCGCTTGACGATCGACGATCCACCACTGGTTTCTGTACCTACTTTGGAGGAAATCTCATCACATGGCGCAGCAACAAGCAATCGGTTGTTGCTCGCTCTTCTGCTGAAGCCGAGTATCGTGCTATGGCTGCTATCGTGTCTGAACTTACCTAGTTAGAGAGTCTTATTTGTGATTTGGGTGTCAAACTCTCCTCACCTGCTACTATATTCTGCGACAGTCAGATAGCTATACATATTGCGAAGATTCCCGTGTTCCATGAGTGAACAAAACACATTGAGGTTGATTGTCACTTTGTCAGGGAGAAGGTCCAACTGAAGAAACTAGAATTGGAACATGTTCCAGCCTCCGAGTAAGTTGCAGACATCTTTACCAAGGCTCTACCTCGGCCATTGTATTTTCAGTTTCTATCCAAGCTTGGTGCTTACGATTTGTATGCTCCAGCTTGTTGGGGAGTGTTAGAAGATAGTAGAAAATTATGTAAAAGCCCATTGTAATTGTGGCTCATTTATGAGCCCAAGTTTGTCTTAGGTTTAGTCCCACAATGTATCCTTGAGATTTCTCTCTTCCTCTCTACCTGTATATTTGTACTAATAATTAAAGTTTATACAAGAAATACAGCATACAAGGTTCCTTGCTTCCTTTTTTATACATTATAGAATAAATATATTTATACAGATCTTGAGTCATTTAAGCTGTATATGTAGGATATGTTGGTTCTTATATTTTTTCATTCAGTGCATTATTTGTGTGCAACAATGATAAGTTTCTTGGTCTCTTTTTTGAAGGAATCTATCTGTGCAATGCTTAACATGAGAAAAAAAGCGAAGGAGAAAGAACTCAAGGCTTTGTTGGCTGGGGAAAATGATCCTTGCTCTTGCTATGTAGAGGTTAGTGTTGTTGTTTAGCAGAGCTAAATGTATTATTATATAAAACAATAGTAATACAATTCTTGATTTTATGTTTTTTATCTATTTCCTTTGTCATGGTAATTCATGCCAACAGCTTTAATCTTTTGTTTTTAGCAATTTTACTTGTACATATACACGCCTGTTGTACAGCATTCTACACTTTCCATGTTGCACTTATCCCACTAGACAGTTGTTTCCTTTGAAATCTGTTTTAAGGTAACAGTCATTTGGCTTATATTTTGCAATGCAATGAAATATGAGTATCTAATTCATTGGCTACTAATGTGTGCTAGAGATCATTGTTATGAGCCCCCCGACTGAGATCTCAGAACTGGGCGTGAGAGAGAGAGAGAGAGAGAGAGAGGTCCCACGCAGGATCGGCGTGTCCGCGCTTGGAGCTCGGTGGTGCCATGGCTGGAGGTGGAGAAGAACTCGAAGAGGAGAGGCCGGAAGCTACCGTCGCAATCTCTCACCGTCGTCACGCGGCTAGGGTTCGGCCCAGAAGCTGGTGCGGAAGCGGAACAGGCGGGGGTTCAGGAATGGGAATACAAGAGTTAGAGAGAGAGGAATTAGGGATAGAGATATTGGAGGAATTAATTCTTCCATGCCCATCACTTGGTCCAGCTGACCCATAAGTTTGTTCACAATTTACCCCCACCCCCACCCCACTTGGGCTTAGACACATGGGAACACAAATACCATAATAAAAAGTACATAACAACGAAAACTAAATAAAAACAACAAAGATAACATTCATGTGTTCGGCGCATGTGGTTTGCGCTGATACTTGCGGCCCCAGTGAGGGGCCGACTCGTTATGTGTCGTAACATCGCTGTCCCCGTCGGAAGACAGCTTGTCCTCAAGCTGGACTGGAATGTCCACAAGGGGAGATGGCGGCGGGGAGCCCATGAACGGCTTGAGCTGAGAGATGTGAAAAACATAGTGAATGTAAGCCTCTGACAGAAGGACAAGATGGTGTGCCACTTATTCGTTGTGATCCATAATCGTAAAGGGGCCAAAGAATTTTGGCCCCAATTTGTTGGAGGAGGGCCTTATGGCTGTCACTTGGCGGAAGGGTCGGCACCGGACTCGTGCCCAATCACCAATGTCAAGGGTAAGTTCGCGATGACCCCGGTTTTAGGCGACTTCCATGCGTTGTTGGGCTTGTCGAAGGCGGTTTCGGGCAGTTAATAGAAATGCATCTCTGCCCGCCAATTCCCGGTCTACGACGTCCACCCGGGTTGAGCCTCCCTTATAAGACAAAAGGCTGGGGGGGGGGGGGAGGCTCCCGACCGTAAATAAGGCCGAATGTGGTGGTCTTGAGCGTCGTATGGTAAGTGGTGTTGTAGTAATACTCTATCTACGGAAGCTAGCGAGGCCAATCACGAGATCGATTCCTGATGATGCATCGTAAATACATCTCGACTGTGCGGTTAACCACCTCCGTCCGACCATCAAACTAAGGGTGGTAGGCCGAGGAAAATGCGAGCTTTGTGCCACTGAGAGCAAAGAATTCCGTCCAAAAAGAACTAGTAAAAACCTTGTCGCGATCAAAAACAAGGGTCTCCGACATCCCATGTAAGCGGAAGATCTATTGGTATAAAATCGTGACAACATTTTTGGCGAGAAGCGGCCGTGTCAAAACAATAAAATGGTCCCCCTTTGAAAAATGATCCACCACCATCATCAAAACAATTTTTCCGCTAGCAAAGTGCAACCCTTCGATAAAATTCAGGGATAAATCAGACCAGATTTGTGTAGGCACCGCAAGAGGTTTTAGTAGACCCGCCAGAAGTAGATGATCTGTCTTGTTCCGTTAGCACACATTGCAGCCCACAATGAAAGTCTGTACATGCTTCTGCAACCCTTTCCAAAAGAATTACGGGAGGAGACGTTGGAGTGTACGGTGGACCCCTTCATGATTGCGGTAGTGAATATCCTCCAAAATGGTGGGAGTGAGGGGCAACAAGTCATCCACATAAACTTGGCGTCAATAGAGAATAAGACCTTGACTGGCCGTCCATTGCGGGTCGGTGAGGCCTTCTTCTGCCCGGTAAAGGAGGTCAGATAGACTAGGGGAGCATTGGATCTCCTGGCGGATCGAGGAGAGGATGTTGGTTGTCGGCTGTCGGAAATGATATCGCATGTACCGAAGCCTCGAGGTGAGTATCACGGCGGGAGAGTGCATCAGTGGCACGGTTAAGCACCCCGGCTTTATATTCCACCTGAAAATTGAAACCGAAGAGCTTACTCACCCATCTTTATTGCGTTACCGTGGAAAGACGTTACTCGAGCAAATACTTTAGGTTGTAGTAGTCTATCCGAATCACAAACGTGCAGCCCCAAAAGTAAGGGCGCCAATGTTGGATGGCTTTGGCGAGACCGATGAGTTCTTGTTCATGGGCCGACAATTTGGGGTGGTAAAGAGCCGTCGTGCGACTGAAATACTGATGGGATGACCCCCCATGTTGAAGCACGACCCCGTAGCCTATCCCTAAGGCATCACATTCCACGAGAATTGATAAGGAAAAATCTGGAAGTCGGAGAACCGAAGCGGACATCAAGTCATCCTGTAAGATGTTGAATGCCTGAGTGGCGGCTTCCGTCCATGTGAAGACATTATTGCGCAAGAGGCTCACCAAGGGCTCGACAAGGAGGCCGTAGTCATGGATTAAACACCGATAGTATCCTGTGAGACCAAGATACCCTGTAGGTCGGTAAGGGTTTGGGGCATAGGCCACGACGCCACACCTTGGAGCATGTTCGGGTCGGCCAAAACCCCCAAACTGTGGACCACATGCCCGAGATAAGTGACGGAGCACTTGGAGGACTTGAGAACCAACTGGTGAGAGCGGAGCAACTCAAAAACAGTATGGAGGTGGTCCATGTGCTCTGCCCAATATTTACTGTAGACTAGAATATTGTTAAATAAAACAAGTATCGATTTGAGGAAAGGGTGGAATACCCATTCATTAGCGCTTGGAAATTGGAGGGAGCATTTGTAAGACTAAACGACATAACCAATAACTCGAAATGGTCGTGATGGGTCCGGAAAGCTGTCTTCTCCACGTCACCCGACGCCATGCGGGACCTGATGATAGCCGGAAGTCAAATTTAATTTGGAGAAAAAACACGCACCATGTAGTTCATCTAAGAGTTCCTTGGCTGCTGGAATAGGAAATTTATACTTCACCGTATGGGAGTTAAGTGTCCCGTAGTCAACACAAAGGCGCCAGGAGTTGTCTTTCTTGTGGACTAACAGGATTGGGGAGGAAAAGGGAGACTTGATGTGTCGGATAAGACCCATGATCGGGGGCGTCCCCGGAAGGAGACAGATGCGGTGATCCTGTCGGCGGCGGAGCGGAAGGCTCGACCGAGAGCTGAATAGGTCGGAAAACAAGTGGAGTAGCCCTGCGAGATCGGGTGGGTGGCTGTCCGCCTGCTCCGCTTGGTCGGCACCAAAAAGGAAGATGTAGACGACCATGGGTCCTGGCCTTGCCACTGAACCAAACAGTGGTCGTGTACCATGACAAAGTGAGGCGGTCAAAGTCCCACGTGCGGGGGCCCAAGCTACATGACCAACGAACGCTCAAAACGACCTCGCCGCCGCCAAGGTCCACCGGGAAGAAGTCCGTGTGGGAATGGTTGTCATCCACCGTTAAGGCCACACGCTGACAAACGCCAGGACAGGACATCTAATGACCATTAGCCACTGCCACTTTGACTTGGTTATGGGAGGCGAAGGGAAGGAGTAAAATGATGGCCCTGTTCCAGCGGATAAAGTTGTGGCATGTGGGTGCTGCCCGTATCCATGAGAAATAGAATTTTCGTCCCTCTAATATTTATATACATCTGAATCGTGCACCCCTCCCGTGGTCCTGCCATGGCGTGGATTAAGAGATGAGGTGTGCTGGAGTCCTCGACTCCATCGTCATCATCCTCGGAGTGGTCATCTACTTCAAGCCAGAACAACCGTTTGCACCTGTGACTGAGGGTGAAGAATTTGCCACAGTTGAAGTATAGGTCTTTCTCGCGGCGTGCCTCCATTTCAGCTTGGGATAAACGGTGCCGAAAGTTGGGGCGTGGTTGGTCCTCTCCTATAGCGGGCTTGGAGTCGGCTAGCGCAAAAGAAGGGCGGTTGTCGTAGTGATCCCTGCGGCCTGGAAACGAGCGGTCAAGCAGAATGCGACGCTCACAAGCCCACGCAAGGCTCATGGCGGTCGTCAGATCATGCTGGTGTTGGAATTCCACATCCCAACCAAATTGTTCGTGGAGACCGGTTGTTAAGAGGGGAACTTGTTACTATGGCAAAATGGAGGTTGCTCGCGACAACAGAATCTGAAATTGCTCCAAGTACTCGTCAATGTAACTCGATTGTTTGAGGGTCACAAGGTTGTTGGCGAGATTTCTCGGCAGTGCCGCCCCAAATCGGAGAGTGTACGCCTCTCTGAATTCCTCTCAAGAGGAGTTTGCGTGTTCCCGCATGAGTTGGGTAAACCATAATTGTGCCGGCCTGAGGAGGTGGAACGAAGCGATGTTGACCTGTTCATTGGCCGAAGTCCGCTGATTTGAGAAGAAAATATCACATCGTGTGAGCCACGAGAGCGGATCTTCACGCCCTTTATAGATGGGGAAATCCATATGGATGTAGAGAGAGAATGGGGAACTGTCCGTTCGGGGTAGCGCGGTATCCATCCTACTGGTCGCGGGAGAGGCCGCATTGGCAACCGGCGGCAGAGGCGGCGCTCGCCTTGCTGAAGGAAAAAGGGTGCCCTGTAAGGCGTCCAAACGAGCATTTAGTGCTTCCATCTTAGCATTTTGGGTGGTGAACATGGTCTGGAACAACTCCACGACTTGTGTGAGCGAAGGCCCGCCTTCGTCCATGGAGGGAGACTGTGGAAGTGTCACGGAGGGGGAAGGAAGCAACCCGGCTGCTGTAGTGTGTGGTGGCACGGGCGTAGGTGACCGACGTGGTCTGCGGAGGGCGTTGCGGTAGGTGCCGGAGACGGGAACTTTGATGATTGACTCTGATACCAAGTTGTTATGAGTTCCTGGTTGAGATCTCGTAACCGGGCGTGAGAGAGAAGTCCCACGCGGGATCGGCGTGACCGCGCTTGGAGCCCGGATGTAACACCCTAGTTTCCCAAATGCAAAGACGTCAAAGAAGTCTGGTAGCATAGCACTAACGTCGCGCGGTAGAGATATCACTAGCGGTAACTGTATTGACTAGAAGCTCCAGTCTGTTGACTTGAAGCTCCACTTTATAGTCTAGAGATCAAGGCGACAAGATACTAACGCTGAGCGGTAGGTGCTACCGGCGGCGGTAGGACTTTCAATCGATACGCTGCAAATGTTGACCAGAGTGTAAATCGACTGGAAGGCTTGGTTGCGTTGAATAGACGCTAGTGCCGAGCGGTAGTGTTATCGCTGACGGTAGGTCTTCCAGTCGATACCACCGCTGACGTTTCGAGATAAGATCCCGCTACCGATAGCTACCGCCGCGCGGTAGCTTACGAAACAAATTTGCAAATTTGTGATCCAGGTCGTTCAATTCATACTAAATTGGCTGACAACAAGTTCTTCTCATTCATTTGTATTTTGAAGAGCTTTTGGATAACTTGAGTTGAGAGAAGAAAAAGAAAGATGACTTTTCTGCCATTGTTGGAGCTTCGAACCTCGGAATCGAAAGTTTGATTTTAGATCCACGGAGGTCGGTCTGTGGTGGTCATTTTTATCCTGCTAGATTTCTACTTCATGACACCGAAACGACCGTCGAGGATAACGATCCTTCTCTCCTGTCTTAGGACGTGCTTGTCCTATTTATGTTGATATGTTTGCACATGGAAGAATCTCTTCTGCTAATTAGCGGAATGCTTGACCTCCACCGGGTCTATTGTATACGTCTCTGACATATATTGCATGTAAAAATCGGATTAATTTGCGGATTTAGGCATTTTATGTGAAGCCTGCCCATTGTCGTTGACACGGATCGGTGATGTTGATTTGCTTGCCGAAAAATAATTCTGAGAATTGCGTCATCGTGATTGCGAGAGGTGGGACTAAGGGAGCTTGTGAAGCACTTAGTGAAAACCTCATCGTTTGGTGGTAGAATGCAAACCTTCACCACAAAATAGTAGTTGAGTCGTCTTGGACCTCCTACTAAAAGGCCTTGAGTGCCTTACTTGATATGAGATAACACGGGTTATCATATTGACGGGTTCAATTGAAGCTGTACCCATTCCAGTGACTTGAGAACGGTCAAAGCTAATCCAAATCCGTTCTATGCATTATCGGTGAGAGGGCGCCCCTCTAGTACACTATCTGAACATGGTTAAATCTGGGAAGCATAATAGCCTGTGACCTACGGTAGAGGGTTGCTGCGAGACGAGTGTCTGAAGAGCCGGTATCTGCGAAACGTGCATCGGACCAGCAGTTGAAGCACTTTCTGAGCTTCAATCCTCCATTCTCCGGGACGGAATCTCCTACCGAAGCTGAAGATTGGATTTCAAGGATGACGTGAACCTTCATAGCGACAAAGACGGAGGAAGAAAAAAAGTCACCTTAGTTGCTTTCCTTCTGAACGGGGAAGCGAGGCTTTGGTGGGAAGAGGTGGAAGTGCACAAGTTTGCGGGAAAACAAACTACTAAACTCTTGTGGGGAGATTTCTCGGAGTTGTTTTTACAACGATACATCTCTGTTCAACGCATTGCGTTGCAGAACCATTTTTTGCACTTGACGCTGAGTGATCGGTCTGTAGATGATTACTTCCATGAGTTCGCAAGGTTGAGTCGGTATGCTGGGTCTTTACTGGAGGACGAGGAGAGGAAGACGAACAAGTTTTATGATGGGTTGTGTGATGACTTGCTGTTGTTACTCGCATGCCCGGTGACTATGCATGCGAGCGGTTCAATTTGGGTCGGTTTGGACCCAAACCAAAACCGAACCGAGATGTCTCGATTTTTGGTTTGTTTAAACCGATCCGAACCGAACCCAGTTGGTTCGGCTCAAAGTCGATTTGGCTCAAAGTCGATTTGATTTTTAGTCTGTTTTTTGTGGTTCGGTGTCGGTTTTTTGCGAACAAACATAATCAACATTATAGAGAAATAGTTTACAAGCTTGTTCTGTGTGGTTTCTACTGTAAAAACATGTGATATTATGATATATACATAGGAAGAATGGAAGATATAAAAACGTTTTTATGTGATATTATGTGATGATATATACACAAGTCGGTTTTTTGTGCAGTTTCTACTGTAAGGTCTGTCAAATTTAATTTGCATGCAGAGCGCCGCCTTCGGTCACATGTCAGGAAGAAGAACTCGAATGCGAGAGCACTCTGTGATGTCGGGAATCGGGAAGGAGAAAGAGAATCTGGCATGTCGCCTTCGGTCACTGGTTGCGGGTTTAGGGCAAGAGGAGTACGACTGTGCGGTAAAATGAAAATTGGTGTCGTCGTGCTGTTGGGATTAATAGATTATGGAAGTGTCGCTGAGTCGATAAGCTGTAACTCGTAAGCGGAATTATTTCATTATTTGCGAAGAAGTGATTAAATCAGCCAAGTGCCAACCAGAAGGTCCAGAACCAACTGAACCAAACAAATCTGCCCAACATTTCTTGAATTGAGAAGTACTTAATTTATTAAATAGTTAAGTCACATAATTTTAAAAAATTATAATATTACTCGGTTCGATTCAGTTTAATCTGTTTTCACAACTTGAAAATCAACCCGAACCGATAAGCCTTTGGTTTTCAAAAGCTCCAAACTGAACCGACACCAGACCAGGCGGTTTGGTTTCAAAGTCGGTGCGGTTCGATCAGTTCGGTTGGTTTAGTCATTTTTCAGTTTTTGCCCCTCACCCCTACCGATGACTTTTGGGTTCCACATCATGGTGCAAACCGCTAGGTCATTAGAACTGGATATGCAACGAGTCCAACACAAGGACTTGAATGCAAAGAAATCTGAATTCAAAGGGCCAACCTCTTCTAGGTGTGAGTATAGAAAGCAAATAAGGAAGTCCAGGTTTTCGGATCCAGCTCCCTCTGCTGTGTCAGGAGCAACGACTAGTCGGGGTCCGGTGACTTGCTACACTTGCGGCAAGGTTGGATATATAGCTTGAGATTATCGATTTGGTCCTCCGAAGGTGGACAACCGAGCGTTGGATTACGCCAAAAAGGCGGGTGCTTCTTATGCAGAGAAAGGGAAGGCGGTAGAGCCGTCTGGGTCCCAGCATCCTCCGACACAACCGAGGGTTTATTCTTTTGGCAACAAGAAGCCATCCAGAGTGATGTCGTGACATGTATGATTTAGAATATAACTTGCATAGCTTATGATCTTTTATACCTTGTGTACGATTGCTTGTTTAACTGATGTAGACTCTAATTAGGGTTTTACAAATCACTATTTTTTATGCAAATTATTTTATTTATTGTAGAATAAAAATAGGATTTTGAAAAATATGTTGAATTTTAAAATAGCGAGATCGTTAGTCATTATTCAAAAAGCCTATTTTAAACTATTATTATTGAAAATATGTTGAATTTTAAAATAGCGAGATCGTTAGTCATTATTCAAAAAGTCTATCATTACGCGCAAACGCCTCGATATCGTTAGTCATTATTCAAAAAGCCTATCATTACGCGCAAATAGCCTATTTCAAAAAGTTTAACATATTTTAAAATTGAGGCGATTGCGCGTAAAACTACTCTCAACGTTAAACTTTAGCGCGATCGTTAGTCATTATTCAAAAAAGGTTTTGTGGCGTCTAACAAATTGAATGGTAGCGAGAGTAGTACATCCACAAGCATATTCTCAATAATAATTTATGAAATAATGAAATTTAAAATAGCAAGAACGTTCGAAGGCAAGCTCAAAATTATTTAAGTTATTCGCATAAATTTAACCTAATAAATGAAGTAAGAGAGGAGTTCAAGATACCACAAAGGAGGTGTCCTCCCAGAGTTGGCACGCAATCGTTGGCGGTTGACAGAGTTTGGGGCTTAAGTCGACGCCAACAAACAACCAAAAAAAACGCAGAGGGGTGCTGGAGTAGGAGGCGTAGTGGACGGCAAGTGGTGGTCGGCGTCAACAGGGTCGACAGAGAGGACCTGGTCGGCGTCGCGGTGTGCTGGCGGAGCAGGAGAGGTTGGTGTTGGAATTCCTAGGGCCGTCTGCAAGCGTCTCCCGCCGGCGTCGGAACATATTGGGCCGCGACAACAGGGCAGCGCCTCCGACAATCGACTAACGTGGGATTGTAGTGTAGGCGTTCGTCCCTGGGTGTTTCTCCGGGCAGTAGTACTGGTGCGGAGCCAAGATCGCTGGCGTCGGTGGGGAGTTCCGCCAGAAAACTGAGAAATGAGGATAACTCGTTCCCTGCTAATTTTTCGGCCTCTTTTCTCCTTCGGCAGATGCTCCTTTTATTAAAGTTTTTGGCCTGACTCATTAATTAATTTCCTATTCATTTCTTTCCTTTACTGTTGCTGACATTCTTTACTGCCTTTTTGACTAATGCCTCTATTGAAATAATGCCTCAAATGAATAGGCCCCTTTTTGAATAATGCCTTAAGTTAAATATCTTCTGTGTAATCTTTTCCAAATAGCAATTCCCTATTTGATTTTGGGTATCTTTTCTTATTGATTTTAAATTCTTTTCCTGATTAATTTATGTGTATTTTAAATAATTTAAGCTTGCCTTTTCTTGTCCTCACTACCCTAAATTACCAGACCATTTATTTAGGGTCTCACCGGGTTGTCAAACCAATGAGCTGAACAACTTTAAAGATCGTAGGTGCGCGAGAAAGAAATACAAGACAATAAACAAGAGCATAATAATAAAAAAAAATCATGACGCATGATGACGTCATGTGAACTCTGATGCGACGGAGGTTCATCAATTCCCTCGAGGTTGAAAGAGCTCGACCCCGACCAGAATTTGCAAAGATTGACAACAGAGAGATCCGAGTCATCCAACGTCGCTGCTAATGTTGAGTCAAGTGGCTCGATAGATGATGTCTAGGGCCTTGACAGGTGGTTCGATACGCGTCTGAACTTAGAAGGGACTCAACCTACTGCAGTAAACAAACACCCAATCTCCCTTTGAGTAGTACAACTCATGGCGATAACGACCGACCGTGAGTTTATAATGTTCAAAGGTTGCTCACAATTTGTTAGAAATAAATTTATGCAATGTTTTTAAATAATTAATATGAGTTTGCGCATCGAATGAAATACGTTCATGAAAGGAGAATGGATAACGGTCAAGTAGGTGGAATAGACTATGGGTCCATAATGAATTCCAAAAATACGATAGAATTTTTTTAATATATTGATATACCTCCACAAATCAGCCTATATCAAATAAGTAGGAAATAAAAAAGCAGTCTCTAAATAGAAATCAACAGAGTAGGTGTACAACGGAATGTCATCAGATATAGTATGAGAAAATGTATTATTCCAAAATACGATATTTTTTTAATACGCGTAGGTCCTCTCGTGGGTCCTTGAATAGTTCTTCTAGGGAAGAACAATCCTCTCCACAACTCGTGCCACAAATCGTAGCCTATATCCAAATTATGTGACAGACATCCATGACTGGACATGAAATACTCTATCTGAAATGTGCGTGTTGGATCCAGTTGGATTTGGGCTAGGTTCTAATTAGGTTGAGTTTTAAATATCAGGGAAGTCTTTGATCTAGAGTTTATGCAGTTATTAGTTCAACCTTCATGGACCAGCCAGCAGAAGACCTCAGGACTCAGGACCTAGAAGAATTCAGAGTTAAAAACAGTTTGAAATTCTTCGAACTCGGCTCGACGATCGTCGATCGCAGATCGACAAACTCAGAGTTAATTCTCTGAGTTGAGCTCGACGATATTGAGCTCAGGTGATCTCTTCATTCAGAAATATTCTTTCCAGCTTAGTTTCGCGAACTCTGTCGACGAAGCCGATTCTTTGGTCGACAAACTTAGAGCGCAGAAATGGCTAATTATTTCCAGAAAGTTCGTTGATGTGACGAACATGAATTATCAGTGACGAACTTGACACATTCTGTTTCAGAGCTCGACGAATTCTGTCAGCCAGATTTAGAGTTTTCTTTATTCTGTCCTTATTTATTATATTATTTCAGTAATTCTCTGAGCTTATATTCCCCTGTAGCTGGACAACATTAATTATGGTTTATGTTAATTACTTGCTTATTTTATAGAAACTCATTTGACAATATTCTGGTTTTCATTCTCCAGACAGAAGCGGAAATTCAAATTTAAGAGTGGCAGATTTTCTCTTTTCAGGCGACAAGTAGAAGAGAACAGAGAATTTTTAACACAAGTCCATGTGCAGAAAGCAATTTTCCCCTTGTACTTTCTGAAGACTGAAGAAGATCAACAATCAAACATCAAGAACCAGAATATTCAAGGACAACAAACGCAGTCAGAAGTTCCTGGTAGAGGTCCTCTTCAGAAGGAGTGCTCGAAGGACAATCCTGTGTCATTGATGCTCGAAGGATCTTGTGCTGGCAGTCATGAGAGTTCCTCGTGCCATCGTGCATGACATGTTGGTCGTACTGCCAAGATCGCCCTAATATGATGTGACAGACATCCATGACTGCGACATGACATAATACTCTATCTGAATATGTGCGCCCTATAGAAAACTCTACTAGATAATAATGAGTGACATGCATAGTCAAATGACTATTGACTTCAGATAAGTTGTAGGATTGTTCTAACGGATGCGTCTCAAGCCCTAATATGTCTACCATGAGCCGAGAGACAAAATTCTCCATATTACCACTATCGATTAGACGATGATAATAAAACAAAATTGTCCCTGAATGCGTGCAGTAGTGCGAAAAATATCATGCCTCCTATGGTCATCCTCAGCAGACGCACTAGGGGTGATCATACTATATTGTAAGACACAGACTAAATGTTCAGCGTGTTCTCCTTCCACTTCTACGACATCCTCAGACTTGGGCTCAGGCTCAGGCTCAGGATTGGAGTCACTAATGGAAACTCCATATCAGGCTCTCGTCCATCAGTAGAGTCGATAATGACGACAAAGTGACATCACAGACACTCAGATGATTTGTGCTCCAACTCCATATACTTTAAGCATCAGAATACTATAGTGTTGGGCTTAGCCCCAATAATCTCCTTACCCTTGGAGGGAATAGTGGACAAGGTTGGAGTTTTGACAGTGATGGGAGGGTGAGGGAAATCCGTGATCCTAGCAGTGGTGGTAGTGGTGATACTCAATGTGGATCTATCAGTAGATCTGACTTTGGATGACCGCTTTTGTGAGGCCTCCACTCTTCGTGCATGACTCGATATTTCTCCGAAGTCCTTTTAATCAAATAACTCTAGTTGTTCTCTAATGGAATAACACAACACGTTCAGATAATCGGATACGGTCATATCATCATCGTCTCGGATGTCGAGGCGAGACTGAAGGACTAGGAATTCATTAGTGTATTCATCCACCGTTAATTTGTCTTGTCGAACGCTGTGGAACCTACGGTAGAGGGTTTGCAAATAATCCGCGGGGACGTACCGCTTTCACAGTTGAATTTTAAACTCATCCCAAGTGATAACCGGGGCAGTCCTAAGTTGAATGTAGACCGCTCTTGTTGACCCCACCAAACTAAAGCGGAACCCTTAATTCTAAGGACTGCGTACTCTACTTGCCTGGCTTGGGCAATTGCTTCCAAGCTAGAAAATGATCCATCCTATTACGCCACTTTAGACAACCCTCAGGTTCTAATCGCCCTTCAAAGTCACCCACGTCTAACTTGACTTGCATGTCCCAACAAGGTTGGTTACGGGGTTCGGGTTCAGGGTGTGCAAGTTCTAGTGGCCTAGGGTTAAGATCAGAGTCGTCACGGTTCTGGTTCGGTTCCGGTTTTACTAAAACCGTGAACCAAACCGCTGAGGTGACAGTTCTTCAAATTAGAACCAAAACCTTATTTGGTTTCACCGGTTTCAGTTCTGGTTCCGATTCCAGCAAAAGTTTTGTAACCACCATGTCAACGATTCCGGTTATGGTTCAACAAGAACCAAAACCAAACCGACCACTAACGGTTCGGTCCGGTTCCATGCGATTCGGTCTGGTTCCAACCAGAACCAAAACAAAATTTGACAGAATGAATGAGGGAGGTCAAAAATAAAACACCTGAGAGGAAAAGTAACCCGTTAGATTTTTTGCAAGAGGAAATTTGAAGTATGGGGCCCGGATGCAAAAATTTCATGTTATACTAAAGGGGGTACTTTTTTGTGCAATATAGAACGTAGAATTGAAAGTTAAAAATCGAAATCGCAAAACAACAAAACCACACATGACCACACTGATTTTAAACCGCACCGAACGGTTTGGTTGTGAAGCGGTTTCGTTCGTTGCAAAACTGCATAGTTTGCGGTGCGGTTTTTTGCAGTGCAAATTCTACAAAATCGCTCCACACCGTTATCATCGTTTGTACTGACTTTTTTGAGAGGGCCTGACATTCTAATCATCGCCAATGAGGCAATGAGTATATGTTACCTTCATTTTTCCGTAGTTTTGTCGTCTCCTCTTCGGCTAGTGGTTCCTTTCTCTTCGACTCTTTCTAGACATCAATTGCAGATATTCATGTTAGAAACCATTTTGATATTATTCTTCCTTTTCGGCTTTTCTTTGACAAGCATTAAATAATATTCAGAATTTGAATTCCTAACTCCCGAGGGCTGAAATGGACCTTGGAACTCCAATCTCCATTCAAAAATTTAAAGATCACGATCGTGTAATGCCGATGCAATGTTCAAACTACACCGCATAGTTTTGGTGCAGTGCAATTTCATTTAGTCCAAAACTGACCTCTTTTGGTACGATTGCGGTTTGAGTTCAAACCGCACAAATTTGACCCTTAATAGTAAGTATAGATATTATAGATAGATTATAAAAAATAACAATATTATAATAATATTAATACTAATAAAAATATTATAAAAAATAATAATAAACGGGTCGCGGTTCGGTTCTGCTTCAGTCCGGTTCTGATCGGGTCTAAAATTGTTGAAACCGCTTGAGACTTGTATGTTGCGGTTCCGGTTCCTGTTCCGGTTCCGGTCCGGATAATAAAATGAAAGAACCATGCCCAGACCAATGTATGTCACGGTTCCAAAATTCAAACTGAAACTCGGATAATTAGCGAACGGTTCAGTCTGGTTTTTTGCGATTTCAGTTTGGTTCCGGTCCAGTTTACGATTTTCGGTTTTAAGTGACAGGTCTAGTTAGGATCTACTTCGACCACGTGGGCATATGCTCGATTTAAGTGTGATATAAACTAGGGTTGGAATTTTTCAAAATGAATACTTTAAGTAAATATTTATTTTAATATAAAATAAGGTTGCGATTTTTGAAATAAAAGGATTTTTTTTTTGAAAAGGTGAGTCGAGTGAACCGAGTTGACCAAAATAAGTGTTGCATGCGAAATCACGTTTGTCGTAACGACCTTTACTAGATTTGTTGAATTCGTCAGAGGCGGTACTCTCGTGCGCTATCAAGTTGAATATTTCATGCGACTCGCACAACCATAAGCATAATCACAAAACAACTTATGAAATAACGGTAATAAGGGTAGATTGAACGTTCGAGGCAAGCTTAACTTTGTTTAATTGCGTCACATAAAATTAATTCGATAGTTCTAAAACAACGAAAGAGTGCATTACCCAGGCGAGACTGGTTTTCCAAATCCACCGTGAAGAAGATTTTCGAAGAGGCGGCTGGAATAGGCCGCCCTCTGTTGCACTGAACAGGGGAAGTCAGGTCGCCAGAATAGTAGGGCTGATGTCGACGGCGACCCGGGTGCGGAGGATGGCTTGCGGCAGAACAAAACTCACACGTCGGTGATGGACAGTTGCGGGCGGCGGAGCTTGCGCAGGCAGCGAATCCGTCGGGTTGTTCGCCTATGACGAGAAAAGACGCCGACGATGGCGGCAGTTGGAGGAGCCGCGAAGTGGGTTCTGGCGGCAATCGTCGGACGGGGATTAGGGCGGAGGTTGGGCGTCGGGCCGGCAATAGGGGAGAAAACAAAAAAAATCGTTTCCCTCTTAATTTTCCAGTCTATTTTGCTCTGCCTGAGTAGTGATATTAATACTAGTGAACAACACCCCCCCCCCCCCCCAATTTCCTTCTTTATTTCCAAAAAACTTAATCATTATTATTTTTCCCAAACTTAGACAAATAAGATTTTCTCCAATATTATCTTCCTTTTACCAGCCCTTGAACAATGCTGGATTTCCTTTTCAAATAATAGTTCCGGAATTTATTTGATTCACAATCTTGGGATTAATTTTATTTAAATAAATTAAGCTTGCCTCCTATGTCCTAACGACTCAAATTACGAGACTTTTTTATTAAGGGTCTCACCGGCCGGTCACACCGATAAGCCAAAACTAATAACGAGTGCATGAAAAGGGAAATACATGAAATAATCAATTGCGACTGAAACGAACAAAGATAAATAATTGCATGAAATAAAAAATGGCGCGTGGCGACGTCACGCGTTCTTGGATGCGACGAGGGTTGCATCAATTCCCCCGGGGTTGACAGTGCTCGACCCCGACGAGAACTTGCAGACACTGGTGCTGTAGGTATCAGGCGTCGCTGCTGGTGCTACATCGGGGGGAATGTCTGGGGCCTTGGCAGGTAGCTCGATGTTCTTCGGAGTTTGGACTTGGCCAATCTTCCTGCAATAATTAAACACTCAATCTTTGTTTGAAAAGTATGACTCATGGCGATAATGACCGACCGTGAGTTTGTAAGGTTCAAAGGTTGCTTGCAAACTATCAGTAATAATTTCACACAACTCTTTTAAATAATTAGTTTGAGCTTGCACCTCGAATGGAATACGTTCATGGGCGTAGAAGGGGTGGTGGACATAAAAATGGTGTAACAAAATCAAATAGATGATCTCGAAAGGAGATTTGTTAGAAGTGTGATTTTTAGAGTTATATGTGAATTCTGCTTGTGGATACGGAAGATCACCTTGTTTCATATTCGACTCAGTTAGACGCTTAAGAAAGCCCGCATACTTCCTTCAACGACCTTAGTCTGCTCGTTGGTTAGAGCGTGATAAATCACTACTTCCCTCGAATTTGGTTCCCAGCCGACCACATAGCATTTGCCATAAATATGATAGGAAATATTTAATATGTCGATCTAACTCCTCGAATATGAGTTTAATCAAATGATAGTGAGGTGAAATAAAAGTGCATTCTTTAAATATGAATTTGATTGAGTGGCGTGTGTGGAGTGATTGGTCTTCCGGTATAGTATCAAAAAACTGAAAAATGTCAGGTGGCACGTTAGGACTCGATAAATGTGGGGTGAACATGACATCGGGGCCATGAGTGACTTCATGGAGCAGGGGTTAGGGTGGAAGTTCGGTAAGTAGTAGTGTAGTGGCAGCAACGACACGTGAAGTAGGAGTCGTGGAGGTTCTCTCGCGTGCCCTTGGAATAAGACAGTTCTTCTGGGGTAGAAGAACCTTGTGCCCGTCGTGCTCGAAGGAGTGAGACTGTGAGAGTTCCTCGTTCCGTCATGCATGACACGTCGATCATACTTCCAGGCTCGCCCTAAAAGTATGTGACAAATGTCCATGTCAGCGACATGACATAAAACTCCATCTGAATACGTGTTCCCTATAGAGAACTCTACTTGACAGGAATGGGTGACGGGCATAGTCAAATGACTATTGACTCCGGACAAGCTGTAGGGTTGTTCTAACGGGTGCACCTCAATCCCCAATGTGTCGACCATGCGCTGAGAAATAAAATTTTTCATACTACCACTATCAATGATAATAGAGCAAAACTGCCCCTGGATGTGTGCAGTAGTGCGAAAAATATCGTGTCTCATACGGTCGTCCTCAGTAGACTCACTAGGTGTGATCAAACTATAGCGTAAGACACATACTAAGTGTTCGGCGTGTTCTCCTTCCACTTCTATGATATCCTCAGTTTCGTGTTTGTGCTCAGGTACAGGGTGAGACTCATTCTCGTAAACTCCATACTCAGGCTCACGTCCATCAGTAGATTCGATGATAGCGACAAAGTGGCGCCGCAGGCACTCAGATGATTTGTGCCCGGGCTCCATACACTTGAAGCATTGGAATACTCCAGTGTTGGGCTTAGCTCCAATAATCTCCTTACCCTTGGAAGGGATAGT
Organism: Platanthera guangdongensis; assembly: GCA_039583875.1. Taxonomy (NCBI): domain Eukaryota; kingdom Viridiplantae; phylum Streptophyta; class Magnoliopsida; order Asparagales; family Orchidaceae; genus Platanthera; species Platanthera guangdongensis. The sequence continues at coordinate 3,843,328 of CM077160.1, forward strand.
GGATGGGGTCGGAGTCCCAGTGGTGATGGGAGGGTGCAGGAATCAAAAATGCTAGCAGTGGTGGTAGTGGTGACGGTCGTGGTAGACTTATCCGTAGATCTGACTCCGGATTGCGCTTCTGTAGTGACTCCACTCTACGGGCTCTACTAGAGACTTCCCCTAAATCGCGATAGTCGTACAACTCTAGCTGTTCTCGTATGGAATAGCGTAACCCATTAAGATAACGGGATACAGTCATGTCATCATCCTCACGAAGAGCTAGCCTCGACTGTAGGACAAGAAACTCATCAGTGTACACATATACTGTTGACTTTTCTTGTCGTAGATTATGGAATCTATGATATAAAGTCTGGAGATAATCATGGGGTACGTAGCGGCTCTTATGTTGGGCCTTAAATTCATTCCAGGTGGTGATAGGAGGTAGCCCTAAATTGAATCTAGCGCGCTCTAATTGTCCCCACCAGACTAAGGCAGACCCCTTTAGCCTAAGGACGGCGTACTCTACTTGCCTAGCTAGTGGCAATTGCTTTCAAATTAAGTAACGATTCATCCTATCACACCAATCTAGGCAACCCTCAGGCTTTGTCCGACCCTCAAAATCGCCGACATCTAGTTTGATTCCTAAATCCCAACGAGGCTGTTCTCTTACATTGTGGACTACCGACTCGAGATGTCGTGGATTTTCTTGTTCCAAATTCCTACGATTTGGATAGTGCTCGACCGGGGGTGGTGGATTTAGGCCTAAGTGGTGGTTGGCCTCTAACGCATTCACACTCGCACGTAACCCAGTGATCACTTGGTCTACGCACCTTTGGTTCTCGTTGACACTTTGCGGTTAGCGCTTCAATCGAGTTCGTGAGGTTTTGAATTTGTGTACTCAGGGCGGTTGACGTTATCCTCAATTTTTCCTACACGATTTTCCATTTTAAAATAATTTGTTTTTTTTAAATAAAATAATAATAATAAACTAAAGATTTTCTCTTTTTTTAAAAAAATTAAAAGACAAATCAAAAATATTTTTTTTTATTTTTTTTATTTTTGAAATGCAGATCGCGTGATTCACGATAGGAGCGAATCACAACCCTCTGATACCAGACTGATGTAAACTAGGGTTGGAGTTTTTCAAAATGAATACTTTAAGTAAATATTTATTTTACTATAAATAAGATTGTGATTTTTGAAATAAAAGGATTTTTATTTTTGAAAAGGTGAGTCGAGTGAACCGAGTTGACCAAATTAAGTGTTGCGTGCGAAATCACGTTTGTCGTAACGAGCTTTACTAGATTTGTTGAATTCGTCAGAGGCGGTACTCTCGTGCGCTACCAAGTTGAATATTTCATGCGACTCACACAACCACAAGCATAATCATAAAACAACTTATGAAATAACGGTAATAAGGGTAGATTGAACGTTCGAGGCAAGCTTAACTTTGTTTAATTGCGTCGCATAAAATTAATTCGATAGTTCTAAAACAACGAAAGAGTGCATTACCCTTGCGAGACTGGTTTTCCAAATCCACTGTGAAGAAGATTGTAGAAGAGGCGACAGGAACATGCCACCCTCTACTGCACTGAACAGGGGAAGTCGGGTCGCCGGAATAGTAGGGCTGATGTCGACGACGACCCGGGTGCGGAGGATGGCTTGCGGTGGAACAAAACTCACGCGCCGGTGATGGACAGTTGCGGTCGGCGGAGCTTGCGCAGGCGGCGAGTCCGTCGGGTTGTTCTCCTATGACGAGAAAAGACGCCGACGATGGCGGCAGTTGGAGGAGCCGCAAAGTGGGTTTTGGCGGCAATCGTCGGACGGGGATTAGGGCGGAGGTTGGGCATCGGGCCGACAATAGAGGAGAAAACGAAATAAATCATTTTCCTCTTAATTTTCCGGTCTATTTTGCTCTGTCTGAGCAGTGATATTAATACCAGTGAACACCCCCCCCCCCCCTTATTTCTTTCTTTATTTCCAAAGATCTTAATCATTATTATTTTTCCCAAATTTAGGCACATAAGATTTTCTCCAATATAATCTTCCTTTTACCACCCCTTGAAAAATGCCGGATTTCCTTTTCAAATAATACTTCCAGAATTTATTTGATTCACAATCTTGGGATTAATTTTATACGCTTCGTTAAATAAATTAAGCTTGCCTCCTACGTCCTAACGACTCGAATTACTGGATCTTTTTATTAAGGGTTTCACCGGCCGGTCACACCGATAAACCAAAACTAATAACGGGTGCATGGAAAGGGAAATACATGAAATAATTAATTGCGACGGAAACGAACAGAGATAAATAATTGCATGAAATAAAAAAATGGCGCTTGGCGGCGTCACACGTTCTCGGATGCGACGAGGGTTGCGTCAAAGTGCAAGGTAGCTTCTATAATGTTGACCGATGTGCGTAATTTGTTCACTACGTGCCTGAGACCTCCCATGGTGGTGGTGAGATTGTCGACCGCTTTCAGTAAGTCGCTCATACGTTGTGTCAAATTCCATACGTTATTTTCTAAATGATCGACTCGCTTTTCCATTTTAAAATAAATTGATTTTAATTTTCTCAAAAAATTTTAATTAATTTTAAAAATAATAATAAGTTATTTTTTAAAAAATTTTAAAATATAGACTTAAATTTTTAAAAAATGACTTTTAATTAAAAGGACATTTAATGACACAATTGTTTTCCATTTGAAAATAGGTTATAAAAACCTGAAAATATTTATTTTTTTAATTAAATTATTATTTTGAAAATAGGATTGTTTGATTCGCAATAGGTGTGAATCGAACCTCCCTCTAATACCAAATTGATGTAGACTCCAATTAGGGTTTTACAAATAATTATTTTTTTTTCAAATTATTTTATTTGTTGTAAAATAAAAATATGCTTTTGAAAAATATGTTGAATTTTAATTTTGAAAAGGGGCCGAGCGGCCAAATTGAGGCGTTCGCGCGTAAAGCTATTCTCAACGTTAAACTTTAGCAACATCATTAGTCGTTATTCGAAAAGGTTCCGTGGAGTCTAATGAATTGAATCGTAGCGAGAGTCGTACATCCACAAGTATATTCTCAATAATAATTTATGAAATAACAAAATTTAAAATAGCGAGAATGTCCGAAGGCAAACTCAAAATTATTGAAGTTATTCGCATAAATTTAACCTAATAAATGAAGTAAGAGAGGAGTGGAAGATACCACAGAGGTGTCCTCCCAGAGTTGGCACACAGTCGTTGGAGGTTGACGGAGTTTGGGGCCGAAGTCAACGTCAACAGACATCTAGAAAAAAAATACAGAGGGGCGCCGGAGTAGGGTGGCATAGTCGACAGCACCTAGACGACAGGTGGTGGACGACGTCAACAGGGTCGACGGAGAGGACCCGGTCGGTGTCGCTGTCATGGTGGGCTGGCGGAGCAGGAGAGGTTGGGGTTGGAATTCCTACGACCGCCTGCAAGTGTCTCCCTGCTGGCGTCGACACTGATTGGGTCGCGGCAACAGGGCAGCGCCTCCGACAATCGATTGACACGGGATTGTAGTGTAGGCGTTCGTCCCTAGGTGTTTCTCCGATCAGTAGCACTGGTGCAGAGCCAAGATCACTAGCGTCAGTGGGGAGTTCCGCCGACAAACAGAGAAACGAGGATAACTTGTTCCCTATTAATTTTTAGGCCGCCTTTCTCCTTCGGCAGAGGCTCCTTTTATTAAAGTTATTAGCCCGACTGATTAATTAATTTCCTATTCCATTCTTTACTGTCTTTTTGACTAATGTCTCAAATGAAATAATGCCTCAAATGAATAGCCCCTTTTTTGAATAATGTCTTTGTTAGAGATATTAATATTTTAGTATCTTATGTTTAGTCCCACACCGCCTATCGGTGTTATGAGTCATGTTGTAGCTCCTATATAAAGCCCCTTTGTGGAAGAATAATATTGCACCTTTCTATTTTCATTTCTCCTTTCTACATGGTATCAGAGCCTAATATTCTGAGACCTAAACCAAATTTTTTCCCGGTGAGCTGATTTTCCCCCCGGCTCCCGTCCCGAACCAAAACCCCCCCGCTCCCGTCCCGATCAGATCCACCCGGCCCGCGATTCCTCCCGCGCGCTGCTAGGGCTTATGCCCGCCGCTCCCGCTCCTGTCGACGGAGTCGATCTCTGATCCCGTCGACAGGAGCGCCTCAGATCTCCTGTTACAGCAACTGCTTCCTCTCCCGTGTGCGACTTCGCCGATTGCTACCGCCGCCGCTGCTTTCGTGCGCTGCTTCCGCTGGCGTCGTCGACGTTCCCGCCTGCTCCGACAGTTCTCCTTGCCTTCGTCGACGGCTCTTGGCTGATCTTTCCTCTCCTCACGTCGGCTACTGTTGCTGCTCCGGTCTCATGCAGCTTCTTCTCCGGCCCAGGTGACTCCTTGCCGACTGCTTCTTCTCCGGCCTGCTGATGCAGCTCTCTTCTTCTCCGGCATGGATACTGCTCTGCCGTTGCTTCTCAGGCCCAGCCTTCTTCTTGCCGGCTGCGCCTTTTGCTGCTGCTGCTTCCCGGCCCCAGCCACCCTCTTCTTGCTGCTGCTCTCTACTTCTCCGGCATGGATGCCCTCCGCCGCACTGCTCTCTTCTTCTCCGGCACGGCTGGCCTATGACCGCTGTTGCTCTGCTCTGCGCTGCTTCGTCTCCGGCCCCGTTTAGGCTTTAATGTTGCTGTTTTTTTAGTTTGCTTGTTGTTGTGGTGTGTTAGTGTGGTCTCTTTACGATTTCTGCCTTCGTGCACGTGATCTACGTGAGGGGGAGTGTACGTCACGGCCTCTAGGCGTAGTTTATACCTTCATGCACGTATTCCACGTGAGGGGGAGTGTTTGTGATATCGGCGACTCGGATGCTTCTTTCCCGACTCCTGCCTTAGTCACACCCGGCCCCTAGGTATAACCTATGTCTTCTTGCACATGATCCACGTGAGGGGGAGTGTTTGTGATCATGGCGACTCGGATACTTCTTTCCCGACTCCTGCCTTAGTCACACATGGCCCCTAGGTTGATTTCATATGTTGTTTGTGTCTCCTCGTCGTTTTGTCTGGATTTGGTAGGGTTGGTTTGGTCTTGCGTGATTGACCTTGTTTCCGCTCCGAGTGTATCCAGCGTTGTCATGGTCGGTTTGCGGACCAACGTCGTGTGGCTCTTGCCCGGTTGAAGTATCCCCGGTGACACGCGGTTGGGCCTCGGTGGCTGTTGCTTTGTCCCACGCTGCCTTCCTTCTTTTACCCTCTATTTTATGTTGTGTCCAAGCTGTAGGCTTCCCCTTCAGCTTGAGGGGGAGTGTTAGAGATATTAATATTTTAGTATCTTATGTTTAGTCCCACACCGCCTATCGGTGTTATGAGTCATGTTGTAGCTCCTATATAAAGCCCCTTTGTGGAAGAATAATATTGCACCTTTCTATTTTCATTTCTCCTTTCTACAGCCTTAAATAAAATATTTTCCATGTTATCTTTTCCTAATATCAATTCTCTATTTGATTTTGGGTATCTTTTCTTATTGATTTTAAATTCTTTTCCTAATTAACTTATGCCTATTTTAAATAATTTAAGCTTGTCCTTTTCTCGTCCTCATTACCCTAAATTACCGGACCATTTATTTAGGGTCTCACCGAGTCGTCAAACTGATGTGCTGAACAACTTCAAATATCGTAGGTGCGCGAGAAAGAAATACAAGACAATAAATAAAAGTGCTATAAAAAGAAAAAAAATTCATGACGCATGATGACATAATGTGAACTTTGATGCGGCGGAGGTTGCATCATTAACTTGTGTGCATTAGTCTTCACGTTAATACTTAACTATCCCGCGAGAGCTCTCTTTGACACTAGAGCATCTCACTCTTTTTTGTCTGAGGACTTCGTATTGTATATCTGAGTGTTTTCTTTCATAACAAAGGATAGATTGAATGTAGTGCTCTCAAATTGTGCAGGATGAGTACAGATAGGATTTGCTATGCGAAGGTGCGGATAAAAAATGTTGATTTGGACTTGGAAGCGTCAATGTTGTCGATATCTGAGTTTGATGTGATCTTTGATATGAACTGACTCTTGAAATAGCGTGCATGCATCAATTGCAATCTGAAGGAAGTCACACTGGGCAAAACACTGAACACGAGACTACATTTTCTGGTATGCGTGGATCGAGCAAGATACTAATGTCTGCTCTCCAAGTGGACAAGGTTGTTCGGAAAGGCGTGGAGTTCTTCACGTTGTTGAAGGCTTCGGAGCCCAAACACAGTTTGAATGATGTTCCATAGTATCAGAGTATGTAGATATGCTTCCAAAAGATCTCTCTGGAGCTCTACCTCAACGAGAGATTAATTTTTTTATTGAGTTGTTGTCGGGTGCCAAACCTGTGTCACGCTCACCGTACCAAATAACGCCAAAGGAAATGATAGAACTGAAAGTTCAGTCGCAGGAGCTGCTAGAGTAAGTCTATGAACGTCCAAGTTCATCCCCTTGGAGTGCAACAGTCCTCTTTCTGAAAAAGAAGGGCGGAAGCTTGCGTTTATGTATAGACTGTCGAGAACTGAATAAGTTGATAATGAAGAACAAATGTTCGATTCCGAGAATCGACGACTTGTTTGATCTGCTAGTTGGATCGACTGTGTATTCAAAACTGGATCTGAAGTCCGGTTATTACCAGTTAATGATCAAGGAATGTAATATTCCCAAAACGGCGTTCAGTACCTAATACGTGTAGAGACCCAAATCCTGGGCTCTATTAACTGAATCAAAGATCGGATCACGGTTTTGAATAAACGGGTCACAGTACATCAGAATGCAAAGTATAAAGAACATACACCAAACTTTTTATTCCATTTCTTCGTTTATTTCACGATCATTTGCATATACTAGATAGACTTATTACAATAGATATACGTAGGCCCAGTACAACGAGCTCTATGCCAGTCCCGGGCTTCAATTAGTGCTTTTACCAGTTCACCTGCCAAGATCCTGCATGTTCTGCTTGGAGTTGGTCCTGCTGTCTAAAAAAGTGTCCACTTTGGATTAGTCATAAAAATTATGACTATGTGAGAACAGTATTTCGTGAAACAGTTGTACATGCAAACAAGGGGGACGATACCAATATGCATACAGTACAATAAAATCAATCACTTGATTATTCTCAATACTAAATCATTAAATTACCCATTAACTTTAGTTGCATAAAATGAGAAATGCTCTGATGATGCAAACTTGAATTGGGTCCCGCCCTCGAAGAGCGTAATTGTAGGCTCACCCCTACTGGTGAATCCATCAGTGGATGCCTCCACATCATCGGATTCGAAGCTATCGCATTTCCCTATGCAGAGTTTTAAATGAATTTTATCTTGGCGTGTAAATATGAGTTTATAATAAAAATATTCCCCTCAGAATAAATATCGCTTAATTTTCCCCTCGCACACTTTATTTATTTAGCGATATATCATTAAAGCGAAACTCATATGCACAAGCAATTTTGTTAAAAGAAAATAAATTAAATACTGCAAAATAATTAAATACTCATAATTTCAAAAAATAAAATACTCACCGCAGCAGCTTTACCCTTATTCATATTATCTTGAGACGCCATCCTTCGTTTAATTTCTCGGCTGCGGAAACCATTGTAATAGTATGCATTTTAATTGGGTTGCGTCTCCTATAATATTTAAGGGATTTACGAAAAGTCAGAAAGCCACATAATAAACCGGAAAACTCAAAATACTCAAAAATGATCGTAGAAAACAACTTCAACTTGTATACTTTGCTGGACAGCCATAATGGTGCCTTGAAATGGGCTAAATCCAGCCCCAAAATGGACTTCCCTTCCCCTCAAAATTCCGTCCAGCAAAGCCAAAAATATTGGGTGAACCACCCCTTGAAAATTTGACGAAAAGTGGCTCAAAATCAGCAAGAAAACAGCCATGAAACAGCGACTAAACATCCATGGAAATCAGCATAAAACAGCCTCACAAGTTTGTAAAAACAACATTCTTACAGCTGGAGAGGGAGAGAAACAACAACAGGTTTAAACCAGCGACAGAACAGCTCAAATCGGCAAGGCAGCAACTAAGATAGCAGGGAGCAGCAGTCGGGCAGCCGGAGTGCAGTCGGACAACAGCCAGCCAGACAACAGCCAAATAACAGCAGTTTGGGGCAGTATAGAAGAGGGAGAGCAATCCGGAAATGGGAGGTGAGGAGAGAATCCATCCACTATTTAAAAAGGAGCATGAGCGGTGAAGAGTCAAGAAGAAACCAAAAAGCAATTGGTAACTCAACTAGGTGTCACCAAAGGGAACTAACACACCAAGTGGCAAAGTTAAACCACACCTCATCATCAAGCTGTCAACACCCCAACCAAATGTCACATTGTCACTTCAAACTAAATTAAATCCAGCCGGTCCAAGGCAAAACAGCAGCCCAAAAAGACTAAGGCAGCCCACTTACTAATCCTCAACCAAAAGAAATACTTAGCCCACCTTTTAAGGCAGCCCACAAGCCCACTTAAGTTCATAATAAAGAAAAGCAACCACTCAAAATGAAAAGGAAATGTGCAAAAATCTCGATAAAAATTCGTACTGCTTATATCATCATCGGGGAAAAATAATTATTTTGTTTTGCGAATTTTAGCTCGTCACAATACGGACACTATGAGCACACAGTGATGTCGTTCGGCCTGTCAAATGCGTTATCTGTGTTCATGGACTTGATGAACAGAACATTCTGAGAGTACTTAGATTGATTTGTGATTGTTTTCATCAACAATATATTGGTTTACTCTCAATCGGAAGAAGAGCATGCAGATCACTTACGCACAATTCTGAGCACCTTGAGAAAAAGTCAGTTGCAGTCTAAGTTCTCTAAATGTAAGTTTTGGCTACCATTAGTGACATCCCTAGGTTGTGATTAGTGTAGAGGGTATCACAGTGGATCCAACAAAGATAGTTATACGAGAGTGACTGTGTTGACTAATGTGGCGGAAGTCCGAAGTTTTTTAGAATTTGCCAGCTGCTATAGGCGCTTCGTAGAGAACGTTTCGAGGATAGCTCTACCTATCACTACGTTGACTAGGTAGGAACAGAAGTTCGTTTGGTCACTGGGATGTGCGTGAGCTTTTGAGGAACTAAAGGGCCGTTTGACCACGACGCCTATTTTATGTTCGTCACGTGGTACAGAAGGCTATGACGTCTACAATGACGCCTTAGGGAGTGGCTTGGGTTGCATTCTCTTTCAATTTCGAAAGGTAATTACTCATGAATCATGGCTCTCGCCACATGAGGAATTATTTTGTCCGTGATTTGGAGTTGGCGACCGTGATATTCGCTCTTAAGCTATGACGACACTATTTATATGATGTGAAAATTAATATCTTTACTGATCATAAGAACCCGAAATATTTGTTTAATCAGAAAGAGCTGAACATGCGACAAAGGGGGTGGATGAAGTTCCTTGGGGACTATACCTTTGATATTCATTACACTCCCGAAAAGGGAAATGCAGTCGTATATATGTTAAGTCAGAGGGTTCCTGCGTAAGCAAACTAGATTCAGATGCATGATAAGCGTCCAATCAATGACTTGGAGTCCCTTGGAATTACTTGTGTCGATAGGAGGACAACTGCTTGTGCATGCTTGAACTGGACTGAGGTTCATTGTGATCTTGCAGATTGAATCCGACAGTCTTTAGAACTTGATGAGAGCATGATGTGTTATGTGGCAGAGACTGTGGATGAGTCAAATATTGACTTCTCCTTCGACGATGGTCTTCTTTGGAAAGACAGTTGGTTGTGCCTTGTGCGTCCCAATTTTTGGTAAATTGCAGGAGGAATTGATGTGCGATGCTCATTTTACCAAGAACTCGATTCACCCGGAATGCACAAATATGTATATGGACATGATGAAACTTTTTTGGTGACCGGATTTGAAGAAAGGCATAGCCCTCTACGTGATGAAGTGTCATACTTGCGCACTTGTGAATGCCGAATGTCAAATACCTGGTGGATTTTTGAAGTGTTTGCCGATTCCGAAGTGGAAATTCGATGATATATCAATGAATTTCGTGCACGGATTGCCGAGATCACAACACAGAAATGTCATCTGGGTGATTGTTGACCGGTTAACAAAGGTATCTCATTTCATTCCGAATCGGAGAGACGATTCTATGGAAAAGTTAACATAACTTTATGTCAATAACATTATAAGATTGAACAATGTTCCCCGTAGCATCGTAAGTTACCGGGGTGTGCGTTTCACATCAAATGATTGAAGGCTAATCCACCAATTATTAGGTACCAAGCTGAAATTTAGCACGACCTTCCACCCTCAAACGGATGGACAGACCGAAAAGACCAATAAAATCATGTAGGATATGCTCCGAATGTGCGCCTTGGATATCAGAAAGAGATGAGATGACCATCTCTATATGATAGAATTCGCCTACAACAACAACTACCATGCAAGTATACAAATGATGTCATTCAAGGCCCTATATGGTAGAAAGTGTCGTACACACTTGTCTTGGACATAAACGGGCGACGCGAAGTTGTTGAAGCGGAAATACGTCGAAGAGGCAAACTTGATGATTCGAACAATTCAAGAGCGATTGTTAATTGCTCGGGATAGACATGTAAAATACTACAACACCAAACACCAAAACATCGATTCAAAAAAAATTAAGACATCCTCCCAACGGCCTTAGCCTTTCTACATTACTGCTGGACCTACCTGCTCTTCCTGCTACTGCTCGTGGTACTCTAGAACCGACTTCTTACTGTGAGGCTGCCCAGATACCTGAGTGACAAGCTGTCATGTCTGTTGAGCTGGGGGCACTCAAGCACACTCATACCTGGGAGTTTGTCCCTCATCCACATGGTGTTGTGCCTATTACTTGCAAGTAAGTGTTCAAGGTCAAGACTCGCTCAGATTGTTCTGTAGTACACGACTCGACTTGTGGCTCATGGTTTTAGCAAGAGCAGGGATGAGATTATGATGAGACCTTCGCTCCGGTCGCCCACATGACTACGGTTCGTACTCTTATTGTGGTTGCAGTTGTTCGTCACTGGTCTCTATTTCAGCTCGATGTGAAGAATGTTTTTCTTCACGATGACCTTCAGTAGAAGGTGTACATGCTTTCTCCTCACGGCCTCTCCTCACCTCCAGGCCTTGTCTGCCATTTACATCGTGCTTTTTACGGGCTCAAGTAGGTGTCCCGCGCGTGGTTTACACGTTTCAGCTCAGTCATTATAGCCGCCGGTTTTCAGTTGAGTTCACATGATCCATCCCTGTTTTTGTTACTTTATGTGGATGATATGATTATTACTGATAATGATTCTTCTCATGTGACATTCGTCAACCATCACCTTCAGTAGTAGTTTCAGATGACTGACCTTGGACAATTGAACTACTTCTTGGACCTTGAGGTCACCTTTACAGACCGTGGTTTTCACCTCTCTCAACGGCGTTACACATCAGATATCTTAGCTGGGGCTGCTCTCTCCGACTCTCACACCAGGGACACCCCTATGGAGCTTCACCTTCAGCTATATTCAGATGATGAGGTTCCACTTTCTAATCCTACTCTCTATCGTCACCTTGTTGGGAGTCTCGTCTACCTTACTATCACTCGACCTGACATTGCTCATGTTGTTCGTGTATTGAGCCAGTTTGTTCGTGCGCCTACCTTTGTGTATTATGGTCACCTACTACAACTCATGCGCTATCTCCGGGCGACGACTTCACTTGGTCTCTTCTTCTCCATCCGTAGCTCTCTGCAACTCAGTGCATACTCGGATGCTACCTGGGCCAGCGATCTTGTTGACCGTCGATCTGTCACTAGTTTTTGTCTGTTCTTGGGTTCTTCACTTATTTCATGGAAGTCCCAATAAACAAACTAGTGTTTCTCGTTCCAGCAATGAGGCTGAGATTCGGGCCATGGCTACCACCGCTGATGACATTATTTGGCTCCGTTGGCTTCTAGAGGATCTTGGTGTCTCTTCTCCAGATCCCACTCCACAAAATTGTGACAACACTGGTGCAATTCAGATTACTTTGAATCCAGTGAAACACTCCCTTTCAAAGCATATCAAGGTGGATGCTTTCTTCCTACGTGAGCAGTATGCTCGTGGTGATCTTGCTCCTTACTTTGTTCCTTCTGAGCAACAACATGCAAATTTGATGACTAAGACACAAACGTGGAACCAACATACATATCTATTGTCGAAATTCTCGGTGCATGATCCTCCCTGAGTTTTTTTTTTTTTGGGGGGGGGGGGTGGCTTACAATGGTAGATATAACTTAGAGTCATCTTGGGTGTTATGATCACCCTCTCATGTATACATGTGTATATATATTTTTATTTATTTATTTATTTATTTATTTGCATACCCTATTGTTGAGTGAACAACATTGAATCATTGTTTCTGTATCAATATTGACTTCCAATTAGAACATACACAAGCAATTAAGGTCAAATGAAGAATTCTACTGCAGTTTCGGACATTGGACAGCACTTCCAAAGCCAATATGTTACTGGTTTCAGAGTTTCTGCGCCAATTTGGGGCTACTAGAGGTCGGGGAATGCTGGAGGAAGAATACTGGTTGGAGAAACACCGAGGGGGCTGCTGGATGTAGTCCTGGAGCGCTGGAATGCAGTGGAAGAGGCAGCCATAAGGCGCAGTTTCTGCAACCCAGTGAAGCAGGGACTGCTTACGGAAGTTGGTAGCAGGATTCGGTTGAAACGGCTGGAAGTCCGCTGAGGAGTTGGTTATCCATGTTTGGAGAAGAGCCACACCAGGAGCCTGTTGCAGCAGGAGGCTAGAAAGAGTGGCTGGACTTGCAGGAGTTGACTGGCGGCAGGGAGGATCGCTCGGATTTGCTGGCCGGTGAGGAGAAAAGGAAAGAACCCGTGGAGGAGTAGTCGTCCAGGTTTTGGAATGGGATTGGCGTCTACTTGGAGGTTGCATTTGCAAGGTAACTACCTGTGAGGCTGTGAATGTCAAACTAGTGAGTGGTTACAATGGTTGATGGCAGTTTGGGGTGGTTTCCTGAGATAGTTATTTGCTGTTATAGGTAGTTATTTGCGTGTAGATTGAGGGGGTGTCTGATCGGCTCTTGGAAACGTGGTTTTTGGAGGCTAAGGGAACACGAGGAAGGGTTTGGCCAGCAGTTGCTAGGGGAGGAGTGGGGCTAAGCTTCGACGCCTAGGTTCCACTGCTTCAGCACTATGGAGGCTATGCAAAATTTGAGGTTCTTCTTCCAAATTCTGCGTTGTCTCAAATTTAACTCTCAAATCCTATACTTAGGCTATAGAAAACGAACAACTATGATTGATGATACAAAATACACATAAAAGATACATAAAATATGTGCAGAAAAATATGAAAAATAAATTGAAATTGTAGGTCTGCATGGATGGAGGAATGAGGTCATAGTTATAGCCTCCTGCAAACAACTCTCCATATGACTTTTTCAGCTGATGGATGGTACAAGCCATTTCACACAAGATTGAAAGAAGACTATCATGGTGGATGCCAGGTGCAGATTGGATAGATTTAACCAACATGAGTGAAAAGGGTTGTCTATTTGCGAAAATGTTTTGCTTTCACCATTTGTAGAATCACAAAAATTTCCTTGTTTGCTTTATTTTATGCTTATCGGTTTTTTATTTCTTTGCGATTTATGTTTGTGCCAAGGTCGGTTGCGCTGATTATGGAGCATATCTGCCATCATTACAGTTATTAATAACATTGTGTGCCCTATTCTTTTTTGAAATCCTTTGTGCTTTGTTGATGCTCTTACCTACATAGAAATCTTTCTTCAGTATGTATATATATATCATGAGAATTGGTCTGTGTTTACATCATTCAGGTTCAAGCAGGAGCTGGTGGAACAGAAAGCATGGACTGGGCTTCCATGGTTCTGAACATGTACATTAGTTGGGCTAAACGCCGTGGATATGATGTTATGATTGTGGATGAAATGCATGGTGAGATAGCAGGAATTAAGGTCCTTGTTCCTACCTTATATATATTTCTATAAACTGAGTCATCTCAACTACTGTTTGCACTAATTTTCATGTAGTACAGGAATGATATTTTCAAGACAGGACTAAAGTCAATTGAATCAAGCATGTTTTTTAATCTCTTTGTCCCTCTTTCAGCACGCAACAATCAAAGTAGATGGTGAGTTTTCATTTGGTTTTGCAAAAGCAGAAGTTGGGGTGCACAGATTGGTGAGAATCTCTCCATTTGATACTGGGAAGCGCCGCCATACTTCTTTTGCTGCTGTTGCTGTAATACCAATCCTAGGCAATGAGACTTCCTGTTTTCAAATTAAAGAGTCAGACCTTCGAATTGAAAGGTTTCGTGCCAGTGGTGCAGGCGGCCAGCATGTTAATACAACTGAGAGTGCTGTGAGAATTGTGCATATTCCTACAGGAGTATCTGCCACATGCCAGAATGAAAGGTAATTGTAATTTTTTTTTTGCATTGTCTTCTTTGTTTTTATTGCACGTCTTCTTATGAGAGCATACTTGAAGTGGTTGGTCATGAACTTCTTGAAGTCAGTGAGCTTCTTGAGTAGGGAAAGATCAATGGGTATCCAAAGAGGACTAAAAAGATAGAGCTAAGGCATCCTTTATCATTCCATTCTGTCAAATTCATTGCTTTTAAAGGAACTCAAGTAAAAAAATTATTGTAATGTACTGCTCATGACATAGCGGGAATATTTAGGTTCCAATCCCGATTTCCTTCCAACTAAACTCTTAAACTAAAGAGACATGCAATCTGAACTCAAGGGAGATGGTACATTGTGTTTACTGATTAATTATTTTCGGTCAAAACTGATACTTCCTCTTCATCTTACAATTGTTCAAATATTTTTATGCCTATATAGGGCTCATCTTGAAGGGTAGCCTTAGACACACCGGTTGAGGTGTTGCTGTGTGATCTTGAGGCCGCTTGTTCGAGTCCTGGAAGCAGGCTCTTGCAAAAATGCAGGGTAAGGTTTGCCTACATTTCACCCTTGTGGTGAGATCCTTCCCCGGACCCTCACTACGTGGGGATGCTTTGTGCATCGAGCTGCCTTTTTTGTATAGGGTTCATGCTAACAACGGTGGATGAATCTAAAGGATTTTGTATATGAAGTTGTAAATGCAGACGTTGAACAAAAATAAAACTATAGCACTAACACAATGCAGTATATGAGTGAACATGAAATTTGTTTAGTTGTACAATTAAATGAATAATAAAATTTACAGCTTACACAATTAAACACATTTAATCACAAATATTATAAATTATAAATAAGATAATTGTTATATGCAGATCACATCCTTCTATCCGCAGTTCAAAAAAGCTGAGAAGAAGACGCTGTCATTCTTGTCCCAAGGTTCTCCAGTTCTTGCTTCTTTTTGTATGTCGTTGATTTTTAATGCCTTCTGAATCTTACCCTATCTTCCCTCATGGTCCCAAAAATTCTACCGTCACGAAGAATTACTGCCTCTGTTCCATCACCTCTTCTTCTCTCTCACTCATCCACATCTCATTGCAGGATCTTCACCATACAAGAACCTCTCTTTCCCTTCCATCTCATCCAGAAAGACCTCATTCTTTGGTGAAAATGTAATATCCGGTGCGAGAAGGCCTCATTTTGCTCTGCAAAAGGATAATCGATGGTCTTTTTTTCCAATTAAAGCTATACTCGCACTACTGAGAGTTTCGACTGTCTTCTGTTAAATGGAGGAAGGAGGCACCGTTCGATAACGTCAGCAAGTGCAACAAGAATTTGAAACTTGTTCTCAAGATCAGGAACACACTTGTGAGTCAGCCTCATATGATAATGAGTCAGAGGTGTGGATGCTGCTCTTCTATACCTGCACAAGGAATGCGTGCTGCTCTTGTATACCTGCACAAGGAATGCGTGCAGGTGGTTCTCCATTGAGACATCAAGGCGAGGAATATGCTCGTGGATGACATTTAACGTGAAGTTGGGAGATTTCGAGCTGGGGAAATTGTATGACCACAAAAGCAATTCGCAGACGACATCGGTGATCATCACTTTGGGCTAAGGGGTTTATGTATCAGATTGCAATTTTTTTTCATTTGATCAGGATCGCCGTGAAATTATCTCATCATCATGAATATCATTATCGCAGAAGTGACTGATTACACCTTTAAAGATGAAGTTGACATGTTTTTTGCATTGGTCCACAATTAACAAAATTATCTGCATATAGCAATTCTGATTCCCTTTAAGAGCCGTGGATAGTAATAATTTACAGATAGACAAACTTGGCCTATATATAACAACTTCCTTAATAAATAGATAATACTTTATTTGAGATTGCATCGAAATTAAATAATGGATGAATAAATTTTCCTCACTGAAATTAAATAACAAGTCGAACTAATCAAAGCAAGATATGACTAGCAATTAACAAACATATTTGTGCAATGCAATGAAATTAAAACTGAAATGTAGATGTGAAAACCCCACAAAAAGTGTATGTTGTGGCTGAAGTTGGGGTAGGGGTGTGGCTGGGGGCCTGAGGCTATAGTGTGGTGCCAGGATGCATGATCTAATATCAAGGTGACACATTATTTCGAGTCAAATCCTTTACATCAACTATATATGATGAGTACATATATTCTTAGGCCCTAGCGATACTAAGCTCATTAGAATTTGACTCAATCTATCTTAGTATAGTGCATGGACCTTTTCACTGAACACCCAAATTCATAGCAGTTCCTAAGAGAAACCTCTCAAATCGTGTGTGAATCTTCACCTGGTCACCTTTTTTTAACATTTACTTTCTTCTGTGATTATCTTCACAAGTTTTAATTATTTCATTATTTAATATAATACTATGTTTGAATAAGACATGCAACTCATGTAAATGATTCAAATGAAGAACAACAAACAAATCAAACTCATTATGTTGTGACTATATAATGCGGTAATATTTCTAAGAAGGGTGATTTATCAGGAGGCTCTTTGGGTGAGCTGTGAAATATTCATCAAGTGTGTGAAGAATCCAAATGACTACTGGGATATCAATGCAAAGATATGAGTGCATGACATGCCAAATTTCTCCCAAAGGATGTGACTTGTATGAGCATCATCAGATGGGCTATTAGGAAGATTTGTCATGAATGTAATGATTACCTGCATGAATATCTGAGACATCAACATTAGACACGACTTTAGGGTGTGTTGAATGTCTCTAAGAGGGAAAACGGATTGGGTTTATCACCAAGCGGGCTAGGCAAGAACTCGTTGATAGTGCGAGGGGCAATGCGGTAGGCTCCTCAAACATCGATAGTGTCCTCAAACGTATTTGATACTTCCACTTCATACTCAATGCTTAGCTCAAGATCTCATTCGGGGGCGGGCGTATAAGGATCTTTTATTCATGGACAATTCACTCACCTGAATCTCATCTTCATCAAGAAGCATCCGCTCATTAGAAGGCTCATCAATGAAGTCATTAACAATGGAATGATCCTCCAAATCTGTATCATCGACAGTAGTGGCGTCCTCATAGGAGATTGAGGCAAACGCTACAAGGTCAACACTAGGCTCTCTACTCTTACTCAGGATATGACTAGGTACTCCAATGTGGAGAGACTCTGGGGAATTTGTATCCAGTGGTGGTTCTATGGTTGAGATATTGGTTGGTTATGTGTAAGGGGTACAAGGAAGGCATATCACTACCGGATCACATTCTTGACCTTACTCACTAGTCACAATAATATTGCTCTCGGTCTACGGTAAAAAGCGAGGGAGGACATAATCCTATAATCAAGTAGTATATTAATCATTACTTCATTAGACACCGAACCTCATCAAGATGAGACGAATTAATGTCTTGGACCATGCCTATCGTGTCAGTGGGAACACAACTAGGCGCACTCGTGGATGAAGGTTAGAGAAATGAAGCTCGATCTACCATGTGGAAGGAAGGAGATGGCCGTTTTAATGGGGCCCTATGTTGATATAATTGTCGTCGGCTCATGAAAGTGACTCATATGAGCCTTTGGGGGCCGTAATTCTTCGGACCAGGTGGAGATATCTTCCCTCGTCTTGTTGTGTTCTTCTTATTTCCTTATCCCATCATTTTTCAAAGGCTCTGTTCAGTTGGATGGATTTGGAATTGGGACAATTTCGACTGCGCTAGGAAGGAATTGAGATTATTACATGGCAGAGAACGAATTTCACGTAATTTGCTATGGTTTTCAATTCCTTTATTTTGTCAACACTTATATTGGAATTGATTCCTCAATTCTGTCTAAACAAATGGAGCCAATGAGGAAATCAAAATGTGGCATCAAAGATCAGTTTTCTAAGGTCGACAACAGATTAATAGGAAATAATACTCAATGTTTGGCCGCGTCAACTTTGGGAGCTCCCTAGCTAATGTCATGGACAAAAGCCAACTTTTGCTTATGGCAGCACATCTTCAACTTAAATTGTATCTTGCCCTCTCTAAAACTGCAGTACAATATGTTTTTTGAGCTTATCCTTGATTTTGGGGAAAATTGAAGAAATGAAATAAACTCTATAAATGATTGTTGTTTTTAATTTAGCATTATTGGTTAAGGAGGAAAGCTGTTTTGTGCAATGCAATAAATAGGATGGGAAGGTGATTGACAATTGAAAGGTTTAGCATAAATATATGTACTCTGACTCCCCCGTGGTCTCAAACTCGGGAGGTTGCTGCATATAAACGGTCTCCTGTAAATCGCCATTAAGAAAAGCATTTTTGACATCCAGTTGGTGCAATGGCCAGTGGCGGTGAACAACGAGGGAGATCAACACACGAACAGTATTGAGTTTAGCTACTGGGGAAAAAGTCCCATCATAATCTAGACCTTGTTGTTGAGTGAAACCGCAAGCTACTAGACGAGCTTTCAAACGGTGAACCGTCCCATCCGAACCCTGTTTGACGGCAAACACCCACTTACATCTCACACAAGATTGTCCAGGAGGAAGAGGGACCAGATCCCAAATGTGGTTTGCCTAAAGAGTAGACATTTCCTCGTCCGTAGCCATCCGCCATCCGGGATGTTGGAGAGCCTCCTACACAGAATTAGGGGTGGTAATAGAGGATAAAGAAAGAGCACTTTGTCGGAGTTTCGGAGAGAGGCGGTGAAAAGAGACATAGTTCGCCATCGGGAGAACAATGGAACCTGTTGCCGGATCCGCAGGCTGCAATACATCATTAGAGGAGAGCATATCTCGTAGGGTAGTAGACGAAGAAGGACGACGAGCATACACACGGATGATAGGTGGTTTGGGTGGGATTGGTGTGGGAAGGAGGAGTGGGTTAGGTGTTATTGGCGTGGGAAGGAGAGGTGGAAGGTTTGAATGAACAGGGATAGCAGGCTGCGGAAGAGGTGGCGGAAGTGGAGAATCAGCTCGTTGAGAGTAATATGGTTGATCTTCGAGAAAGGTGACATCAGCAGAAGTAACAACCTTGCGATCCTTGGGAGAAAAGCAAACGTAGCCCTTCTGAGTCCGAGAGTAATCCACAAACATATATTTAGTGGCACGTGGTGCAAATTTGTTAGTGGACGGATCAAGATGATGAACAAAGCACACGCAACCAAACATGCGGGGGTGATGAAAAAAGGAGGTTTGGATAGAAAAATAAGATTGAATGAAACCACAAAATTGAGAATAGAGGAAGACATGCGGTTAATAAGAGTGCAGGCGGTAGAAACCACAAGATTCCAATATTATTTGGGAACATTTATTTGAATCATAAGAGGGCGGGTGACCTCAAGCAGGTGACGATTCTTGCGTTCAGCAACACCATTTTGTTGGGGGGTATATGCACACGAGATTTGATGGATGATCTCAAACTCAGCACATAGGTGTGCAAAAGCATGACTAGTGTATTCACGGGCATTATCGATGCAGAGAATTTTAATTGTAGTGGAAAACTGGTTGCGAGTTTCAATGAAAAAAGTACGGAACACCAGACAATTCAGAGCGATCACGAAAGAGATACAGCTAGGTCGCCCGAGAGTTGTCATCTACAAATGTGACAAAGTAACGATATTCAAAAAAACTAGCAATTTTGTAGGGTCCCCAAATATCTGAGTGTACTAGATCAAATGGAGCAAGACTCCAAGTAATATGTGGTGAGAATATAGACCGATGATGTTTCTCATAGATACAAGACTCACACATGAAATCTTGGAGAGAAACTTCGGGGAGAGATTTTCTGAGTATGTTCAGAGGAGCGTGACCAAGATGCCGATGCCAATCAACAGAGCTAATAGAGGACAACACCGTTGGAGGAGAGGGGTCAATGACATAGATATCATTCGACAGATGCCCTTTTCCGATGATAGACTGCGTCTTGCGATGCTGCACAACACACGAGTTGGAAGAAAAAAAATTACATCACAATCAAGATCAGTATTGAGACGACCAATAGAGAGAAGGTTGAAAGGAGAGCCCAAAACATGAAGGGCAGAGCAAAGAGTGATGGAGGAAGTAAGGTGAATGTCTGCCGCGCCATAAACGGGAATGATGTCCCCACTAAAAACAGTGATGAACTTGGGATGCACAAAGGCCAAATATTGTGGTGGTTTCTGTGAGGTAATGTGGTGAGAGGTCCCGGAATTCAAAATCCAGGATGAGCTATGAGCAAGACAGGAGGTACCACCATCGGAAATAGACACCACAGAGCCCGGAGGATAGCTGATCATTTTGTAAGAAACAGTCCGCAGCGGGCACAAACAACGACTATGAGACAGTCCGCAGCGGTCACGGTGACAATGCACCAGCGGCAAGAAAGGCCCCGACCAGTGCGGTAAGAAACAGTGTGCAACGGTCACGGTGACAACGCACCAGCGACAAGAAAGTCTACGATCAGCGCGGTAAGAAAACGAGCTCCCAACAGAGAGAAGAGAGCCCGCAGCGGATAGAAACAATCTGCGGCGGTAAGGAGGCAACCCTCAGCGGCCAAGTAAAGCAGAACAATGGCCAAGCAGAGTCGCTAGTTGTGCACAAGCTCGAGACGCAGCAGGTAGAAGGAGAGACTGCAACGGGAAGAAGAGGCCCGCAACGGTTAGAGGTACGACGGCTAGAATCCTGAGCTGGCAGCGACCAGAAGAAGAAGACCACAACCAGACACTTAGACCGTGCGGTTAGGAGCAGACCGCAACGGGAAGAAGAGACCAGCAAATTGGCACTTAGACCTTGCGGTTAGGAGCAGACCGCAACAAGAATAGCCGAGTAAACGAGAAGCCGCAGACAGTCCGCGTGACCAGCCAAGTCGAGCAGAGAAGTACGTAGCACCGGGCAGACGGTAAGGGAAGAGCGGCAAGGTAGTCCGGTTGACAAGAAGACCCCACACAAGAAGCCTGTGCGACACGGAGACCGCGCGACAAGAAACTAGGCCGCAGCGAGAAAGTCTCCTTGCGACAAGAGCGGTGCAACAAGGAGACCGCATAAAAAGAAGAGAGGCCGCAGCTTGAAAGAGGTCGGCACGGCAAGAAGAGAGAGAAGACTGAGAAGTTGTCGTGTGATAAGAAGTCAACACGACAAGAATAGAGAGAAGGCCGCAGCGGATAGGCACAGGTCGCTGCGGGTAGGAGTAGGCCGCCGCTAATAGAACAAGAGTCCAGACGGTTAGATTTAACCGCAGAAAAAGAAGCAATCCGCAACAAGCAGAAACCAACTTCCGGGAAGAAAGGAAGCCGCAGAGAGTACAAAACAGTCCGTAGCGGTTAAAAACTAACCGCACGGAAATGAGGTCCACTTGTCAAAGAGAGGAAGGCTATAAAAGGAGCGTAGAGGGGAAAGGAGAGGTGGATCCACGGGATAGAAGAAAGAGGCTGTTAGAAAGGAGGAAACCGCAGAAGCAATGCGGTCAAGCTGAAGCCCAAGCCGAGCGGTTAGAAAACGGAGAAGCCGCAAGGGTGCAGTAAGGCCGACACACAAGCCGCCCGGGTAACCGGAAGACTGGGCGGTTAGAAAAAAATAGGCCGGACCGTTGTCTCTGATACCATGTAGAAACGTGGATCAAATTATGTATATACTTCTTGAAATACTAAAAAACAAGTATGAGTATAAATATATAGGAGAGAGGAGAGAGACCCAGCTATGCAAATAATGTTGGAATAAACACTAAATCCTACATGGGCCATGTTAATGGGCCAATACATTATTTTTCCTAGTATTTTCTAATAGTAATAAACAGTAATAAATAGGATGGGAAGGTGATTGACAGTTCGGTTTAGCATAAATATATGTACTCTGATTTTACTGTGTTGCTATTAGTGTTATAAAATAGCTTCTTAGAAATCTGATGAACCAAGAGACTTGCCATTCTCACAGATCCCAGCACCAAAACAAAGCAGCAGCCATGTCTGTTCTCCAATCTCGGTTAGATCAGCTTGAGATGGCTCGGCAGGCTCAAATGAATTCTGAACATACTCGGTCTCTCACAGATATTAGCTGGGGAAACCAGATACGAACTTATGTTCTCCATGTTAGTATTATTTTCTGGCCTATTATTCAACCTTTTCTTCCCTATATATGGTCGTTTACTAAACCGCCCCTCTAAGTTTGCAAAATTACAAGTTGTACCCCTCTTTCTTTTGAAATAAAAAAAACCTCCCCGGTAAGTTGCACTTCATAACATGCATGCACAAAAATACCCCTTGGAGGAAAGCACCAGGGGATTTTGTGCATGCATACATGTAATGAAATGCAACTTGCAAGCAACGTTTTGAAAACCGGACCGGAGATCGAACCGGCGGAGAGAATGGTTCAAGGTTGAACCGGTCCAACCGGTTTAACCGGGGTCGAACCGTTACACATATATAAGACAATATTAGAAAAAAATAATTAACATTATAAAATTGATTTGCATATATATTTATTATTTATTATCATTATATTTTGATATAAATAAAAATTATATATTCACTATCAACTCATGCGTAAAATATAATTTTATTAAGATAAGTTAGTATAATTAAATAATATAGCACATCATAATATTTTTTACAAATAAATATAATATATAATACTATATTTATAAAAGTTAATAAAATTAAATATGGGTAATATATTAATTAATATTTAATATGAATATTAATATTATATATAAATAATATTTTATATGTATTCACAAAAGCAAGCTGGCCAAATTGGTTGGTTCTATGCAGTCAATATTGAAGGTACACGGTTCGAATCCCAAGATCACTTTTGATTTTATAAAATTTTTGAAGCCCGGCGGGAATTATTTGACCTGCCCGGTTATGGGAAACCGGGTACGGTTCCCGGTTTGCCGGTCAACCCGCCCGGTTTCCCGGTTTTCGGCCGGTCCTAAGCGAAAGTGGTTTTCATATCTGGATCGGACCGGTTTTGGGTCCGGTTGGCGGTCCAACCGGTCGGACCGGCCAGTCCGGTCCGGTTTTCAAAAGGTTGCTTACAAGTTACAAGAGATATTTTTGTAATTTCAGAATTTAAAGCGGTGCATCCTATAATTATGCAAACTCTCAAAGAGATTTGGTTAATTAGTAGTATAATACACGCACACAGACGTGTATGTGTCTGTGTATGTATGGTTAATTACAGGGGTTTCCCCTGGGAGTTTGCATAATTACAGGTTTTCCCCTCTATCTTTTAAAATTACATTTATCTCCCCTCTAAGTTTTCTCAGTTTACAAAATTGCTCCTCCCGTTTGAAATATGGATGAAAGAAGATAAAATCAGTCAAATTTTTTATGATATTTCAGTGTTATTCTTTTATAATGATTCTAGATTCATTACAAAGGGTAAAATGTAACGCACTTTTTTCAACGTAGAGTTATTACAATGGGTAAAATTGGAATATCATAAAATAATTTGACATATTTGATCACTTTTCATTTATATTTCTAGAAGAAAAGACGACACCTTTCAAAAAATTGAGGGGTGCAACCTGTAATTATGCAAACACCCATGGGACCTCCCCTCAAAATTTGTATAATTACAGCTTGCACCTCTCTAACTTTCAAAATTACAATTAGCTCCCCTCAATGTTTATATTTCATAACATCCATCCACAAAAAGATCCCCCTGGATATTCACTCCAAGTGGGGTACTTTTGTGCATGTATGCTATGAAATATAAACATTGATGGTAGGTTTTTGTAATTTCAAAAGTTAGAGAGGTGCAAGCTGTAATTACGCAAATTTCGAGGGGAGGTCCCCGAAAATAACCCTATCTATACTATATTACAAGGGAAAACACTCTTTGGTTAAACATTCACTTTCCAATTTTACCCCTCTAATAAAAAATTTCCGGTTTTTAAAATTTAGGTATTTTTTTAAAATGTGCTCTCATATAGACAAAGATCTCTACCTACAAAAAAAAATATGTTCTTTCGACCGCTCACAAACCCCCGTGCACACTGCAAAAATGTGCGACAGGCAGGGTATAAAACTCGGGGGTTTGCGATCGGCGGGAGCGCCGTTGCGACGGGACAATTTCATGGCCTCCCGTGCACTATTGTAGTTGAGGTACTGTCGCGATTAGTCACAGGGGCGGACCTCATGCCTGTCACTTGTGTATATATATATATATTTATAGAGAGAAATATTTTCTTATTGTACATGTATACATTTACCTGCAGCCATACCGGATGGTGAAGGATCTGCGAACAAACTACGAAGTTTCTGATCCAGATTCTGTTTTGGGAGGTGATCTTGATGGATTTATTTTGAGTTTTCTTTCTTGCGCCCTTGATAACCTGGAAGAAAAAGATTCATCAACATAGCCAAGGGTAACTGATAACTGAATGATGACTAAAAAGAAATAATGAAGTGAACACCATATTTCACTCTGACAGCTTTGTTGGAAGGGTATCCTTAATATTTTTGAACAGATTTCTTTTCCATTCCAAAGGGTATTTATTACTATTTGTTGCTTGTGTTTTTGGCAACCCTAACTATATAAGGGTTGCCCTGTTTTTGGATTGGGATCTTTTGATGTTGGACAAAAGGAATGGCTAGGTTTATTCTTATCCTCCTTGTGGATTCTAGGCCTTGAGCATGGACGTGTTCTTCCAGGCTCTTTAACTCGTATCTGCCTCCGCATTAAGTGGTATTAGAGCCAGGTAGAGCGGAAGGTTTGTCGATCTTTTCTGGCCAATGGCGAAGAAGTGCGCATCCACACCCTTGGCGATGAACAAGGATGCTTGATCGGATGGAGGAGCATATGAACCATCGAACTCCAAGAGAAGCTCTATGCTCGCTGGTTTGGGCCTCAATGCTCAAGCAAATAGAAACAATGGGGTTAGGGAATGAGATCAAGCTTTCCTCCCAACCATTTTGACCGCGGGTGGCCCTATCGTCGGGTCAATACTGCAGATGATGAGGATGACGGGGGATTGGAGGAGGTTATAGTTTCCACGGAGGTCGACGACAACAACACGCCCATCACGATGAGTTACGATATCCCTACGTTTGATAGGAGCATGAATATGAGAATTTTTTTCGCCTGGATCTCCGAAGTGAATAGGTTTTTCAGGGTGTTTAACATTTGCTGAGAAAAGCTAGACGGCGAAGTTGGTTGCTTATCGACTGGAGGCACATTGACTTGTTTTTGTTGCAGATTGATCAGCAGCAAGCAATTACGATTTATGGCTCTGAATTTTTTTGGTTGTCCGCTTAAAAGGTTCTGTTTGACACGATGGTGACGGTCGTAAACTCATGGGTTAAATCGTCATTCGTTAAGGATCGATCATCTAACAAACATCATCTGTTTGAACATAAAAGTGAATAAAGTTTCTTAGGCGAGCATTAATGAATGACAATTGAACCCTCATATTCACTAACAAACATCATCTGATTGAACATAAAAGTGGATAAAGTTTCTTAGCTGAGCGTTAATGAATGACAATTTAACCCTCATATTCACTAACAAACATCATCTGTTTGAACATAAAAGTTGATAAAGTTTCTTAGACAAGCGTTAATTTAGCCTTCATATGCACCGCTAAATTTTCTGTCCGGACTCCGGGATGGTCTTTGGGGAGATCAAATTTTATCTCTGAGAGATTGCGCTAGGTTTGAACGGGTTCACCACATCCCCTTTGTTTTTTTAGTTTTGATCATCACCATTTATTGTTCCACGCGGCGACACCCCAGCAATTCCGGACCTAGATTTAGGAACGGAGCCCGGACGGAAAAATCTCCCCATTTTCACAGCCTTCACCACCGTGCCAAAAGGAGCCTAAAACAATTGACATTTTGTCTTATGTGATTTGTGGTAGAAAGTTAGAATTGTTTCATTCGGTAATTCACAATGGCGATTAAGGATTTGATTGGAATCTGAAAGGGTCGTTGCATTTGATGAAAGCACGACAACAGTCTTGAAAAATTATTAAGAAAGAATATTTCTGGAATATTGAGTATTATTCCCCGTTTATGCTTTCAAGTATTGGAAATATTCATACATACTAATTTTGGAAGATTTTTAAATCTTTTGCAAGTACATACAGAATGAGCACGACACATATGATGATTGATGAGCTCAAATTAAATTTATAGAGAAAATGGTGTGCAAGTAGTCTATCACTCATAATTCTCACTAATTTGGTGGGAACCATAGAAATAACCACCGCGCGCGTGACCCGCACAAGGTCCTCGCACGGGAACCCACAACGCATGCAGACTTCCCGCGGCCGGCCGAAATGGTTGGCCACCTCCACTCCTTGACCGTTGACTGCCTCGGGCTGAGGGCCTTCCGGCCTGACTCGCAGTCGTCCGGAGCCGCTCCCCGCGGCCGCACCGTTGGACCTCCCGGCCGGTTGGTGCGGCCTCTCTTGCGGTCGCACGGTTGTGGCCGCACGGGTGTGGCCGCACCCCGTGATAGCGTGGAGCGGCCGGTGCCGCGAGCCGCGGCCGACCACGGCCGGCCTCTGGCCAGACACATTTGGCAGGCCGCGCCTGGCCCTCCGACTGTGTTTGCCGGGCCGCGCCCCGCAGGCAGCTGGTGCCGTGGCCGCGGGAGCTGGCCAGCGCCAAAACCAGCCGCTCGCAGGGCGCAATCGCAAGGAGCGGCCGACGCAAGGGCCGACCACCCTCCTTGCTTGTCGCGGCCGGTCGTTGCGACGGCTGCAGATCCTCCTCGTCCTCCTCTGGCGATCGCCCGCCGCCAAGATAGCCTCCCGTTGATGAAGGGCACTCCCTACCGTCTGATCATCCCGACGCGATCGCTGCCATCCATTATGTGTGTAACCACCCACATAACCACCATTATTAGTGGGGAAAATATTTTATAAATTAATCATGGTGTAGGTATATAAAATATATTAATTAATATTCTCCGAAAACTATACTAATAGGGTCTGCATTTAGTAATTTAGGTTGTTACGGTATGCAAATAACCAAAAAACTATCATAATCACCCCGAGAGGCCTATAAAAGAAACCTTAGACCCCTCTCATTTCTAACTTTTTCGCCTCCTAGCTTTCTTCTTCCTCAAGTCGGAGCTCTGTGTACTTATTTATTTTGTGATTGTTTGCGCAATTGACCGCTCCACGGCTAAGTCGGCCTAATTTAGTCAGGTCAACCAGGAGCATTGAGTTGGATGCAACAATTTGTCGTTGTCTGTAGGAAACAGTTCCTCGAAGACATTGAAGACAGTATCCACCACCCAACGATACTCGTGACTAGTAGTAATGACAAGGAGTACTCATACTACCTAGGGATTTGCCCGACAGGGACTTGATAATGTCGGGCCCTCCTATTCTCTAATTAACATGCCCCGACAGGAGGAGACCATCGCGGCGCCAGACAACACTCTCACCGGACTGATTACCCGCATGGAAGAACAACAAGCCAAAGTACTCACGCTCCTCAAAAATCTGGGGACCGCCCAAGCTACCGTAGTGCCTCCAACACCCACCAATCAACCGCTTCCACATGTAGTCCCTATCCTAGAAAACCGCCCAGAAGAATACTCAGAGACAGCAAGCACTTCACACCACGCCCGTTTGGCTAGGGCCGCCAAAACCGGCCAGTAGCAGCAGTGCCAACGGGCGGCCGCCCACGAGAATCTTGCTGGAAGGCCTATTAGAGAAGAGATCGGAGAGTTAATGGCCGCAGAATACGGTCAAATTGGCTGGCTGGCCGCATATATGCATTGCCTTGTTCAAGCTGGATCCTCGCTGACACCCGAGGTTTTGATGCATCATGTCCCGGTCGGATTCAAACTGCCAAACATTGAGTAATATGACGCGTCTGAGAATTCTTTGGGACACATCAACCACTTAACCAAAATTATGCGAATTTATAATGCTCAAGGACGGACGATTCTGGGATATATGATCGATTTCTAAGAAGATCGGACAGCCTAAAATCGTCGGACGGTATCTACCTATCGTGCCACGGTAGCTCACAGAGTTGGATACTTCTTCAGAACGCCCCGCTACTACCAGCGGTAGCGATACCTCCGTGTGATAACTTCTTAATGCTTTGTCTCAACGCCTTCGTCTTAATGCCTTCGTCTCAACGCTTTGTCTCAATGCTTTCGTCTCGACGAAAAGGGGCGACCGTCGAGCGGTAGCTAAATAACATCATGTGCTACCACTCGACGCTTTCGTCTCAACGCTCTGGTCTCGACAAAAGAAGGCTACCACCGGGCGATAGCTACCTACCGCCGTGCGGTAGCTCCCAGAGCCTCAAGTTCTAGAAAACTGGGTGTTACAGATAATGACAGCTCAGTAAACGTCATATTTATGCCCTCGCTTTGTAGTACGAAAATCTCAGAAGATAAGCTCCAGCCGGCATATGGTTCTATCTATGGATTCGAGGACGGACCCGTTACCGTCAAAGGCACCATTGAGCTCTCGATCACCTTTGGAGAATTCCGGAAGCCGGCCACTCACATCATCCAGTTTCTGGAAGTCGAATCTGAATCTACTTATAATGTGATCTTTAATTGAGCCCTTCAGAAGATCTTCAAAGCAATATCATTCATTCCTCATTTATCAATGAAGTCCATTACCCATGCAGGAATCAGAGTCAGACGGGGAAATCAGGAAGCCGCGCGCACATGCTACATGTAACAAATACATCCCAGACAAGGAGCAATCGTGCGCCCAAGAGAACCCGAAGCTTAAGAAGAGTCTGAAGAAAAGCCTAGAATCAGGTAGAAACACCTTAATATATTCCGGCTCATGAGTTTCTATCCTTAATTACCTATTATATACTATGGCTGACAAGAACAAAAATACTACTATATGCTTGTGCACATACACTATATTTCATTTTAATACAATGTTCTTTGTTTGCTCCTAACTTTGTTGTCGTAAGGAACGCTCGAAGCTCATCTGTCCAACCGTCAACAACCACCATCACGGTAGTCCTTTTTTGCCCCGGATCGAAAGTAAGCCCTTCTCCCCGCGGTAAGGACACACTGTCGTGGCCATGCCCCAGTGACCTCTCACTGACCTGGATCAAAGATATACGCTTCTCCCTCACTGTAGGTCACGATAACGCCAGGGAAATCCCTATCGCATATGCCAAACAGCTGGTAGGTCCTACTTCTCGCCATCTCAAATGACCTCCCATTATCCTGGATCGAAGGTAATCCCTTCTCCCCCGCGGTAGGTCATGACACCGTCAGGTTCTGCCTCCCTCGCGGTTGCCTCAATTTGAAGGTTGGTACTTCAGCGTCATAATCAGTGATACCCCTCGATTCGAATATCTTAATCACTGCAAGGTAAGAGGGGCTCTCCCTTTGCTCGATAGTAGATTGATACATCACTGAGTCTCGTACTTCAATATTTAACTGATTAGCGACATCCCCCGGACCGACGCTTTGACTTCTTACTACGTAAATAATGGGGTTCTCCCCGCGCCATGATAGGAGGTTTCAACATTGCCTGGGTCCCGTCCTTCAGTTTCAAGCATCCAAGAAGAGAGGATCGCGAACACGTTCAAAGAAATGGAATCAGTACTGCACAATCTAAATTAATATTAGAGTAAGGCTCAACACCGAGAAAAATTACAAAGGCAACTACATATAGTCCAGAGAATCCCTGTACTCAACAAGACCTGTGGCCTTCACCTCTGTTGCCCGATTCTTTGAAGAGAGTCACTCCATCTCAGCCTACGAAGCCCTCAACTCCGCCTCCAAACGAGAAGTCTCTTCCTGAGCAGTCTTCAACAACCGTGAAATTTTCTCTACCAAGGATTTTTCAGTCTACAATGCTGCCTGAGACTCCTCAAGCTCTGCCCTCAGCTCCGACGCAGTCTGCCGAAAGCGAGATATATCACGATCCCGCTTTCCTCTCAAGACAATAACTGAATCCTCCGCTTCCTGAAGCATCTCCTAAAGAGCCAAATAGTCATCCTTCATGCTCATATAATGATCGTTGCACGTGAACGCTATATGAGTTTGAGCTTCCATTTGCAATAAAATGAAAAAAAAAGATAATATTTGCACAAAATAACAAAACCATAGACCGAAAAAGAGAGTTTACTCACCACATCGCTCATCACCTTCAAATAAGAAGACACACGGGGGGGGGGGGGGGGGGGGGGGGGGGTTCTCCAAATGGGAACTCGGGGGGTGGGTGGCGGGGGAAGAAGACCTCAGCACCTCAAGATTAGGATCAGCCGGAGTAATCTCATCTCGGGAACTGAAAGGGGCCTCCTCAATCTGACAATCTCGCTGCCTTGAAGAAGATCGAGGCTCCGAATCTGCATCAATTTTGTATTTCAACATAAGCTTCCTCTTTCGGTCGCGAACCAGAGATGCCACAACTATACACTCATGATTAGCAGAAAGCCCGCACAACAACAGACGTTTCTCTTCCATGAATAAAAAAATGTTGAATAAATGATTTGCCAGCTCCTGAGGTTCTATAAACCCCAATATCGGAGAAAAGTCATGCTCTCGCCCCTTTTGATGATGACAACGATCAGACAATGAATTTCAAATCTCTGACATGCCCTAGAAATTTCAGACATAGCCAAATAAGGTGTTCCCGTGACAACAATCCAGCCGACATTCGAAATCAAGCCAACTTTTGTCGTTGTGGATCTCAACACGCTTGCCGCAATCAAATCAGATCTCGCACCAATCCTTGAATAAGTCCAAAGGAAACCTCTAGTCGTGCTGCCTAAAAAATGTGACCAGCCCTATGATGTGTGTCATCCCAAGAGCAGTAAATTGAGATATAGGAACGCCGCAAAACTTCAAAATATCGACCACCTCCTCGCACGGTGAAAGCCGGAATCCAGACCCCAATATCGTCTCACAAACTGTCAGTCAATCCTTCAACGGTTTTTGAACTCTCTCTCTCTCTCTCTCTCTCTCTCTCTCTTTTCAATATGAGGTATCCTCACTTCAAGATCGGCAAGTATCCTGCATCTCTTCCTCCAAACCGCAATCTGTTCAGCAGTAAGCGACAGACGCAATCACATGGGTCGCGTGCTGCTCTTTGAGCCTAAAATGAAAAACAAAATCCAAATTACAAAGAGCATGAAAAATTGGTCACACACAACAAAAGAATGCTACCTCGTAAGCATGATAGTAATGCTTCGGGCGTTCAATAGAGATTCCCACGCACAAGCACAACACCCACAACCCCATCGCGAATGTGCATGACCACACAAGCACACATAGACGCGCAAGTGCACGTAGGCGCACGCACAGCCCTCACTGCGCACACGCATAACCCCGCGCGCGAGTGCTTGCAGGCGAGCATGCGAGCCATCACATAGATGTGCATGCCTGTGTAAGCTCACATCTGAGTGCGAGCTTACGTGCTCGCCTGTTTTGGGCGCGCGCGCGAGGGCACACACACGTAGACTCGTGCGGAGGTGCGCGAGGGCAAGCGCGCACAGACTCAAGCGCAGGTGCGCGCGGGCACGCGTGGGCACGCGCGCGCAGACCCGCACACAAGTGCGTGAAAGTCTTTGTTTCAAGAGTAGCTAAATACCTAGAGGGAGGAGTGAATAGGTTTTTGTGTCTTTTTAAGACAACTTCTTGCTTTGGTGAGTTGTGATTAAGTTTTATGTTAGCTTTCAAGAACACACAACACCACACAAATATTATTGTGGTTCCTCAAGGTATGGGTGCATACACTGTCCATCTCACCTTTCTAACAGTGTGTTAAAAAAGGTCAACTTCTCCAATCTCAGCTCAATGAGCATACAACACAGATCTCTCAGACTCCTCCAAGTCCTACCTCAGGCCCAAGGTCCTACCACTCAGAGATATTATCTCCTACAACTCAGTAATCTGCACCAGATCACCTACCTCAGACTTTATCCGAAGTCCTACACTCAGGCTAGGCGTTATTACTAACGCGAGCGTTATTAATATCACTCATCGTGACTTCACACCACTTCGTCGTTATCACACGCTGATTTGAGTTTGTATCACAATGATTTTCTGGTCGACAGCTATCGCCGGTGATATCGATATCGTCTGGCGTTAGCGTCAGCAACCAGATTATTGTTGTTTTGTACTGTTGGGAAATCTGGAGTGTTACAAGGCGTTAGCGTCAAAACGGGTATGTGAATAGAAATACAAATGTCTACTGCAACTTCCATCGGGTTACAAGGCACAACACAGAAAACTGTCGGGCTCTCCGAGATCCAAAATAGAGAAGCTCCTAAAGACAGGAAAGCTCAGAGAGCTCGTGGCCCCAAAGATCACATAGGGGAATGGAGTAGCCTAAATCCAAGAACAACGAAGCGAATGCATTGAGCAAGAAATCATACAACTCTCCAGTAAAAATGGTAATGGATGAGTGGGTGTAAATAGGTGCTTGACTGGTGGATGATGATGCCATGGACTTCAAGAGGGAATGCAGAGTCGAAAGGCTCTGATACCACTGTTGGTTTTTCTTTGAACCGGGCTGAGTTTTACTCTGACTTTAATCATATTTCGAATGAGGGTATTAGAAGAATACCTTAAAGACTGTTCTTTATTTGAATGTGCTCAGATTTCTGTCTTACACTAGAGAGTACTACAAAATCTTTATGAGACAAATTTAATCTGTTGCCGACTATAAAAAAAACGCGTCTTCTTCTTCTTCTTTCTCCACAAGCTAATTTAAGCTAGAATCTGTTGACAGGCAATCTGCCCTCCGTCAAGAACAAATCTTTTTGTTATTTTTCAATTTGTCATCTTTCTCCCAGCGCTTCTGTTTACAACTTCTTAACCAGTGCCGCCATTTGTCATTCTCCGATCTTCCTCCTCCTATATTTTAAATTTTTAATACCCAGCCAACATAAAAATTACTTTTTTAACAGATTTTAATTGAAGGCACCCCAATTTGATCAGTTTCAGTAATAGTATAATACAGTTAACCCACCACCCCTTTCTCAATTCTCACCATTCCTAAAGCCGGCACCTTTCTCTCTTTGTATTGATGGACATCTGTGATCATAATCCGGCCGGAAAACCAATGCCCCGGCGAGAACTCCAGCTTCAAGGCCCCCGGCCAAGCGCCCTCAAGGTTCGCAAGGACACATTTAAGATCAAAAAGCCACCGCCTGCGGCAGCGCCGATTCTATCCAATCCCCCTCCCAATCACAAGCGGCCTCCGATCATCATCTACACCGTTTCCCCCAAAATCATCCACACCAAACCGAGCGATTTCATGTCTCTTGTCCAGCGTCTCACCGGCGTGTCCCCGTCGCCAATCGACGAATCCGCCGCCGGCGTCACCTACCCATCCACCTCCTCCGGCGAGCAGGAGGCCGATGATTCGAAATCACGGCCGCCGCTCAGCCCGAGAATCCTATCTCTGCTCCCGCCGTCGAGCACGCCGATAACGTCCAGCGTCTTCTCCCCAACCGTCGACTTGAGCCCTCTGAACTTCATGAACGAGCTCAGCCCCGGCCTGCAAGGAAGCAAAGCTTTCATGGAGAACAATTTCTTGAACAGTCCCGGTAATCAGCTCTCGTCGTCGCCGAGCACTTACTGGGATCTCTTCAATCAGTATAAAGAATTGTAGAGCTGAGATTGACGACGGAGCTGTTTTTTTTTTATTAATTTTGAATACAGTAATTTCAAGGCTCCGTTTGGGGCGGAATTTTTAGGTCCGGAGCCGGGGCGAGCAGAATTGTTCGTTGCGAGCTCGCGCGCTGTTTTGTTTTTTTGTTTTTTTAAAGTCCCGTGGTTGCTTTTTATCTCGCCCATTTATGTGTTCATGCTGCAACTCCTCTAATCCGGACGGCGATTTCCAAACGGAGCCCGGTTCTAATAACTCCTCCCGTTTGGGGGACTTATTTTCATCCGTCAAGCGGTTCCGATCGTATGAACCGAATCTTAATTAACTACTTGAATCGGACTTTAATTAAAGTCTGATTCATGCAGTCGTAACCACTTAACCGATGAAAATAAGTCCCCCAAACGGAGCCTTTAAATTACTGTATTCAAAATTATTTCAAAATCCTTCCTTTGATTTGAATTGCAGGAAACATGTATAAATATTTCATCCCAATCAAAGTCAATCTTATGAAACGAAGATTTTGTTTGGGACAGGTTATGTTTATGAATAAATTGTTGTTTGAAAAAGGATGATTGGATAGAGATTTTATAAAAGCTGATGAAACTGAAAAAAAAATATACTGATGTATTATTGATAAATGAAAAGGGGATTCTTGGGGTCTACATATAGGACAAGAGGAGAACCAGCAAACATCATAGGCGGTGTGAGACTAAATAACATTAAATACATAATTACAATAATATTAACACCTCTCATCAACTTCACGGTGGATCATGAACCTAGAGTTTGCTAATGAGATATCAGAATCTTGCAGACGTGAGGGACTTGGTGAGGAAGTCCGCAATTTGTTTTTTAGAGGCAATGAACAGTAGAGAGATAGTGTTGGCGAGGAACTTCTGGCGAGTGAAGTGACAATAAATCTCGATGTGTTTCGTCCGTTTATGAAACACCGGGTTGGAGGCAATTTGTATAACACTTCGATTATCACAGAATAAGGGAGTGAATCCGGAAATCGACACACCAAGATCACAAAGTAGACGGCGAAGCCAAACGATCTCAGCAGTGGTGGAACCCATGACACGATACTCGACCTCAGTGCTGGAGCGTGCAATGAGGTTCTGTTTCTTGCTACGCCAGGAGATAAGAGAGTCACCCAGAAAGATACAGAAACTAGTAGTGGAGCGACGAGTCGCAACATCCCGCACCCAGTCAGCATCTGAGAAGGCTCAGAGGGTGAGTGGAGAAGTGGCAGAGAAAAACAGTGACCGGGTGACGGACGTGCGGAGATAGCGGAGAATTCAGAGGACAGTGACGTAATGAACTGAGCGAGGAGCTTAGACAAACTGACTGGCAAAGCTAACAACATAGGTAATGCCAGGCCTAGTCATAGTGAGATAAACCAGCATCCCGACGAGGCGCCGATAGCGGGAGACATCTGAAAGAGGTTCAGGGTCAGTTGGGAAGAGTTTCAGATTGAGCTCGATCAGAGTATCAACTGTTTGGGTATCAGTGAGAACTACAACAGAGAGGATGTCAGAGATGTACTTCTGTTGGGAGACAAGTATGCCACGTTTGGATCGGGAAATCTCCCCTGTTTATAGTGAGAAATTAGGGTAACTGCCTCGCCATGTGTCGGCCTGACATTGGACTGTCAAACATTGCTTTAAATTAGTCATTTTGAAAGGGCGCAGCCCTTTTAAGTCGATTTGGCGCAATTCCCAAAAAAATTTGGGAAACAGTGCCGAAAATTAGCCAAGGCAGAATTATGGCGTTCGACGAATTCTGCTCGACTTTCGTCGAGCTCGGCCCGGCATTTCGTCGAGCTCGGCACGGCATTTCGTCGAGCTCGGCCCGGCGTTTCGTCGAGCTCGGCCCGGCATTTCGTCGAGCTCAGCCCGACGATTTTCGCCGAGCTCTGCTCGTCGTTTCGCCGAGCTCTGCTCGCCGTTTCGTCGAGTTCTGGTTACTACCCATGTCACGGGTAGTCTTGGATTGGGCACACGCGGGTAGGGACACGCCCGTGTCACTAGTCGCGTCCTTCTTTGGAAAAATCACAAGGAAGGCGTAAAATCTACAAGAGTGCCACACGGGTAGGGACGCGCCCGTATCACTACCCGTGTCCTTCTCTGGATTTGACGAAACTACCTCAGCTATAGTCGGGAACATTCTAAGTCATATGGCATCGAGAGCGTTGAGTCCACTCAACGCTCTCCACGCCTCGACCCGGCCAGAATGAACCAACTTATATGGCGTCGAGAGTGTTGATTCCACTCAACGCTCTCAACGCCTCAACCACCAGAAGCCGTTATATGGCGTCGAGAGGGTTGACGTCTTAACCGCCAGAGAATAAACCAAGTTAAATGACGTCGAGTGCGCTGAGTCCACTCAACGCTCTCGACGCCTAAGCCGCCGAGGTTTCAGACTTATAGCACTTCGATTATCATAGAATAAGGGAGTGAATCCGGAAATCGACACACCAAGATCACAAAGTAGACGGCGAAGCCAAATGATCTCAGCAGTGGTGGAACCAATGACACGATACTCGACATCAGTGCTGGAGTGTGCAATGAGGTTCTGTTTCTTGCTACGCCAGGAGATAAGAGAGTTGTAAGACCCCCCCCCCTTTTGCAACAACCACCGGGTCTTAGGCCCAGAACCGCCGTTTTGCGGTGACACCATCCTCCGGGATGGTCGACTCCACAAAACGTTGATCCTGTCGGCCATCTCGATCACCTGCGACAAAATGTTTAATGATTGGAAAAGCTAAAACAATCAAGTCCACAACATAGAAAGAGGGAATCACATGACAAATAAAGAGTCCACACCATGATATACAGACTTATGCCCGATACATAAAGACCTCACTACAAGTCACTCATAAAAGTAAAACTACTACTACTCAGCTCCACTCACGGATCTGGATGTCTGTCCACCCGAACTACACTGGCCTGTCTCCATCTACACCGTACTCCGCTGGTGCTGCATCTCCTGCGGTTGCTCCCTGTCTCCCATCCGGAGTGCCTAAAATGTGGTGGTCAAACGACCGTCAGTCAAACTAGACTCAGTCAACAATCCCCCACCCCTCTACCCGTGACTCCTAAGCACAGAGCGGAAGGAAGTGAAAAAGAGGACCAAATAGCAGGGCGTAATCGAGCAGATGACAACTATCCTAACATGAGTGTTATAACAATAAAAGTGCAGCAGGAGTTAATCAATAAATGGTAATGCAGAGTAGTAAGGTAAGCATGAAGAACTGAAAGTAAGAACTGTACAAATAGTAATTCAGTAACCATTGATTTATAGGGATTACCCCTATAGACCAAGGGGTCGTTCTGCAGGGCCTATCGTATAAACTGTCCCATACCAATTTATACGTTAGCTGTCAGGGGTTAAATGCAATGACTATGCTATGACATGCAAGTATGCTAGGGTATAAACATGCAAGTGCAACACACACACGACACTATGCGCACAGACTTTTAGTTCCCCAGTTTGGAGTTAGCTAAACACTCAGGAGCCTCTCGTCGTGGCCAACGGAGACAGTGAGTTGGGCCTCTCCACTCCTATACTAGTAATCACACTACCCAGCCTAGCCCCTCTCGTACGTTTCCCTACTCTTCCTAGCAAACCAGCTAGTCTCCCCGAGTCAACGTACCGACGACGATGTGATCGATCGTCCAATACCGAGGACCCCCCACTGTTATGCACATGCAAGCTTGTATATTATACCTCACCTAAATCTCCGAGCCCCCAGCTCACCAAACCATCAAGTCTAAAAACTAGCCCCCGAGCATACAGCTCCCCGGACTACCAAAACAGTTCCAAGTCCCTTTAACTCTACCAGTAAGTCCATCGACCATGGGTCTATGTTATCCATTCATTACCAATTTTTCTCACCATGTGTACAAGTGTGAGTGCAAGGTGGAGGTATTATTGAGGTTACTCTTGTCCATATTATCCCTAAAGTTTACGTTAGCCCAGGACTGCCCAAGGTATTCCTCATGAAGGGCTCTCGAAGGCACTAGGAACTATGATGGGATTACGCCCAAAGTTCCCTTTCGCAAGGCATTTAATATTATTGATTCCTACCCTTGACCAATCCTCTCTTTTATTTCAGTGTGGCTCCCCTAAGTGTGTTCAAGTTCTCCGAGCTATCCTATTTCAATTCTACGTACTATATGCAGATCGTGCTAAGTTACATGATGCTCCCACTAAGGGGTACTCCATTTACTCATCCAACAGAACCAAAACAATTACTGGGAGTCTACCATGACCTATTTAGACTAACTCCAGAGTTTCATAATCTTCCTAATTAATTGGGCATTCATTCTAATTACCCTAAGACTCTGGATGGCCTACTTTGAACATGAAATGCACTTTTAAATCAGTAACATACCACCACAAAATTATGATAAATACTAGGTAATATTTGTACAATAAATCCAAGGTCTAAGAATTTTCAGAATTGTTTAGGCCCCAAATCCACAATTTAGAACATAAAGTCGATAATACCATTTTAAGAAGCAAAGGCCGGCAATATTGTTCTAAAAATTATGATAAAAATTCAGTAAGACCATCATGGCCTAAAAACACCCTAGAGGTACTCTCCCAATTTTTCCAGTGAACAGTAACCCTTAATTTAATTTTAATTCAATAATTTCATAACTATTGGTTATTGAAGCAAGTACTGTAACAATTCATCTAATAATTATAACAAACTTCCAGGAGATAGATAATGATCTAAAACTAACCCTAACCAAGTTTTACAATTTTTCCAATACATGAGGGGCTCTGAATCTGATTAAAAGTAATTTTCCAAATTTATAACTTTGTGAAGCAAGTACTGTTTCTAATCACCTAAAAATTATGAGAAAATTCTAGAGCCTACACATTGACATAGAACACTCACTGACCAAGTTTCATAATTTCCATAGAAATTGTGGGCTCCACATCTATTTTTGATCAGAAATCCACAATTTATAAATTATAAAACAAGTACTTAAAATAAATATCTAAAAATTTCAATAAAAATTCAGTGGGGACTAACATGATGTAAAACTTCCAAATACTAAATTTCACAACTTTTCAGTGGTCAGAAATATCATAACAAGAAAAATAAACTTAAGGACACAGGTAGGGTTATAAAGGAAGTACTTATTTTATTAGTCCAAAAATCCCACCAAAATTATTTTAGGGCTCTGTTTATCATAGAAATACCCTGCCCAAGTTTCAAGTTATTGTGAGGTGTTTTGATTGCCTAAACCCAAATATTGGGCTTTGTGCCCTAAAATACGGTAGGTATTTGAGGTGGGTTAAAGGCTTACAAATTCAATAAACCTTCAACCAGAGGACCATAGCCACCCTATGATCCCTTCCACCAAGTCCCAAGTCATTCCAAGGTCATTTGACCCCATGACCTTCAAACCCTAAAAATCTCCATAAAAGGGGCCTACCCTAGGGTTCTATGGCTACCATAGCCCAAACCACCCCAAATCTCATTGAAGGGTGTTACATGCCATATAAAAACAGTGGCCAAAATATCAGCCTTTGTTGAGGTGATTTGACCAACCAAACATCAAAAATAGCTCTTGACCTAAATAACCCTATAAGGGTATACTTAGGGTTGGATCAATACCTAACCAAAACATCTCCAAATGAGGTGAGCTTTTTACCGGAGCCTTAGCATGCCCTCTAAGACCACCAACCCAAATTTGGTGGAGTTTTGAGATGTTTAGGACACCTAATTAATTTATTCATGGATTATTAAATTTTTCTAAAAACTATAGAAACCTGTTCTCCAAAAATTCTGATTTTTGGATACGTCCTAGGTATAGATAAGAGTAGCCCACACCCCAAATTTCAAGTCTTTTGGAGGTCTGGTTTGGAGTGGGCATCCAATTTATTATCTGGTCAGCCCTATGGATAGACTCCACCAAAAAGAGTGCTGAGGTCTAACCAGGGCACCAAATGCCTTGAAACAAATTTTAAAATAATCTAGAGACCTAAAGATACAACTTTGATGTTGATCACATTTCCAGAAGGAGGACCTAAGTATTTTTAAATATTTAAATAAAACACTGCTAATTCCTACTCAAAAAATCCCAAAAATAATAACTAAATAGAGATCTTGCACTGATCTTAAAGCAAGATCAGCGATAATGGAGTCATCTTCCTCCTTGAGCCAACGACTTAGATTAGCTGCGCCTGGAGCATTTTCCAGGCCGAAAACCCGGCCATCCGGCCACCTCCCTGGCCAGCCACCACCACCACCACCTCCGTTGAGGTGGTGGCTAGCGTTTGGCGGCGACCATACCGCCGGAGGCGGCTGTTTCCGGCGAACTCAACACCACCATCTTTCATGAAAAATCCGAAAATACAAGCTCCCAATCAGGCTCAATTGATCCCGATTGCTCTACCTAAACCGATCTAGATCTAGCACTAGGAGAGGGGAAGAGGATCGGACCTTATTTGGAGCGTTTCCTTGCTCCATTCGCTGGCTGCCATTGCTCCTCCTCAAAGCTTTCAGTGCCATGGTGATCCTTGCACAGAGGGCTCGAAATCTTCGGGAAAGAGGGGGGTTTTATTCCTCTCCACTCCCTAAAGACGTTTAAAGAACCAATTGGGGAGAGGAAGGGTCAAGGCATGAATTGTCATTATCACCATTAATGGTGATTTTCGGCCTTAGTGAAATCCCCTTGAAATTCACCTCTCCTTGACCCCAATTTGTTTGGAAACTCATCAAAACTGATAGGGGAGATGAATGTTAATTAATTGGTGAAGAATGGAGGGGTGATTCACCTTCCCCACCATGAATGGCCCTCTTTCTCACTTTCTCTCTCCTCCATTTTTGGGGAAAATTGAGCTCTCTCTATCCTAGTCACCCTACACGAAATTGGGTGGCATACATGCTAATTTAAGCTCCCTTGGACTGATGAGCCAACCTAAATTGAGGCTAGCCCGAGTGGATTGGGCTTGGTTGGGTCAATTTAAGTGACTTGACCTAATTAGGGCAAATTGGACTTTTGGGCAAATTGACCAAATGGGTGACCCCATGATAGGTCTTTTTGTTCCATTGGGTTCCTTATGACATTATGTCACTAGGGGTGGGGTCAGTTTCAAGTTATGGTGGTCGATTGAGGTTGTCACGACCCGCATTTTCTCAACGGTAAAATCGTATCAGAGCAAGAGAAAACACGTGCCGTGATGTCACGTCGTGCAGGGGATAACTGCACACGCTCAGGCAAAACTCCAGACGTTAGATTTTAAGGAAAATTGTTGTTTTAAATATGAAAGAAAATCAGTTATGTTGAACGGTCGTATCCCTCGGCACGGTAGATCAACTAGTCCACAGTTAAAACTATATTTATACGCAGCAGAAACTACTTTGGTTCAATTAAATTGGCACCCTAAATGAGCATAAGTGTCCCCGGGGGACGACTTATACGTGCATGACTCTAAGGTGAATATAATAGGTATGAAAAAAATAGTGTTTTACGTTGAGGAAAAGTAGTGTCTTTGATTTA
Organism: Platanthera guangdongensis; assembly: GCA_039583875.1. NCBI lineage: Eukaryota > Viridiplantae > Streptophyta > Magnoliopsida > Asparagales > Orchidaceae > Platanthera > Platanthera guangdongensis. Next base: position 3,884,828 of record CM077160.1, read on the forward strand.
GAAACATGTTATGCATGGGGTACATATAATAATACTTTTAGGTTTTAAAATATCTAACATGCAACCTAGCATAAATCTTTCCCAGAAGCAAGTAACCAACCACGAATAGGCAAAATCAAACAGCAGTTTAAATTCATATTCAGCATCACAAGAAGCCACCAGTGGGCGCCAACAACCTGACACGAACCCACTGGCGAGTATGTATGTCTATACAGAAAAGTAAGGAACTACCTCACAACAAACGGGGATCAGCAATCTCAGCTACCCTAGAGGCCACCAACAAGCCCCTCCAAAAGAACTAGCCGCTGAACTGGCTACAACCTGGACCTGAGGCATCCAAGAAAAGAACACTCAGCAAGGAATTAATCAAAGGTAAAATAGAGCATTGGATTAATTAGCAAATGAAAAAAAGGGTTTACCAACCCGGCAGCAAACCGCAATAAGCAAAAGAAAAGGGGATGACAGTAAGAAAAGAATGCTGTCAAAAACACCGCAGAGCACACCAAGTGCGAGCAATAAAACCAATATACCTTACCAAGAGAGCCTGCAACAGCATCAAGACATATACATATGCCAAAAGAAAGGAAGCATAAACAGGAAAGGGACTAACAGTCCTAACACGTGGGTAAGTGGCAGTGGTCAAAACATGGGTCTGAATGCATAACCAGAATCAGACCCAAAAAGGGCTAAGGGGTCAAACAGTGGCAGCTTTAGGGTCCCACACACACCAACCCAAACCGGGGCAAAAGGCGGTGGCCACAGCTCTCCACATGAAACCACCCCTCCAGAGGCCACCAAAACTCCACCACCTGCCACGACCCAAGAGTCGGCATGCAGAAATTAGCCGAACACCCAATGCCCCCCTCCTAGGGAAAAGTCCCACTAACAGTCCTAAGAAACACACGAACCCAAGGCAAAACATCGGGTCCAACCGACGCGGCGTTACACGCCTAACCAAAACCAACCCCGAGTCTCCCTGACCCCAAAACAAGGGCAGCATCCAGTGTCGACACGATGTGTCGACACCACGACAAGCCGGTGTCGACACCAGGTGTCGACACAACCGCTGCTGGTGTCGACACCAAGTGTCAGCACCTCTGCGGCCGGTGTCGACACAAGGTGTCGACACTGCCGCTGCGGGTGTCGACACCAAGTGTCGACACCACTGCGGCCGGTGTCGACACAAGGCGTCGACACTGTCGCTGCGGGTGTCGACACCAAGTGTCGACACCACTGCGGCCGGTGTCGACACAAGGTGTCGACACTGCCGCTGCGGGTGTCGACACCATGTGTCGACACCACTGCGGCCGGTGTCGACACAAGGTATCGACACTGCCGCTGCGAGTGTCGACAACAAGTGTCGACACCACTGCAGCCGGTGTCGACACAAGGTGTCGACACTGCCGCTGCGGGTGTCGACACCAAGTGTCAACACCCCGACTGGCCGGTGTCGACACAAGGTGTCGACACCCTGACAGGCTGGTGTCGACACCACGGTGTCGACACCCTCACAGGCTGGTGTCGACACCGCGGTGTCGACACCCTCACAGGCTGGTGTCGACACCACGGTGTCGACACCCTGACTGGCTTCAGGCGCCAGATCCAGCACACGACCAGAAACGAGAACGAGGATTTTCTCTCTCTCTAGAGTACAACATCCATCGGCAATGGCAGCTACTCGACCTAAACCGAACCAAAACTGTCCCTAATAGACACAATCCCTCAGGAAAACTGAAATTTAACTGGAACTTTCTACACTAACCACAGTATGATCGGGAACAAACCCTAGCTTACACCTAAGATCTAAACAAGAAAGAGATAAAAATTAGCTCAAAAGAAAGACAAAGATCAGCTTTGGCAAGGATGAGGGGACATCGCTTGCCTCAATACCAGGAACTCGGTCGGCGGCCTCCCCCGCTCACGGATCTGGCCGCAGAGCAGCAAGCTGTGGAGCAGAAAGAAGGCAGATCCCGGCGAGGGCAGTCCAAATCCACCCTCGAGATCGAATTCCGACCGCTAAATCTCCAGGAATCGGCGTCCGAAGGCTAGGGTAGTCCGACGGTTCTCTTCCTCTCGTACAGGCGGCGGCTTCTACCAAGCAGAGAAAAAGGGAAGAAACAAATAAACCCAGCCCTAATTCTAACCCAAGACTATATATATATCAGTTAAATAATAAACAATCAACATATCAATAATTATTTACACTCAATATCAAAACAACCCGAAACCCGAAACTTCTCGGAAAAAGATAAAATTCACGCCGCAGCTAAAAACCCATGCTACGAACGCAACTGCGAAGTCGAAATTAGCATTCAACGAACAAAACCCGGGATAACACCTCCCAAAGCCAAAACACAAGCATTCCCTAAGAGGCCTAGCCGAGTCATCAAACGGACTCCGGCTAGCTGGGGAATCTTGCTAACAGGCTACAAACAGGCTACACAGGGAACCTGTTGGGTACATTGATTAAATGTACCTGATTTGAAGAAGTCTCACCCAACTCAATGATATACATCATAATGTATTTGATGTCTCTTTGAGTTACTTGTGCAGATTAAGTAATTACTAGACTGAAGCAAAAATTTCTAAGTCCATGTGTCGACACCCAGAGGAAAAGTGTCGACACTCAAGAAGACTTGTGTCGACACCCAGACAAGCAGTGTCGACACTTGGAGCAGTGTCGACACTCAGTGAAGAAAAGTGCAGACAGAATGTGTCGACACAAGGAGCTGTGTCGACACCCAGTGAAGCTATGTCTACACCAGAAAGTGTCGACACTTGGAGCTGTGTCGACACTCAGCAAAAGTCTGCAGAGACTAAGTTAAAGTGTCGACACTCAGAACAATGTGTCGACACTCAACCAGAAGAGTCAACACATGAAGTAAGTGTCGACACCCAGCACAATGTGTCGACACTCAGCTAAAGACTCTACACTTGAAGAAAGTGTCGACACAAGGAGCTGTGTCGACACTTAGCAAATATCAGAAAGATCAACAAAATTATTCTAAGTACAAGTGTCGACACTTAGGGAATGTGTCGACACTCAGCTGAAGACTCAACAAGAAGAAGGTGTGTCGACACAAGGAGCTGTGTCGACACTCAGCATGTATCAACATTGAAGACTATGTGTCGACACCAAGAAGCAGTGTCGACACTTGACAGATTCAACACAAGAAGTTGTGTCGACACAAAGGAGATATGTCGACACTTAGGAGAATTCAGCAAATGCTAGAAGAACAAGTACTTGTGTCGACACTCAATTTCAGTGTCGACACATGCAGAAGAATCTGTGTCGAGACATACAAGGAGTTGTGTCGACACCTTGTAGACTTGTGTCGACACTTGCACAACATGTGTCGACACTTGGACTATAAGTGTCGACACTTAAAGACAGAAAGTCTCGACACTTACAGACAGTTAGAGATTTTCAAGAAATGACTGGATGACTTGACAGCTGCCGTTCCAGCCGGTCTACAACACCTGTCAGAGATATCAGAAGTCAGTTATGGACCGGACCAGCCGGTTATCATGAAGAAGGCCTATAAATAGGCACCCACAGTTTACAGAAACTGTTGTTGAGGTTGTTGTTGAAGTTGTTGATCAGATTGTTGTTAAGGTTGATCACATTGTTGAAAATCAAACTATTAAAAGTGGTAAAAAGAGTATCAACACAAGAAGATCTTGCAGTCCAAGTGCAGATCTAAGAAGTTGGAGAGAGAGGGCTCCTTCCAAGAAATCAGCCTCTGGAACTAGGCTGAGAAGAAGGATTCAGATTCAATTCTGGATCTTAAGTAGCAGAGGTCAAGGAACAACTGCAGGAGGATTCAGTCTTATTCAGTTCTACTCAAGAAGCTTTGAAGAAAGCTAAGTCAGAGTGAATCCAGCTGAGTTCTTCCAAGAACTCATCAAGAAACTCTCAACTCCCCTCTTTTATTTCTGAGTTGTAGAGTTATTTTTTGTAATACATTTTTAACTTGTAGGATCCATTGGATTTGAGTGATTTGTAAGCCTATAATTATAAAGGCTGAGGGTAGGGCTTTTTGGCCTGAGTGTAGGAGATTGAGATCTCTGAGTGTAGGCCTTGGTTGGCTGAGTGTAGGCCTTGGTTGACTGAGTGTAGGCCTTGATTGGCTGAGTGTAGGCTTTGGGATAAAGCTGAGTTGTAAGGCCTTGGGCCTGAGGTGTAGGAACCAATTTGGGTTCTGAGACAGTGGAGGAGTTTGGCCGAATCTAGTACACTGCTAGATAGGCGAAGGGGGAAAGTGGATGTACCCATATCTTGGGGAACCACTATAAATCACTGTGTGCTGTGCTGTGCTGTGATTGTTGCTGTGTATGATGTATTTGTTGTGATAGAATAGTTAGAAATCTGTAATTTTAACTGTTTGCTGCCAATTAAGTTAGAAAAGGATTAGGTCACCTATTCACCCCCCCTCTAGGTGTTTAGGTACCATATCTTTCAAGTGGTATCAAAGCGAGGTTCCTCAAAAAAAAGGACTAACAGTCTGAGGAGATCCTGTTTGGCAGATTCAGTGTAAGACAAATCACAGATTCAAGAAATTCAAGAAAATCAAGAAACATGGGTTCTTATGAGAATCACAAGGAATTGGGTTCCATGAAATTACCCATATGCAGGAAAGAGATCTTTGGGATCCGAAAAGAAAGGGTAAGACTGTTTATGGAGGCCTCAGACCCTAGAATCTACATCACAGTAAAGGAAGGGCCTTATGTGCCCATGAAGATTTCAGTTTTGGATGTAAATCAGAGAACTCAAAAGGATTTCTTTGAGATGACTAAGGATGAGATTGTCCTAGCCACAATGGACAAGAGGGCACAGAACATAATAGTGAGTGCCATTGATGATGCTACTTTTCAGAATCTTATACACTGCAAGACAGCTAAAGAGATGTGGGACACTCTTATAGTGTATATGGAAGGATCTGAAGAAGTTAGACAAGATAGAAAATCCTTACTAAATCAGGAGTATGAGAGTTTTAGACAAGGAAAAGGTGATAGCATAACTGAGTGCTACAAGAAGTTCTACAGAATAGTTAATGAACTCATGTCTTATGGAAGAGAGTTCAGTAACTATGAATTAAATGACAAGTTCTTAAGGTCCCTAACCAAAGATTGGGACACCAAGATCTATGCCATAAGAGAAATGGCTAAGTTGGGGGAAATTCCTCCTCCTACACTATTTGGCAAGTTATTGTCATATGAGATGCAGTTGACAGTGAGAAAAGAGGAGGAGAAATCAACAAGGACTGAGCACAAGGAAAGAACTGTTGCTTTCAAGACAGAAGTTCCCAGAAAGTGCAGGAATAAGTCATCAACTCCACCACCAGAGGTAGTTGAATCAGAATCAGATGAGTCAGACAGCACAAAGACTGAGAGTAGTGAAAGTGATGAAGACTTTGTTGCCTTCACTAGACACTTTCAGAAATTCTTGAAGAAGAAACAATGGAGGTCAAGACCTTCTTCTTCAAAGGGAAAGGAAGTCTTTTATCAGGAGAAAAAGCCTTCAAAGAAAGACAGGAAGAGGACAAAGTCAAGCAAGGCAACTGGATCAAAGATAGTGTGCTATTGCTGCAATAGACAGGGCCATGTTATTGCAGATTGTCCAGAGAAGAGAAAGGAATCTGGTGACAGGAAAAAGACTCACTTCAAAGGAAAGAAAGAGAAGTCTTTTGTAGCCAAGAAAGAGAAGACTCTATCAGATATTTCCTCTTCAGAAACTGAGTCTGAGGCTGAAGCCTACATAGGGCTGTTTGCTGAAGAAGAAGAGGAAGAATTCATGCAGATCATGGAGTCTATTTATGAACAAGAAGATAGTCAATGCCAAGGGCTAATGGCTTTGACAGAGAGTGCCAAAATCCTGGAGCAGCCAGGACCCAGTCAGGTACAAGGTTCAAGTTCAAGTTCAGTTTCTTGTTCTAGTTCAGATTCAGATTCTTCTTCATCAAGTGATGAGAATGTATCTGAGTCTGAGGATGATATTCATCAGCTTATAGATGAATATAAGGTGCTGTTGCAAGCTTACAAGAAAAGCAAATCCCTAGCCAAAAGTCAGGCAAAGGAAATTGCTGATCTTAAAGCTGGTGCAACAGATTTTGAGAAGCAGTTTGATCAAAAGTTGAATGAGATAGCTAGGCTGAAACACATAACAGTGATTCAGATGGGTACTATATCATTTAAGAATGATCAAATTAAGAGTCTGGAGATCAATCTTCAGAAGGAGAAGGACTTAGTTGCTAGGTTTTCTAAACCTAAGTCAGTGTTACCTTTAATTGATGATTTTGTTCATCATAAAGGCAGGGCTGGACTAGGCTTTATTAGACCTGCAGGGACTGAGCAGTCCAAGTCTAAGTCCAAAGGCAAAGCCCCAACATTCAACAAGCCTGCTGTAGTCAAGACAGCCAAGGCAGTACCTAAGCAAAGGTACAATAAATTTGAATGTTGGTGCTGTGGCAAAGTTGGCCATTTTGCAGTGGACTGTTGGCACAATGTGAGTGCCAAAGTGAGTTCCAAACTACCTGTTGGAAAGCCAGTAGGTAGGTTTGTCAAATTGCAAACTAACAATCACCAAGGACCCAAGAATACTTTGGGTTCTAAGGTTCATTAATTTGTTTTGCAGGTGAGTCCAAGTGGCCATACCCCAACATGGTACTTGGACAGTGGATGTTCCAGACATATGACTGGAACAAGAAGATTACTAAAGGACTATATTCCAGTAAAAGATGGTTCAAAAGTAACCTTTGGTGGTTCTGAAAAAGGAATCATCAAAGGATTTGGTAATATTTTTACAAACTTAGTTACCATAACTCAAGTGGCTTATGTTAAAGGGTTGAAACACAACCTAATAAGTATAAGTCAATTAAGTGATGTAGGGTATGACATCTCATTTGTTAAAAATGGTTGTCATATCAAGAGGTCAAGTGATCAAGAGATCATTTTGACTGGTTATAGGAAGAGGAATGTCTACTGCCTAGACATTATGGTTGAGAACAATGGTTCTCCAGTTTGTCTTGTAGCTGATGAGACAGTCTCTCATTGTGTCAAATGGCACAAGAGGCTTGCCCATCTTAACTACAAGACTATTAGCAAACTCTTTAGCAAAGAGTTAGTGAGGAATGGTCCTCAAGTTAAGTGTGTTAAAGATGGTATTTGCTCAGCTTGTCAAAAGGGCAAGCAGACAAAATCCACCTTTAAAAGCATAGAGAACAAAGATGCTGTGAGGTGTTTGTACCTCTTGCATATGGATCTCTTTGGTCCAATGCCAGTTCACAGTTTAGGTAGGAAGGTCTATACCTTTGTAGTTGTAGATGACTACTCAAGGTTTTCCTGAGTGTTCTTCTTAAGACAGAAATCTGAAACACCTAGTGTCTTCTATAGCTTTGTCAAGCAAATTCAGAATGAACTAAATAGTACAGTGGTCAAAATCAGAAGTGACCATGGTACTGAATTTCAGTCTGATAGCATGACAAAACTGTGTGAAGATTTTGGGATATTTCAAGAATTCTCTTCACCTAGAACACCTCAGCAAAATGGCATTGCTGAAAGGAAGAATAGAACCTTGATAGAGGCTGGTAGGACCCTATTAAGTGATACATCACTGCCAGAGTATTTCTGGGCTGAAGCAGTTAATACTGCATGCCATGTTATAAATAGGGCTACCATCACTAAAAGGCTTAACAAGACCCCCTATGAAGTTGTGAAAGGCAGGAAACCAAACTTATCCTATTTTAGGATCTTTGGTTGCAAATGCTTCATACTTAACAATGGAAAGTCTTACATAACTAAGTTTGCTGCCAAGTCCCAAGAGGGAATTTTTGTTGGGTACAGCAATAATAGTAAGGCTTATAGAGTCTACAACTTGACTATACAAGTTGTAGAAGAATCAGTGCATGTAGTTTTTGATGAGACTAAACTTATTAATAATGAGTTGTCTAGCAGTGTATGCAGCCCCACAGATTTGACAAAGAAAATGGACAAGCTTACTATAGAAGAAGTGCCTGCTGCAAGACAACAAGTAGAAGACAGTAGCTGTTGTCCAGGGGGAGAACTACATGTGCCAATTGCTGAAGAATTACAAGGAGTACAGCATGATGCAGATGCTGAAGTGGTTCAACCAGAAGTTAGGATGCCTCCAGCCCACAGGCATCTTAGAGATCATCCAGTAGAACTGATTATTGGAGATCCAAGACAAGGAGTTCAAACAAGGAGCAGAAATCAGAATGCTGCAATCTATTCCAGCTTTCTGTCTCAAGTTGAACCTAAGAAATTTGAAGAAGCAATACAAGATCCACAATGGACTGAAGCAATGCAAGAAGAGCTTAATCAGTTCAAGAGGTGCAAGGTTTGGGAACTTGTTCCTAAACCTAAAGACCACAATGTAATAGGAACTAAGTGGATCTACAGGAATAAGATGGATGAACAAGGGGTCATCATTAAGAATAAGGCTAGACTGGTTGCTAAAGGATATAAACAAGAAGAAGGTATTGACTTTGATCAAACCTTTGCTCCAGTAGCCAGACTGGAAGCCATAAGAATGTTCTTGGCCTATAGCAACCTATCAAGGATTCAAGGTATACCAAATGGATGTCAAGTCAGCATTCCTAAATGGTAATTTGAAAGAAGAAGTCTATGTGGAGCAGCCTTCAGGTTTTGTTGATCCAACTCTACCTCATCATGTCTATAGACTTAGGAAAGCTTTATATGGGTTAAAGCAAGCCCCTAGGGCTTGGTATGAAACCCTATCTAGTTTCCTCATTGAGAACAAGTTCTCAAGGGGGAAAATAGATAAGACTCTATTCCTTAGGGAATCTAGAGGCAAAGTCATACTAGTCCAAATATATGTAGATGACATTATATTTGGGTCTACTGAAAGCAGCCTTTGCAAAAAGTTTGCAAAACTAATGCAAGGTCAGTTTGAGATGAGTAGTATGGGAGAGCTGAAGTTTTTCTTGGGTCTCCAAGTTAAACAGACTGAAAATGGTTTATCCATATGTCAGTCCAAGTTCACCCTAGAACTCATAAGGAAGTATGGTATGGATTCATCCAGTACCATGAAGACTCCTATGGGGTCAAGTATGTCTCTTAGCAAGGATGATGCAGGGAAACCTGTAGATGAAACCTTGTATAGAGGGATAGTTGACTCCCTATTATACTTGACTACTAGTAGACCTGACATCATGTATGCTACATGTGTTTGTGCCAGGTATCAAGCCTGCCCTAAAGAGTCTCATTTGACTGCAGTCAAAAGAATATTGAGATATCTAAAGGGCACTCCCTATCTAGGCCTCTGGTACCCTAGGAATGGAGATTTTGATCTAACAGGTTATACAGATGCAGACTTTGCAGGATGCAAAGAGGATAGAAAGAGCACTACTGGAACCTGTCAATTCCTAGGTGGGAGACTAATTTCATGGAGTAGCAAGAAGCAAACCAGTGTGGCTATCTCCACAGCTGAGTCAGAGTATGTGGCTGCAGGAAGTTGCTGTGCTCAACTTCTGTGGATTCTACATCAGCTAGAGGACTATGGATTTCAGGTAAGTAGAACTCCACTTTTCTGTGATTCTACAAGTGCTATTTCAATAGCTAATAACCCTGTATCTCATAGTAAAACAAAACATATTGAGATTAAATATCATTTTCTTAGGGAGCATGTAGAAAGAGAAGATATTTCACTTGAATATGTTAATACTGAGAATCAAGTAGCTGATATGTTTACTAAGCCCCTAGAAGAAGCTAAGTTCAATAGATTCAAAATTGAACTAGGAATGATAAACTTAGACTAAGTTTACAGAATTGAAATTGGCCAAGTAAAAAGGTGTCGACACATAGACAAGTCTATGTCGACACAGAATAGTGTTGTCGACACTTCAGGAAAAAGGTGTCGACACATCCAGGATGTTGGTGTCGACACTTCAGAATGTTAGTGTCGACACATGATAAGTAATTGTCGACACATCCAATATGGTGTCGACACTTATGTTTTACTCAGAAATTTCTAAGTAAAGTCTCGACAATGTGTCGAGTTATGTTGTGTCGACACATAACCAAGTGTCGACACATAAAATCTGTTGACTAAACTTGTGTCGACACATATGTGTCGAGACATTATGAGTCAGTGTCGACACTTATTGCCAGTGTCGACACATGTTAAGATAGCTGTCCCGCCTGTTCATCTTCAAAATTAGACAGGTATAAATAGGGTTCTGTCTTTGTTTGTCGACACGCTTTCAAAGTTTCGAGACCAAAACTACTGTGTCGACACCTCTCTTTTCTAAAGACAAATTCTACAAACTCTAATGGCTCCTAAGCTTGAGGAGAACGTTAACGAGGGTAATGAGCTTGTGCGCGGCGCGTTCGACGAGGCCGATGTAGAAATTCAGGCTGTAGTAACCCTAGTCGCCGATTCTGGACTAGAATATCTCCTGTCTGAACCTACAAAGATTTGGAAGAAGGAAGTACTTGAATTCCTTAATGGAGCTGCAGTAGATGAATCTGGATTCAGAATCAAATCCAGAGTTCATGGAACTAAGATCAAGGTTTCACCTAAGAGTCTGAGGAAGGTACTCCAGCTACCAAAAATTCAAGATGAAGAAGAGGTTACTGCTTCAAAGACCAGGGAAGCTTTAACCTGGTGTGGTCTTGATCCTAAGATGAAGATAGGATCAGTATTCAACAGAAAAGGCATGAATAATCAAGGGAAGTTCATGTCTGAGATTGTGGGAAAAGTCTTACTCAGCAAGACTGGAGGGCATGACAGAGTGTCTGCCTACATGTTTGGAATCATGACAAGAATAATCTTCACTCTGAACACAGATTGGTCTACAGTGGTTTATGAGAAAATTAAGGAGAGTTTGAAGAAGCCCAATCTGGGCAGGATCATTAGTCTCTACCTAGCTAGTACCATACCAGAGGTAATGAATACACCTGCAGGCAGCAAAATAAACCACATGAGGAAGATGGATCAAAGGATCTTTTCAAGATGGGACAGGGTGTTGTCCAAGGAAATGCCAACCCCAGAGAAGACAATTACTAAGAAAGATTTTCCTCCAAAGAAGAAAAGGAAGACAGCTCCTGTAGCACAGGAGTCCTCCAGCAGTTCAGGGAGTGAAGAACAGGTTGTTTTCACTCCTGATGACCATGAGGAAGAGGCTGCAGAACAGACCCCTGCTGCTCAAGATATTGCTGAGATCCAGGGGGAGCTACCACAAGCTAGCCCCATCCACAGGGATCAAAGCCAGGGGAGCCTCCAGTTGTAGAAGAACCATCTACACTGGACAGTGAGCAAGCCACCATCATCATCCAACAGGTACTCACTGACCTAAATACTTTAGAATATCTTATAGAAGGTGCTGATTTGTCTGATGTACCTCAGCAAACTCAGCTGCATAGTCAAGAACCAGATGTTGTTATCAAAGACACATCTGCTGTTCCAGTAATTCCTGATCTAGCAGTTGAAGAGCACAGAATATCTCCAGCTCAATCACCTCAAGAGTTCACCATGGAAGATTTATTTCTAAATCTAGATCAAGCTGATTTTGACATGGACAAAGAAGCTGCTGGAAGAGATACTGCTACTGCTGAGGGGGAGCAAGTACAAGATCTGGAAGAGCCTTTAAGGCAAGAAACTGAGAAGGCACCTGATGTGCAAGCTGAAAAACCACAAAGCCCTAAAGATAGGGTTGACATAGCCAGCACTTCTTCCTCTGAAGATGAGGAGAGTGTTAGGGCCAAGAAGAAGAAACTCTATGTCTTCAAGAGGAGAAGCCAGAGTTATAAGAAGGCTTTGCAATCCATTGCCCCAGAGCCTATAGTTCAGCAAGCTCCAGCTGCTGATTATAGTGCTTTAATGGTTGCCCTACAGATAAAATTGGATGAGCAAAGATAGGCCATAGAAAAGTATGTAGATGAAGGGCAGAAATCCTTACAGTTTGATCTTGCCCAAGATATAAAATCCATAAGGTTTGAGATGAACCTTAACAAAAAGGAAATGAATGAATGCTTCCACAAAGGTGGAAATGCAGTGGTGTATCTGGCAACACACCAAGAGAAGATCAAGGCACAGGTAGATGATATAGCATTGAAACAAGGATATGTTCTTGAAAATCAGTTAAGAATGAATGACAATTTGACTGCCTCCCATAATGCTATAGTCACTGAGTTGAAGACCAAGGCTGCTGAACCTTCTACATCTACTGCTGCTGTTAAAGCTGATTTTGATAAAGTATTCCAGGAAGAACTTTCTGCTGTTAAGACTGCTATTAAAGACTCCCAGAAAGCTATATCTGAACATCTTCAGAAGCTGAAACCATTCTTTAAAGAGGGCATCAGATACTTGGATAGTCAGATCAGGTTTCAAAAGGATGATGTCAGAGACCATATGGCTCGAGAAGTCATAAAGGGGGAGAAAGTTTTAGTCAAAGCTAGCTCTGACCATGCCAAATGGATATCTAATTCCATCAGAGCTACACTGGGCTATCCTCCACTCTGTGATGATGATAATGTTGCTGAATCAGGGATTCAAACTGCCTATCTTGGAGGTGAGCAACCAGAAGTAGCTCAGGTCATTTATCCACCTCCAGATTTTGAAATGATTCAAGCAGATGTCCAGACAATGCATAGCCCAACTGAAGGGAAGTCTAATGTTATTCTGGATAAAGTGGTTCAGCCTATTACTGCAGCCATGCAAGAGGCATTGTAGAAGGAGGAAGAGACAAGGTTGTCTAAAAAGAGGTTTAGGGAACAAGCAGAACAAAAGCCAGATTTGAACAGTGGAGCCCTACCTCTAGGAATATAATTTTAACTGCCTGGAAAGCTGCCAAGGACAATACTCATGACAGGAACAAATGGTTTTCTGAAGCAGAATGGAGAAAACATGAGATCAGGCAGGAAGCAATAGTTCAATTCAGAAGGAAGGCAAAGATGGGAAAGCTACCTCCTACAGCAGTGGAGCCTAGCAAGTACTTTCCTAAGCCATTCCATTATTTTGAGAGGCAAAAGATCAAGGCAGAAGAGCTCAAGAAGAAAGAACTAAAAGGCAAGAAGACTGCTGTTGCTGAAACTGCTGAAGCCCCTGTCAAAGCTCAAGTTCAGGCTGGCAAGGGAATTGTCATCAAGGAACCTGACCAGAAATAGATTAAGAATTTACTTGAAGATTATTTTGTAATCTTTTGAATGTAAAACATTTTTATAAACCACTGAAGATGTATAAGAAAAATGTTAGAACAATATATGATAAATATATTTCATGATTATTCTGTGAATGTGTCTATTTCTTGTTTGTTCTGAAATGATGAATGTGTATACATGTGTGAATTAATACATGTTTATGTTTACCCTGCTGAATATAATCTGCTTTACATCATTATGTAATTTTTAATTATGAATGGTGTATATCATTGACTAAGGGTTATGACTTCTCCAAATAGGGGGAGATTGTTGGGCACATTGATTAAATGTACCTGATTTGAAGAAGCCTCACCCAACTCAATGATATACATCATAATGTATTTGATGTCTCTTTGAGTTACTTGTGCAGGTTAAGTAATTACTAGACTGAAGCAAAAATTTCTAAGTCCATGTGTCGACACCCAGAGGGAAAGTGTCGACACTCAAGAAGACTTGTGTCGACACCCAGACAAGCAGTGTCGACACTTGGAGTCATTGTGTCGACACCTGGGATGCAGAGTCGACACCAGACAGAAAGTGTCGACACTTGGAGCAGTGTCGACACTCAGTGAAGAAAAGTGCAGACAGAATGTGTCGACACAAGGAGCTGTGTCGACACCCAGTGAAGCTGTGTCTACACCAGAAAGTGTCGACACTTGGAGCTGTGTCGACACTCAGCAAAAGTCTGCAGAGACTAAGTTAAAGTGTCGACACTCAAAACATTGTGTCGACACTCAACCAGAAGAGTCAACACATGAAGTAAGTGTCGACACCCAGCACAATGTGTCGACACTCAGCTAAAGACTCTACACTTGAAGAAAGTGTCGACACAAGGAGCTGTGTCGACACTTAGCAAAGATCAGAAAGATCAACAAAATTATTCTAAGTACAAGTGTCGACACTAAGGGAATGTGTCGACACTCAGCTGAAGACTCAACAAGAAGAAGGTGTGTCGACACAAGGAGCTGTGTCGACACTCAGCATGTATCAACATTGAAGACTATGTGTCGACACCAAGAAGCAGTGTCGACACTTGACAGATTCAACACAAGAAGTTGTGTCGACACAAAGGAGATATGTCGACACTTAGGAGAATTCAGCAAATGCTAGAAGAACAAGTACTTGTGTCGACACTCAATTTCAGTGTCGACACATGCAGAAGAATCTGTGTCGAGACATACAAGGAGTTGTGTCGACACCTTGTAGACTTGTGTCGACACTTACACAACATGTGTCGACACTTGGACTATAAGTGTCGACACTTAAAGACAGAAAGTCTCGACACTTACAGACAGTTAGAGATTTTCAAGAAATGACTGGATGACTTGACAGCTGCCGTTCCAGCCGGTCTACAACACCTGTCAGAGATATCAGAAGTCAGTTATGGACTGGACCAGCCGGTTACCATGAAGAAGGCCTATAAATAGGCACCCACAGTTTACAGAAACTGTTGTTGAGGTTGTTGTTGAAGTTGTTGATCAGATTGTTGTTAAGGTTGATCACATTGTTGAAAATCAAACTATTAAAAGTGGTAAAAAGAGTATCAACACAAGAAGATCTTGCAGTCCAAGTGCAGATCTAAGAAGTTGGAGAGAGAGGGCTCCTTCCAAGAAATCAGCCTCTGGAACTAGGCTGAGAAGAAGGATTCAGATTCAATTCTGGATCTTAAGTAGCAGAGGTCAAGGAACAACTGCAGGAGGATTCAGTCTTATTCAGTTCTACTCAAGAAGCTTTGAAGAAAGCTAGTCAGAGTGAATCCAGCTGAGTTCTTCCAAGAACTCATCAAGAAACTCTCAACTCCCCTCTTTTATTTCTGAGTTGTAGAGTTAATTTTTGTAATACATTTTTAACTTGTAGGTATCCATTGGATCTGAGTGATTTGTAAGCCTATAATTATAAAGGCTGAGGGTAGGGCTTTTTGGCCTGAGTGTAGGAGATTGAGA
Organism: Platanthera guangdongensis; assembly: GCA_039583875.1. Lineage (NCBI taxonomy): Eukaryota > Viridiplantae > Streptophyta > Magnoliopsida > Asparagales > Orchidaceae > Platanthera > Platanthera guangdongensis. The sequence goes on from CM077160.1 coordinate 3,899,950, forward strand.
TCTCTGAGTGTAGGCCTTGGTTGGCTGAGTGTAGGCCTTGGTTGGCTGAGTGTAGGCCTTGATTGGCTGAGTGTAGGCTTTGGGATAAAGCTGAGTTGTAAGGCCTTGGGCCTGAGGTGTAGGAACCAATTTGGGTTCTGAGACAGTGGAGGAGTTTGGCCGAATCTAGTACACTGCTAGATAGGCGAAGGGAGAAAGTGGATGTACCCATATCTTGGGGAACCACTATAAATCACTGTGTGCTGTGCTGTGCTGTGATTGTTGCTGTGTATGCTGTATTTGCTGTGATAGAATAGTTAGAAATCTGTAATTTTAACTGTTTGCTGCCAATTAAGTTAGAAAAGGATTAGGTCACCTATTCACCCCCCCCCCCTCTAGGTGTTTAGGTACCATATATTTCAGAACCCTATGAGCTAAGACCACGCTCTACAACGGCAAAAAGCCGGAAATACGCCATCGTAACGCCAGCCAAAGATCAAACAGAACACAGAAAAACCGGGGGCGTTACAGCCACTCCCCCTAAAAGAAAGTTTCGCCTCGAAACTTTACTCACAACACTCCTATAAAGAAGGAGAGGGACAGAGCCAGGAAAGGGATACAAATAAATAAGAATAAAACAGAGCATACCATGCACAAGGTCAGGGAAACAGATGAGGGTGAGCCTCCCTCATAGCCGACTCCAACTCCCAAGTCGCGCTTTCCACATCTTGATTCCTCCATAAAACTTTAACCATCGGAATAGTCTTCTTCCGCAACGCCCGAACTTGAGAATCCAAAATGCGAACATGCACCTCCACATAAGAAAGATTTGGCTCCAACTGAGGCACAGAATCCAAAACTGCCTGCCATTCATCACACATTTTCGCAGCTGACTGACGTGAAAGACATCATGCACGCCAGGGAAATTTGCGGGCAAAGCCAGCCTGTAGGCTGATACTCCAATCGCTCAACAACCGGAAACGGCCCCACGTACCTCGGGTCCAACTTCCTATTCTTGCCAAACCGCTTGACTCCAACCAACGGGGAGACCTTTAAAAATACCGAGTCCCCCACAGCAAATTCCAAGTCCGATCTACGCCGATTTGCGTTCTTCTCATATCTCTCCTGGGATATCCGAAGCTTTTCCCGAATAAGCTTCACAGCAGTTTCCATCTCCTCAAGCGCTTCTGGACCCAACAAAGGTCCCTCGCCAAGCTCAGCCCAAAACAAGGGAGTCCTGCAGCGCCTCCCATACAAGGCTTCAAAGGGGGCCATTTGCAAGCTTTCCTGATAACTGTTGTTATAGGCGAATTCCATAAGCCACAAGCGCTTGTCCCACGCTCCTCCGTGGTCCAGAATATAGCATTGGATCATATCTTCCACAATCTGATTTACGCGCTCCGTCTGACTATTGGTCTGCGGATGATAAGCCGTGGAGTATCTCAAATCCGTACCCAACCCTTCTTGAAGGCTCTTCCAAAAACGAGACGTGAACCTGGAGTCTCGATCTGATATAATACTTACGGGTACACCATGCAATCTGACAACCTCTTCCAGATACAGCTCGCTATCTTCCTCATTGGATAATCGATCTTAAATGGTACGAAATGAGCGCTCTTCGTCAATCTGTCTACGATTACCCAAACTGAATCATGCCCCTTAGGCGATCTGGTAAGCCGGTAATGAAATCCATCGAGATACTCTCCCACTTCCACATCGGAATCTCCAGGGGAGTCAGCTTGCCACCAGGCCTCCCATGGTCGGCTTTCACACGCCTGCAAGTGAAACACTCTGAAACAAACCTGGCTATGTCCTTCTTCATCCCGTACCACCAGGCAATCTGTTTTAAATCATGATACATCTTGGTAGACCCTAGATGGTAGGCAATACTAGATCTGTGGGCGTCTCTGCACACCATATCCCGGATATCTCCAACTGCGGGGATGCAAAACCTGCCACGGTACTTCAAGGTACCCGCATCATCTATAGAGAAATCTGGTAATTCACCATTCTCAGCTCGAAGATACAAATGCAGAAGATCGGGATCGTCCTTCTGATGCAGTCTCGTAAGCGCAATCCACGAAGGTTCTGCTACTGCCAAGCTACTCTGCGAATCACAGCTTCCCACAGAAATGTACATCAAAAGAAACTCTTCCACTAGACGTTCGGCGGAAAGGTTAAAATTCCTACCTGACTTCCGACTCAAGGCATCAGCCACCACATTTGCCTTGCCCGGATGATACTGAATTTCGACATTATAGTCGGCCACGTACTCCAACCACCGCCGCTGGCGCAGATTCAATTCTTTCTGAGTGAAGACATACTTCAGACTCTTATGATCCGTGAAAATCTTGCACTGCACGCCATATAGCAAATGCCTCCACAATTTCAACGCATAGATCACAGCTGCAAACTCAAGGTCATGCGTAGGGTAGTTCCTCTCGTGAGTCTTTAGCTGCCTCGACCCGTACGCAATCACCTTTTCGCACTGCATTAAAATGCAGCCCAGACCGACATGCGACGCATCCACATATATATCATACTCACTACCCTCCGTGGGCAAAGACAAAATTGGAGCCGAACATAGCCTTCTTTTTAGTTCCTCAAAAGCCTTCTCACACTTGCCATCCCATATAAAGGCTACATTCTTCTGCGTCAACTTGGTCAACGGTGCGGACAAGGTAGAGAAACCTTCTACAAATCTTCTATAATATACAGCCAAACCCAAGAAACTTCTGATTTCTTTGGGGTAACAGGTCTCGCCCATTCCATAACGACAGCGATCTTTTCTGGGTCCACCGATATTCCCTCCTTATTAATCACGTGGCCTAGAAAAGAAACTTGAGGCAACCAAAATTCACATTTGCTCAGCTTGGCGTATAGCTTATGGTCTCTCAAAGTCGCCAAGACCAGCCGCAAATGTTGATCATGCTCCTCCGCATCCTTAGAATACACCAAAACATCGTCTATAAAGACAATCACGAACTTATCTAGAAAATCCTTGAAAACACTGTTCATCAAATCCATAAAAGCTGAGGGCGCATTAGTCAAACCAAATGACATAACCAAAAACTCAAAATGCCCATGACGAGAGCGGAACGCCGTCCGCGGAACATCTGACTCCCGAATCCTCAACCGGTGATAGCCCGAACGAAGATCTATCTTGGAAAACACGGCACTACCACGCAGTTGGTCAAATAAATCGTCGATTCGCGGCAAAGGGTACCTGTTCTTAATAGTAACTTTGTTCAGCTCTTTATAGTCAATGCATAACCTCATCGACCCATCCTTCTTTTTGACGAACAACACAGGCGCACCCCAAGGCGAAGAACTCGGCCTTATAAAGCCTTTTGTCAATAACTCATCCAGCTGAATTCGCAACTCTTCCAGCTCTCGCGGGGCCATCCGTACGGCGCCTTCACGATAGGACGCGTACCTGGCTCCAAGTCTATGACAAACTCGACATCTCGATCGGGTGGAAGACCGGGAAGATCGTCTGGAAACACATCAGAAAAGTCACACACCACAGGAATCTCTTCCAAACGGGGCTCACTAACAATCGACTCTACCAGAGAAACCACACCGGCAAAACAGCAAGAAACACGCAACTTCCGAGCACGCACCGCAGAAATGACTGGAGACTCCTGGAGGGAATACCCATAAACGCTCCCTGGCTGACCGTTGTCTTTAATGAAGTCCAAGCGCTTACCCTTGAACTGGATCACAGCATCGTACCTTGACAACCAGTCCATGCCCAAAATAACGTCAAAGTCCTCCAGGTCAATCACCTTCAAATCTGCCTTGGCTAGAAAATCTCCCAACAAAATTGGACAATCGAGGATACCCAGGTCCGTAACCACAGAGTCACCGGAGGGGAACTTAACGCAGAAGGCACAACCAACACGATCTAGGCCCAAACTGAACTGCTCCACGAAGGCTCTAGCCACAAACGAGTGGGTAGCGCCAGAATCGAAGAGAACGCGCGCCCAGCGGTTCTTTACCTTAAATCGCCCTACGAATTGCACACGCATCTAAGGCAACAAGAGCTAAAACGAAAACTACAACCAAAAAGGGAACGTAACGAAATGACTGGGGAGGAGTCGAACCTGAGATAACCTGGGTCGAGGTCTACGCTTCGTCTGCCGAAAGCACATTCAGCTTCCCCTTTCCTTTATCCATATGCTGAGGCGGTGGCAAAGCCTGGAGGGGAACTGGCTGCAGAAGAGGCTGAGTCTGAGGGCACCTCGTCTTGAGATGACCCTTCTGGCCGCACTAAAAACAGACCTTATCTTTTAACCAACAACAGGCAGCCTCATGCCCCTTCCTTCCACACAAGGCACACACCAAGTCTCCCCTGGTAACACCCTGAATCGCGTGCACCTGTTCCTTCTTCTGCGCTCCCAACCTCTTGAAACACTTCTAGAAGGGGTGGCCTGGCCGGCCACAAAAGCTACAAATCTCTTTGACCTTCTTTCTTGAGACAGCATCAGGTTCCCGAGGGCTCTTCCCTCCACCGGACTTCCGCTTATCCTTCCTTAACTGCTGGCCTCTATTCTTGGCATTCTCAATGGCCTCAACTCTCAAAGCAGCTTCAACCACGCTGGCATAACTGACTGCTCCATAGGCATTCGCTAACTGCTGAATGTCGCTCCTTAGTCCACCCAGAAATCGCTTAACTCGGTCTGCCTCAACACTCACCAGACCCAGAGCAAACCGACTCAACTTACTAAACTCAATATCATACTCACTAACCGTGAGTTTTCTCTGCTTTAAATGAAGAAAGTCATTCATTAGCCGGTCCCGTTCGACTGAAGGCAGAAACTTACTTAACAACATCACCTTAAATGACTCCCAAGAGCAACCTGCCACTAAGCTCTCTTTCTCCCTCAGCCACCAATTCTTTGCTAAGCCCTTGAGCTGGTAGGCAGCGAGCATCACTCTCTGATCGTCTGTAATCCCTGAGTACGAGAACATCTCCTCAATGGTAATCAGCCAATCATCCAGAATCATGAAATCTGCCTGCCCATCATAGGTAGGGGGTCTTAGCCACTGAAACTGGGATATGAACGCCATCTCCGGGGCACCACAACCAAAGGCACGGTAGGAGCAGGAGGGGTAGGAACAGCTACCCCCTCAGCGGGGTTCTGGGCTCTCGGGGGCTGTCCCGCCACCACTGCTACAAGGGACTGAATCTGAGCCTGCATAGCCACTACCTGCCTCGATAACTCCTCATTACTCTGTCGCAAGCTTTCTACCAACGCATCGTTCTGCGCTCCTGACGTCTCACCCTCGGATTGGGGGGTCGATCTCATCGCAGGACGTCTCGCCATCCTAAAATCGCACAAGCTTTAGACAAATCCTAGCCCATCAACTATAACGAAACTACCCGGTACAGACAAACACACTTAAATATGAACTTCAACTGCAAAACTTGCTCTGGGAGTTGTTTTTACCATGATGATGTTATGCTTATCCTAAGATGGTTCACCACCATCATACTGACTCATGTGCCTAAACCATGAATGCATGCATTTGTATTCTTTTTGACTCAAAACCATGTGTGTACATATGTCATCTTGCAAATCTTTAGCTTGGCACGTTGTGCTGATGAAATGTTATGCTATGCGTGATGTGCTATGCATTCAAAAAAAGCCTTAGTGCATGCCATGGGCGGCGTACACATGAAAATGTTATGCATCCCATACTACATAACATTCCCATGTAACGAAAAAGAAAACGTGCTAGCCGCATTCATGTGGTGAGGTTATGCATCCCATACTACATAACCCTCACATGTTGCCTCCTATGGTGGATCCATATACAAACACATATTATGCATCACATACTACATAATATGCCTTGTATACTTCCTTATGCTCATGAGTGTAGTGTTCGTACTTCGGCCAAGACGTGCTGATGACATAACGGTGTGTGAATGGTATGATGCTAAACACTAATGCAGACAAGGAAAAGGTTGCCCAACCATTTATCAAGCAACCTCCCTCTGATACCAACTGTCACGACCCGCATTTTCTCAACGGTAAAATCGTATCAGAGCAAGCGAAAACCGTGCCGTGATGCCATGTCGTGCAGGGGATAACTGCACACGCTCAGGCAAAACTCCAGACGTTAGATTTAAGGAAAATTGTTGTTTAAAATATGAAAGAAAATCAGTTATGTTGAACTGCCGTATCCCTCGGCACAGTGGATCAACTAGTCCACAGTTAAAACTATATTTATACGCAACAGAAACTACTTTGGTTCAATTAAATTGGCACCCTAAATGAGCATAAGTGTCCCCGGGGGACGACTTATACGTGCATGACTCTAAGGTGAATATAATAGGTATGAAAAAAAATAGTGTTTACGTTGAGGAAAAGTAGTGTCTTTGATTTAGAAACATGTTATGCATGGGGTACATATAATAATACTTTTAGGTTTTAAAATATCTAACATGCAACCTAGCATAAATCTTTCCCAGAAGCAAGTAACCAACCACGAATAGGCAAAATCAAACAGCAGTTTAAATTCATATTCAGCATCACAAGAAGCCACCAGTGGGCGCCAACAACCTGACACGAACCCACTGGCGAGTATGTATGTCTATACAGAAGAGTAAGGAACTACCTCACAACAAACGGGGATCAGCAATCTCAGCTATCCTAGAGGCCACCAACAAGCCCCTCCAAAAGAACTAGCCGCTGAACTGGCTACAACCTGGACCTGAGGCATTCAAGAAAAGAACACCTCAGCAAGTAATTAATCAAAAGGTAAAATAGAGCAATGGATTAATTAGCAAATGAAAGAAGGGTTTACCAACCCGACAGCAAACCGCAATAAGCAAAAGAAAAGGGGATGACAGTAAGAAAAGAATGCTGTCAAAAAACACCGCAGAGCACACCAAGTGCGAGCAATAAAACCAATATACCTTACCAAGAGAGCCTGCAACAGCATCAAGACATATACATATGCCAAAAGAAAGGAAGCATAAACAGGAAAGGGACTAACAGTCCTAACACGTGGGTAAGTGGCAGTGGTCAACACATGGGTCTGAATGCATAACCAGAATCAGACCCAAAAAGGGCTAAGGGGTCAAACAGTGGCAGCTTTAGGGTCCCACACACACCAACCCAAACCGGGGCAAAAGGCGGTGGCCACAGCTCTCCACATAAAACCACCCCTCCAGAGGCCACCAAAACTCCACACCTGCCACGACCCAAGAGTCGGCATGCAGAAATTAGCCGAACACCCAATGCCCCCCCCCCCCTCCTAGGGAAAAGTCTCACTAACAGTCCTAAGAAACACACGAACCCAAGGCAAAACATCGGGTCCAACCGACGCGGCCTTACACGCCTAACCAAAACCAACCCCGAGTCTCCCTGACCCCAAAACAAGGGCAGCATCCAGTGTCGACACGATGTGTCGACACCACGACAAGCCGGTGTCGACACCAGGTGTCGACACAACCGCTGCTGGTGTCGACACAAGGTGTCGACACTGCCTCTGCGGGTGTCGACACCAAGTGTCGACACCACTGCGGCCGGTGTCGACACAAGGTGTCGACACTGCTGCTGCGGGTGTCGACACCAAGTGTCGACACCACTGCGGCCGGTGTCGACACAAGGTGTCGACACTGCCGCTGCGGGTGTCGACACCAAGTGTCGACACCACTGCGGCCGGTGTCGACACAAGGTGTCGACACTGCCGCTGCGGGTGTCGACACCAAGTGTCGACACCACTGCAGCCGGTGTCGACACAAGGTGTCGACACTGCCGCTGCGGGTGTCGACACTAAGTGTCAACACCCCGACTGGCCGGTGTCGACACAAGGTGTCGACACCCTGACAGGCTGGTGTCGACACCACGGTGTCGACACCCTCACAGGCTGGTGTCGACACCACGGTGTCGACACCCTCACAGGCTGGTGTCGACACCCTGACAGGCTGGTGTCGACACCACGGTGTCGACACCCTGACACGCTGGTGTCGACACCACGGTGTTGAAACCCTGACTGGCTCCAGGCGCCAGATCCAGCATACGACCAGAAACGAGAACGAGGATTTTCTCTCTCTCTAGAGTACAACATCCATCGGCAATGGCAGCTACTCGACCTAAACCGAACCAAAACTGCCCCTAATAGACACAATCCCTCAAGAAAACTGAAATTTAACTGGAACTTTCTACACTAACCACAGTATGATCGGGAACAAACCCTAGCTTACACCTAAGATCTAAACAAGAAAGAGATAAAAATTAGCTCAAAAGAAAGACAAAGATCAGCTTTGGCAAGGATGAGGGGACATCGCTTGCCTCAATACCAGGAACTCGGTCGGCGGCCTCCCCCGCTCACGGATCTAGCCGTAGAGCAGCAAGCTGTGGAGCATAAAGAAGGCAGATCCCGGCGAGGGCAGTCCAGATCCACCCTCAAGATCGAATTCCGACCGCTAAATCTCCAGGAATTGGCGTCCGAAGGCTAGGGTAGTCCGGCGGTTCTCTTCCTCTCGTACAGGCGGCGGCTTCTACCAAGCAGATAAAGAGGGAAGAAGCAAATAAACCCAGCCCTAATTCTAACCCAAGACTATATATATATCAGTTAAATAATAAACAATCAACATATCAATAATTATTTACACTCAATATCAAAACAACCCGAAACCCGAAACTTCTCGGAAAAAGACGAAATTCACGCCGCAGCTAAAAACCCACGCTACGAACGCAACTGCGAAGTCGAAATTAGCATTCGACGAACAAAACCCGGGATAACACCTCCCGAAGCCAAAACACAAGCATTCCCTAAGAGGCCTAGCCGAGTCATCAAACGGACTCCGGCTAGCTGGGGAATCTTGCTAACAGGCTACAAACAGGCTACACAGGGAACCCTATGAGCTAAGACCACGCTCTACAACGGCAAAAAGCCGGAAATACGCCATCGTAATGCCAGCCAAAGATCAAATATAACACAGAAAAACCGGGGCGTTACAGAGGTAGTTAGTGAAAGATTGCCCCTTTTGACTTAAGAGGGCATTTTGGTCAATTGGCCAAATTGGAGGCCCCCTGATGGGGCTTTTTGGTCCCATAGGTCTCTTATGATGCGTTTAACCTAAATATGGGGTCAATTCCATGTTGTGATGGGCAATTTGGTTAATAGGTGAAGAATTGACCATTTTGACCTAATTAGGGCTTAAGGTTTACTTTGGTCAACTTGACCTCTTTGGTTGGCCCCCATGGGTCTTAGGTGTCACTCTGGACTCCTTGATGGCCTAGGGGTGTTGGGGTGGGGTTAAGGAGTTGCGTTGGAGCCCTAAAGTCAAGCCCTAAGTTGGGTATTTAAAGTATACTATTTGCAGACCAATGAGTTTTATCACCTTTTTGCCTAAGTCTACAATGGTTTCTAAGCTCCCTGGATTTTGTCATGACTTAGTCATGACAAAATCACTCTGGGGGTCTGGCTGTTTGGGGGATGTTACAAATCCCAACACATAAAAATAAAAATTTCATCCCCAAAATTCTGGTTAGGCCTGCGGGGTTTCTACAAAAGGTAATAAAAGTAACATCCCAAAAATTAAATTATACCTGAGGTGAAGAGCTCCCTGTACCTCTGCTGCATCAAGTCTTGTGGCTCCCAAGTGTGCTCCTCTTGGCCGTGATTTATCCAAAGAACCTTGACCAGTGGGACCTTCTTGCGGCGCAAGACCCGCATACCCGTGTCGTCAATCCGGACCGGCTCCATGTGCACTGACCGATCAGATTCTACTGGCCCATCTGTGGTGTCTATCTGCTGCTCTGGATGTAATAGGGCCCTCCTGAGGGAGGAGACATGAAAAACATCGTGTAGGCCTTCCAGCTCTGGCTACAGCTCCAGCCTGTATGCTAAGGGGCCGATCCGCTCCAGGATCCTGTAGGGCCCCATGTATCTCAGGTTGAGCTTCTTCCTCCGTCCACGAACTCAAGAGACTCCGTGCATCGGCCGTATCTTCAAAAACACTCTGTCTCCTACCTGAAACTCCACCTGACGATGTCGCGCGTTGTAATATTTGGCCTGCCTGCTCTGCGCCTCCAACATCCGGTCCCGTATCAGCCTTACCTGAGCCTCAGTATCCTCAACAAACTCCGAGCCCAGCACCTTCGGGTCCTCGTCCTGTAACCATGACAGCGGATTCCTACATCTTCGTCCGTATAGAGCCTCATAGGGATCCATGCCTATACTGGACTGATGGTTGTTGTTATATGAGAACTCTACCAGTGGTAGCATCTTCTCCCATAGCTCTCCTCGGTCCAGAATGCACAGTCATAGCAGATCTTCCATTGTCCGACTGGTGCGCTCTATCTGCCCGTCCGTCTGAGGGTGGAAGGCTGTGCTGAAAGTCAGGCGAGTGCCCAAATATGCCTGAACTGACCGCCAATCCCTGGACGTAAACCACCCATCACGATCTGACACTATTGACCTGGGTACACCATGGTAGTGAATGAACTGCTCCACAAATTTCCGCACCAGCACTCCGACTGAGTCGTCCTTCCTGATCGGTATGAATCGAGCCACCTTTGTCAGCTGATCGACGATCACCCAGATCGAGTCATTCCCCGTCCGAGACCGGGGAAGCCCATGTATGAAATTCATGGCTATGTCGTCGAATTTTCACTCTGGCACCGGGAGTGGCTGCAACAATCCTGCGGGGTTCCTGCACTCCGCCTTCACTAGCTGACATGTCTCACAATGAGTCACGAAGTAGGTGATATCCTTCTTCATTCCCGGCCAATACATCGTCTTCTTCAAATCTGCCTCCATCTTCGTGATTCTCGGTGCACTGAATACCGATTGCAGTGCGCCTCCGTCATAATCTTCTCCCGGATCTGGCCTCCCTCCGGTATATAAACTCGTCCTCCGAAACACACCAGGCCATCACTCAGTGTGTAGTCTCCTGCAGTGCCTGCCTCTAAGGCCTGGAAGATGGGCTCTAGTTTGGCATCCTGCCTCTGCCCTTTTCTGACTCGGTCTCTAATGTCATTGGTTACGCCCATCGCGGTCAAGTACTCCTCATAGAGCTCGGGATTATCAGACGACACCAGAGTAATATGCATGTCCTCCAGACTCTGCAGCAGCTCCATAGACATCAACTGAGACTGTGCTCCTGCTGTGGCGGCTCTCCTGCTCAATGCATCTACTACCACGTTCGCCTTCCCCGGGTGGTAGTGCATCTCGTACTGATAGTCCAATAAAAACTCCACCCACCTCCTCTGCCTGATATTCAGTTCCTTCTGCGTGTCCACTTACTTAAGGTTCTTATGATCTGAGTATATATCACAGTGGACTCCGTAGAGGTAGTGTCGCCATATCTTCAGCGTGTACTTGATAGTTCTTATCATGGGTCTTCAGTTGGAGGGATCCATACTCTATGACATGCCCGTTCTGCATCAGCACCGCACCCATCCCCTGATATGATGCGTCGGTGTGCACCTGGAATCCTTCCTTCCCAGATGGAAGGGCCAGGATATGGGCTGAGATAAGTCGGTTCTTCAGCTCCTGGAAGGCTGCCTCACACTGTGGCGTCCATACAAAGGGCACGTCCTTCTTTGTCAACAAAGTGAGTGGAAGGGCGATCCGAGAAAACCCCTCCACGAATTTCCGGTAATAACCGGCAAGCCCCAGGAAACTCCATACGTCCGTGGCCATCTTCAGTGGTGGCCAATCCCTGACTGCCTGAACCTTTGCAGGGTCCACCGCTAACCCGGCTCCGCTGATAATGTGGCCCAGAAAGCCCCTCCTTCAACCAGAACTGACACTTGCTGAACTTCGCATAGAGGCGATGCTCCCGCAATCTCTCCAAAGTCAGTGCCAGACGTCGTGTATGGTCCTCCTCCGTCCTAGAGTAGATAAGGATGTCGTCTATGAATACTATGACAAACACATCCAAATAAGTCTCGAAGACCTGGTTCATGAGTCTCATAAACGCCGATGGAGCATTCGTGAGCCCGAAGGGCATCACGGTGAACTCATACAGGCCATATCTGCTACTAAAGTCCGTCTTCGGGATATCTTCCTCCTGGATCTGCAACTGGTAGTAGCCTGACCTCAAGTCCAGCTTCGAGAAAAATGGGCTCCTTCCAGTTGATCGAACAACTCATCTATCCTTGGGAGCGGGTAGGTATTCCGGACGGTCAGCCTGTTCAGTGCTCGATAATCAATGCACAGCCGAAGTGTCCCATCCTTCTTCTTCACGAATAGGACCGGAGCTCCCCATGGCGAGGAACTCGGTCTGACGAATCCTGCTTCCACTATCTCCTGCAACTGTATCCGAAATTCTGCCAGCTCCCTTAGGGCCATCCTATAAGGGGCCTTGGATACCGGCTTAGCCCCTGACACCAACTGAATCTGAAAGTCCTCCCTATGCGGAGGCAGTCCTGGCAGCTTCTCTGGAAATACATCGGTGCAGTCACAGACCACCGGAATGCTAACAATCAGGTCCTTCTCCTCAGTCATCTCGAACAACACCTGATATACCTCGTCTCCCTGCAGGTGGGCCTTGACGGCCTGAATAGATGAAAGGAGGCGGCGGAAAACCAGAGTACTACCTTCGAATGTCGCATAAGTATCGTCGTATCTCAGCACGACCCTCCTCGTCGGGCAGTCAATCTGGGCATGGTTCCAGACCAGCCATGTCATGCCCAAGACAAGGTCGAAGTCCGGCATTCTCAGGATCGTCGTCGGGGCCTCGAGTGTCAACCCGTCTATGGTAACCTTCAGGAGGCACTTCTCTGTGGGCTGGATCTCCATCCTATTAGGGAGATGCACCCTCCTGGCATCTCCCGTATAATATAGAATCTGGCCCAGATCCTTGATGAAATCCTCCGACACAAAGTTGTGTGATGCCCCCGTGTCGAACAGGGTATGGGCAGGTTTGCTGCACACCATCACGATTCTTAAATTAGTTAAAGGAAAACAGCTTAGGTCTAAAGTTTTCTAACCTAGGTTATGTAGTTGTTCTACCAATACTTAGAATTACTCTCATACATGCAATAACCCTGTTTGGGTTCCGGGGCTGCGCTAAGTCCAGAGCGTAGATCTGCTCCCCATCCTGCCTGTGTTCACCGCCCTGAAATCTGCGCCCGCGACGACGTCCACGACCTCCCATCTGGTGAGCCAGTGGGCCACGCCGTGCAGCAGGAGTGGCCCCATTTCTCATAGGGCAATTAATCCAAATGTGCCCTGGCTGATGGCAGTGATAGCATAGCTATGGTGTAGGTGGTCCCTGCCCTATCCTGGGCACCTCCCTCATCTGTAGCGACTGCGGAGCCAGTACTGCCTGCTCCCTTGGCTCCTGCCTTTCCTCCTGACGGGGTTGATCCTCGTTCCTTCTCTCTCCCATGACCCGGCCTCTCTGCGGGTCCTTTCTCCCTCCTAGCACTGCATCATCCCCATGTCTCTTCCTGCCCCGGACTGCAAGCTGGTCCGCCTCCAGCTTCTTGGCCATCTCCAAGATCCTGGCCATGGTACCATCAGACACGAATAAGAGGGCCTGCCTCAGGTCATCACGGAGGCCCTTGTAGAACCTCTCGGCGTAACCCACGTCATCCAGCTTGTAAGAATCCACAAACCGGGCCAAATGAGTAAACTCCCAGTGATATTCCAGAACTGTCCTGTTCCCTTGCTTCAACTGCAAGAATATATCCTCCAATTCGTCCCTTGCGGACTGCGACACAAAATGCTCCAGTAGTGCCGCCCTAAACTCCTCCCAAGTAATGTCCGCGATCTCCTCTCCGCAACCCCCCATAGTGGTGTCCATCACCGACTTCCACCACCTCTTCGCATGTGACTCCAGACAAGAAACCACCAACGATACTGCCAGGTCCACCGGGCACTGTATTCCTACCAACATCTCGTACATAATGTCTAGCCACTCCTCTGTGCGCACTGTCATCTCTGTCCCCAAGTATGATGGTGGGGCAAGGCCCCGAAATGCACTCAACCAGTTCGCTCTGGGGTTCGGCTGAGGAGCCGGAGCCTGCTGTGCCCTAAAGGCCTCCAAGATAGCCGTCAAGGTTTGTCACAGCTCCGTCTGCTGCAACGGGGTCGGAGCCGACGTGGGTGGAATCACATTCGGGGCCGGAGCTGTCCCCTGCGGCAGGGGAGGATTCATCGCACCCTACAAAAAGACGGTCTTGAGTTTAGTAAATTGACCTAAAACTCTCTGTTATTAGAAACATTGCACATGATTCCTCACATGGGCACACCACTGCTTTCGCTGCTAGTTTGTCCTCAAACTAAGCCCGCGCGGGGTGTCCCATATTTTGTGGACTACATTCTCTCGGATCGAGGTTACGCTCTGATACCACTTGTAATACCCCCTTTTTGCAACAACCACCGGGTCTTAGGCCCAGAACCACCGTTTTGTGGTGACACCATCCTCCGGGATGGTCGACTCCACAAAATGCTGATCCTGCCGGCCATCTCGATCACCTGCGACAAAATGTTTAATGATTGGAAAAGCTTAAACAATCAAGTACACAACATAGAAAGAGGAAATCACATGACAAATAAAGAGTCCACACCATGATATATGGACTTATGCCTGGTACATAAAGACCTCACTACAAGCCACTCATAAAAGTAAAACTACTACTACTCAGCTCCACTCACGGATCTGGATGCCTGTCCACCCAAACTACACTGGCCTGTCTCCATCTGCACTGTACTCCGTTGGTGCTGCGTCTCCTGTGGCTGCTCCCTTTCTCCCATCCGGAGTGCCTAAAATATCGTGGTCAAACGACCGTCAGTCAAACTAGACTCAGTCAACAATCCCCCACCCCTCTACCCGTGGATCCTAGGCACCGGGCGGAAGGAAGTGAAAAAGAGGACCAAATAGCAGGGCGTAATCGAGCAGATGATAACTATCCTAACAGGAGTGTTATAACATTAAAAGTGCAGCAGGAGTTAATCAATAAATGGTAATGCAGAGTAGTAAGGTAAGCATGAAGAACTGAAAGTAAGAACTGTACAAATAGTAATTCAGTAACCATTGATTTATATGGATTACCCCTATAGACCAAGGGGTCGTTCTGCAGGGCCTATCATATAAACTGTCTCATACCAATTTATATGTTAGGTGTCAGGGGTTAAATACAATACTATGCTATGACATGCAAGTATGCTAGGTTATGAACATGCAAGTGCAACACACACACACACGACACTATGCGCACAGACCTTTAGTTCCCCAGTTTGCAGTTAGCTAAACTCTCAAGAGCCTTTCGTCGTGGCCAACGGAGACAGTGGGTTGGGCTTCTCAACTCCTAGACGGGTAATCACACTACCCAGCATAGCACCTCTCGTACGTTTCCGTACTCTTCCTAGCAAAACAGCTACTCTCCCCGAGTCAACGTACCGACGATGGTGTGATCGATCGTCCAATGTCGAGGACCCACCACTGTTATGCACATGCAAGCTTGTATATTATACTCACCTAAATCTCCGAGCCCCCAGCTCACCAAACCATCAAGTCTAAACACTAGCCCTCGAGCATACAGCTCCCGGACTACCAAAATAGTTCCAAGTCCCTTTAACTCTACCAGTAAGCCCATCGACCATGGGTCTATTATATCCATTCATTACCAATTTGTCTCACCACGTGTACAAGTATGAGTGCAAGGTGGAGGTATTATTGAGGTTACTCTTGTCCATATTATCCCTAAATTTTACGTTAACCCAGGACTGCCCAAGCTATTCCCCATGAAGGGTTCTCGAAGGCACTAGGAACTAAGATGGTGTTGAAGCAAAAATGACCTCAACGGGAGTTCAAAATAGGGGTGCAGCCAACACCTACTTCTCTCAAGCCTTGACCCTCGACTAGATTCAAAGGACCTAAGACTGACCCAAAGCCTCAACAGGGAGGTCACACCTCACACACGGAAGATCTCTGAGAGCTTCCCCTCCAAAGCCAAAAGCTGGGCTAGGAGCTCCTCAGAAAGCGCTGGAAATTGGAAGATTATGAAAGCTTGCCTTCTAAGGAGCCCTTATGGGTCTATTTATAGCCTTTTGCTGACCTGAGATTACTGAAATACCCTTGGTTGATCTGCCAATAGCCAAATCCCGTGGTATATCCTGAGGGTATAGGGGTAATTTTACGTGAGGGTAATTAGGTCATTTTACCCCGGGCCCTAGGCCCCACCCGACGAGAACTCTGAGTCGAGAGCCTTCCTGCCCAGAGTTTGGCGCAAGCAGTCTAGCCCGCTTATAGGCGAGAGCTCCTTCAAGACAGGAGCTTGGCGCAAGCGCAAGCGTTCCGCCACACTTATGGGCGAGAACTTCTTTAGGGCGAGAACTCCTCTGGCTAGCCTAATCGTGATCGTTGGTGCCTCCTGGTCTGACTCAGCGAATATGGGTTGTACACAATCCCCGCTCTTTTTGAGCTAGCTCTGCGCTCGAAAAGACACATCCAACACGTAAATATTCGTTGAGCACGTGTCAACATCAGAGAATCTTTTGGTGGGCCGTACCGTGGTTATATATTTGTGCTGATAGACGGCCATAAATCTGCACTCGAATCGTCGTTCCTCTCCTGAGTTCTCGCTTCCTCTCGCGATGCATTCCAAGCGTGTTGACAAACCGCTTCCACAGGATCTTCAAGACCGCATCGATGCGGCACACGCGCGAGCCAAGGCTAACTGCGCCTTGGTTGCCCCCTGGCTGGCGAGAAAGTCGTCAGCCGCTGAGCCTTCTCAACCAAAGAAGAAAAAGAAGAAGGCGAAGGTAGTCCAGCGAGACCTGCCTCACGAGAACAGGAGCCCGCCTACCCCGACCCCAAGCCGCGCGGATGATCCTCTCCGCAGAAGGTATGTCTGACTTGCTAATCATTGAAACCACTAGTTGCTTATGCGGGAGGATTTGAAGCTGACGCGATACTTCTCGCTGGAAACGGTCCCGACGACGTCAGGCCCCGCGGGAGCCTTTGACCCATCATCTCGTCCTCATGAGAACCAACCGCGGGTCTCGGAGGTCGCTCCTCCGCCTGACTCCTCGAGAACTGCAGGTATCTTTTCCACTCTCGCTCTTAACTCAGTCTCTGAATGCTGAATTGTCTTCCCACAGCACCAGCTTCTGCCCAACCGGGTCTCGCTACCCGAGAGAACGAAGTAAGGGTCTCTAATCGGCCTACCCCTGCGGTTGATTCCTCCCTACCGACGGGAGAGGAATGCTGTCGAATCTTCCGTAGCTCCCCAGGATGCCAGCCATCCCGCGGGAGAGGATAACTCCCCCCTGCTTCCGGCCAAGCCGGGATCACCACTCGCAAAATCTCCCCCCCCCCCCGGGAAAAGGAAAGCCGATCGACCTCCTCTTTGGAACTGAGCTAGGGGGGCTGGGCCTTCTCTCCTACCGTCGGCCGGTGGTTCTCGCCATACTGCAGGTATGCGGTATGTTTATAACGATTATCTCTTAGCTCTCGCCATGACTGTGGAATTCTTTTATCACGGGATCCGGGCTCGCGGTCGGGAGCTGACGCAGAGGATGAAGAAGACGAAGACAGAGAGGGAGAGGACGGCGAGAGCTCCCCTTCCCTTCATCTGACGAGATGGAGGAAATCTTGACCAGTGTCGGGAGCGCTAAAAGGCAGGGGAAGAGGGTTGTCGCCGTCCTGTCAAAGCTTATCTGGCGGGAGCGGGCCCATGACTTTGTGGCGAGAGAGTTCCACCAATCGGTGGAGAAGAGGCTGGAGGCTCAGGAGCGGTACTACTTCATCAGCGAGACGGATCGGCCAGGTGAGCCAACTGTCGGGTCCTCTCCCGAAAGATACATCGCACGGATCTGAGACCTGTCTCGTCGGATTAACATAGGATGCACCGTCTTATCGTCCTATTTCAACCCGCATGCGCCACTGAGGACAAGGCATCGGGAACAAGGATGATGGCGGTGTGAGCCTTATTGATTCGCGGGATCTCCTCCTTTCTTTCCCCCGGCCTTCCCCTTCCCCAATGTACCCATATTTATTTTCATCAATCTGTAACCAATAACTTTGCTACTATTATTATTACCTTTTATTTAGCTCTCGCTTGGCGAGAGTAACTCCTGACTCCGTTATTATTATTATTATTATTATTTTTATTCAGCTCTCGCTCGGCGAGAGTAACCCTGCTTCCACTCGTTTTACTTGTCGCGTGTCATCTCAAAATGTTTGCGCTAATCATATTTGTCAGTCAGTCACTGTCAATCTTGGGCGGGAAACCGAGGCGCCGCTGACTTAGGGCGTGACGGTTGTACCCCCGCCGCCTTTTTGGGGAATAGTCATGATGATCAAGGTTTTCTATAAATAGGGAGTCCACCTACCATATTTATTTCTCTGATCCGAATCCCGTGTCTTTTCTCTTGTCGCTCTCGCAGTTTGCCGAAAGCTCCACTTACTTCCGCTTCCTCCTTCCATTCTCGCTCAATTCTCTCTTCGCCTCTTTCTGAAGACCTCGCCCACAACCTCTCAAGCACGATGTCGGGCGGAAGCGAGGGACGTTCGAATTGCGCGGAAGCCTTCCAGAAGCATATGTTCCCCTCATGCAGCCTGACCATGGAGGAGTTCCAACTGACCCAGACTCGTTACGTTCCCGTTGGTTTCACCGCGTGAAATCCCGGCAACCATGATAAAGTGAACAGTGCGGGGAAGGGGGAGCTCGCCATCCCCCTTGAGCACTTTAAGGTGGGCTTCCGCCTCCCCATCTGGCCAGAGATGCGCCAGGCCCTCCGGTACTATGGAGTGGTTCCCGCGCAGTTGAATCCAAACTGGGTCGCGATCCTGGTGGCCTTCATCTGTTACATGTGATTCGAGAGGATCGAGTTCAGCCTCCCTATCTTCCGGAAGCTATTCACCTTCCGCACTAAGGGAGGGGTGGTCTTATTTTCAGGGTAGCTGCTCAAGACCACCGGTCTCGCCAACAAGCCACCACTGGGGCGAGAAGTTTGTTGGAACCCAAGGTTGGATTTGGGTAAGGATCACTATTAGGGTTTATTAGATTGACCCAAAATGTATAGTCATGGGTCATAGGATTATTTCCAGGTTTGGTCATTCAGAAAAATTCCAGAGAAGTTCAGATTTGAAGTTCAGAAAATTGCTGGAAGAAAATCTCTGAACTCAGTTCAACTATCTCTGAGCGGAGATCAACTATCTCTGAACCCAGTTTGAAGAAGCTTTAAAATTAAGATGCAGTTCAAAATCTCTGAACTCAGTTCAACTATCTCTGAGCGGAGATCAACTATCTCTGAACCCAGTTTGAAGAAGCTTTAAAATTAAGATGCAGTTCAAATCTCTGAACTCAGTTCAACTATCTCTGAGCGGAGATCAATTATCTCTGAACCCAGTTTGAAGAAGCTTTAAAATTCAGATGCAGTTCAAAATCTCTGAACTCAGCTCAACGATCTCCGAGCTGAGTTCAACGATCTCCGAACCCAGTTTGAAGAAGTTTTAAGATTTAGCTTGGCGATTTCTTATGCCGTTTTTCAGACCTTCTTATTTACAGCTGGCAGATTTAATTAAGGCTTAACTGTAGGCATTTATAGCTCTCAGATTTAATGCTATCAAATATAGTCGTTTGAATGACAGTATAAAATATGGCTTATTAAAGAGATTAAATGTCAATTGATTTCTCAAGACATATTCCATTCTCGGGAATTGATTTAGCCATTCCAAGATAGAAAGAATTCAAATGCTTGAATTCTTCAGGCATTAAATATACAAATATTACATCTTACAGAGAACATAAGAAGAGAAATACAGCACTCGACAGAATAGAAGAGATAGAGAGAGAATATTCAAGAAGGTTTTTTCTCTCAACAAAGAAGAACTTAGCTACAAGTTTTTCTTACAGCAAATCAACATCATCTTCTTCATCTGCTCCAGGATTTCAAGAGACAATCAATTCATATCAGTCTAAAAGCTTGTTGGAGAGCAACATCAACTTGAAGGCCTACACCCTAAAGCAAAGCTTCCACTCCTGAACTATTCTACATCTCAGGGGGAGCTTTGACAACATCACTGAATCCACATAGTCTTCTCATTGTGATTGAGAAAAGAAGACTTTCATCACTCTCTCATCCCCACCTCTTTAAAGGGTTTTTCAAACTCCCTTAAAAAGTTTGTGATTGGTTTCTGAGACCTTATCAAAACTCAGTGGTGGCAAGACACCTGATCAAAAAATTGGTTTGGTTTTTGAGCACCTTATCAAAAGCTCATTGGTGCCCAGGACACCTGATCAACTCATCCTGCAGTGGATTCCTCCCAGGGTGGTAGAAGAGTGGATGTACCCAAGTTTAGGGGAACCACTATAAATTCTTGTGTCGTCTGTGTGCTTGCTTTTCCTTCTTTATCTTTGTGCTGTGACTTTTACATTAACTCTAGTTTAGAAGAAAGTTAAGATCTAACTGCTCACTTTCAATTGGTATCAAAGCGAGGTTGGTTAAATACCACACCTTAGTGGTTGCACAGGCTAACACCTGAACCAAAACGATCTGATAGATCTTAATTTCTTGACAGTTTTTCATGGCACAAAATGAAGAATGTTCAAGCACTGGACCTCCTAAGTGCAATCTGGATAAGCTTGCACTATGGAACGACAAGGATTAGGCCTTTTTATGAACTCTATTGATGAAGTCATTTTCAATTCCTATTTTGACAGGTCCTTATCAACCATTGGAAACAACAAGCATGAATGCTGCTCCATCACCTCAATGGACAGAAGCTCAAAAATTGCTAAAGATTGCTAATGCAAGAGCAATGGACATCTTGCTCAAATAATGTATGATGACATTTTTGAAGGAGTTATTGAATGTACTTCAGCAAAAACATCTGGACTCCCTCACAGCAATGCTGCTGGATCAACAAAGAAAAAAAATATTAAATACTGAATCTTGGAGTGACTCAGAAGTTTCACCGTACAATTGAAGATGAAGAGTCAAGAGCAAGAGAGAGTTTTGCCTAATGGCAATAAATGCTTCATGCAGCAGACATGATGAAGAATCAGTCTCTGATGAAGAATCAGAATGTGAATCAGAAGAGGATCAGGTTATCTCTTCTCTTGATTTTGACAACATAACTGAATTTTTACCAAAACAAATTAAAAAATTCAGAAAATTTATGTTCAACATAGTTCGTCGAACGGAGCTCGACGAAAACTACACTCTTCGTCGAACTCAGGTCGACGATCTCTGAACAGAGATTTCTGGTCAGAAAATCTTGATCGACGAAAATAAATACCCTTTGTCGAACCGAGAACGACGAACCTCGAACTCAGATCGACGAAAATATTTTTCGTCCGAACTCAGAATTTCAAAACAGAAATTTTATTCTTTTATTTCAAATTATTATGTGAAAGAAAAATAGGACCCAAGGTAATCTGGGTCCAGAACTCCTAACACCTCTTTTCAGAAAATGAAGAGGATACAGCAGTAGCTGTATAGGGGGAGATTGTCAATTTTATGTGTAAAGAAAATTGCTTATTAGGATTTCTCTAGTAGTTTTTTTCATGTATTTTATTTCTCAAAAGTACCCTTGTACATCCTGCTGAAAAACTTTTAAATCAGGCAGATTATTTTTGCTTTGTGTTTTATCTTATGTGAATAGTGTCCTCATCCAAATAGGGGGAGATTGTTGGAACCCAAGGTTGGATTTGGGTAAGGATCACTATTAGGGTTTATTAGATTGACCCAAAATGTATAGTCATGGGTCATAAGATTATTTCCAGGTTTGGTCATTCAGAAAAATTCCAGAGAAGTTCAGATTTGAAGTTCAGAAAATTGCTGGAAGAAAATCTCTGAACTCAGTCAGTTCAACTATCTCTAAGCGGAGATCAACTATCTCTGACCAAGTTTGAAGAAGCTTTAAAATTAAGATGCAGTCAAAATCTCTGAACTCAGTTCAACTATCTTTGAGCGGAGATCAACTATCTCTGAACCCAGTTTGAAGAAGCTTTAAAATTAAGATGCAGTTCAAAATCTCTGAACTCAGTTCAACTATCTCTGAGCGGAGATCAACTATCTCTGAACCCAGTTTGAAGAAGCTTTAAAATTCAGATGCAGTTCAAAATCTCTGAACTCAGCTCAACGATCTCCGAGCTGAGTTTAACGATCTCCGAACCCAGTTTGAAGAAGCTTTAAGATTTAGCTTGGCGATTTCCTATGCCGTTTTTCAGACCTTCTTATTTACAGTTGGCAGATTTAATTAAGGCTTAACTGCATGCATTTATAGCTCTCAGATTTAATGCTATCAAATATAGCCGTTTGAATGACGATATAAAATATGGCTTATTAAAGAGATTAAATGCCAATTGATTTCTGAAGACATATTCCATTCTCGGGAATTGATTTAGCCATTCCAAGAAAGAAAGAATTCAAATGCTTGAATTCTTCAGGCATTAAATATACAGATATTACATCTTATAGAGAACATAAGAAGAGAAATACAGCACTCGACAAAATAGAAGAGATAGAGAGAGAATATTCAAGAAGGCTTTTTCTCTCAACAAAGAAGAGCTTAGCTACAAGTTTTCTTACAGCAAATCAACATCATCTTCTTCATCTGCTCCAGGCTTTCAAGAGACAATCAATTCATATCAGTCTAAAAGCTTGTTGGAGAGCAACATCAACTTGAAGGCCTACACCCTGAAGCAAAGCTTCCACTCCTGAACTATTCTACATCTCAGGGGGAGCTTTGACAACATCACTGAATCCACATAGTCTTCTCATTGTGATTGAGAAAAGAAGACTTTCATCACTCTCTCATCCCCACCTCTGTAAAGGGTTTTTCAAACTCCCTTCAAAAGTTTGTGATTGGTTTCTGAGACCTTATCAAAACTCAGTGGTTGCAAGACACCTGATCAAAAAATCTGGTTTGGTTTTTGAGCAGCTTATCAAAAGCTCATTGGTGCCCAGGACACCTGATCAACTCATCCTACAGTGGATTCCTACCAAGGTGGTAGAAGAGTGGATGTACCCAAGTTTAGGGGAACCACTATAAATTCTTGTATCATCTGCGTGCTTGCTTTTCCTTCTTTATCTTTGTGATGTGACTTTTTACATTAACTCTAGTTTAGAAGAAAGTTAAGATCTAACTACTCACTTTCAATTGGTATCAAAGCGAGGTTGGTTAAAATACCACACCTTAGTGGTTGCACAGGCTAACATCTGAACCAAAACGATCTGATAGATCTTAAATTTCTTGACAGTTTTTCATGGCACAAAATGAAGAATGTTCAAGCACTGGACCTCCTAAGTGCAATCTGGATAAGCTTGCGCTATGGAAGACAAGGATTAGGCTTTTTATGAACTCTATTGATGAATCCATTTTCAATTCTATTTTGACAGGTCCTTATCAACCATTAGAAACAACAAGCATGAATGCTGCTCCATCACCTCAATGGACAGAAGCTCAAAAATTGCTAAAGATTGCTAATGCAAGAGCAATGGACATCCTTGCTCAATCAATGTCTGATGATATTTTTGAAGGAGTTATTGAATGTACTTCAACAAAAGACATCTGGGACTCCCTCACAGCAATGGATGCTGGATAAATAAAAGAAAAAACATTAAATACTGAATCTTGGAGTGACTTTGAAGTTTCATCCTGTTCAACTGAAGATGAAGAAGAGTCAAGAGCAAGAGAGTTTTGCCTAATGGCAATAAATGCTTCATGCAGCAGACATGATGAAGAATCAGTCTCTGATGAAGAATCAGTCTCTGATGAAGAATCAGAATGTGAATCAGAAGAGGATCAGGTTATCTCTTTTCTTGATTTTGACAACATAACTGAATTTTTACCAAAACAAATTAAAAAATTTCAGAAAATTTATGTTCAACATAGTTCGTCGAACGGAGCTCGACGAAAACTACACTCTTCGTCGAACTCAGGTCGACGATCTCTGAACAGAGATTTCTGGTCAGAAAATCTTGATCAACGAAATAAATACCCTTTGTCGAACCGAGAACGACGAACATCGAACTCAGATCGACGAAAATATTTTTCGTCGAACTCAGAATTTCAAAACAGAAATTTTTATTCTTTTATTTCAAATTATTATTGTGAAAGAAAAATAGGACCCAAGGTAATCTGGGTCCAGAACTCCTAACCTCTCTTTTTAGGAAATGCATACGATACAGCAGTAGCTGTATAAGGGGAGATTGTCAATTTTATGTGTAAAGAAAATTGCTTATTAGGATTCTCTAGTAGTTTTTTTTCATGTATTTTATTTCTCAAAGTACCCTTGTACATCTGCTGAAAAACTTTTAAATCAGGCAGATTATTTTTGCTTTGTGTTTTATCTTATGTGAATAGTGTCCTCACCCAAATAGGGGGAGATTGTTGGAACCCAAGGTTGGATTTGGGTAAGGATCACTATTAGGGTTTATTAGATTGACCCAAAATGTATAGTCATGGGTCATAGGATTATTTTCAGGTTTGGTCATTCAGAAAAATTCCAGAGAAGTTCAGATTTGAAGTTCAGAAAATTGCTGGAAGAAAATCTCTGAACTCAGTTCAACTATCTCTGAGCGGAGATCAACTATCTCTGGGGCGAGAAGTTCATCTTCGTTTCCGGCGATTTAGGGAACGTGCCTCTCGCGCCCCTTCAATACGAGGATGCCGCTTATAAGCCGCCCTCTTTGGGCTCGCGCGAGAGCGCCCTCCTTGAGTTCTTCGGAACCAAGGATTTCGACATCCAATTCCTTCGGCGGGGCATCAATTCACTCCTCCCCGTGCCTCCGGGCGAAGGTACGGTCTTGCCTTTGTCTTGCTATTCCTCCCCTTCTTTTTAAAATTAGAACTTAGTGTTGTCACTTCCGTAGGAGAGCGCGAGATCCCCCTGCACCAACCCTTCGACGAGGCTCACGCTGCCGAGAGCCAATCTGTGAGAGACCCGCTGGATCTCACGAAGGCCGCGACTCAAGCTTGTCAGGACGAGCCAGCCCCGCTTCCTTTGACCGGCGCCGGGAAGCGAAAGCCCGACGTCCCTCTGCCCCCACCGCTCAAGAGGCCCAAAATAACTACTGCCGAGAAGGGTAAAGCCGTTGCGGTGCCACCCTCCCAACCTCATGTTGCAAGCCGCTCCTTTGAAGAGATCTTGCAGGCCGCCAGCGAGATCGCTGTCCCCAGGGGTGACGCCGAGGCACCTGCCGAGAACCCCCCGGCCCCCGGCGGAGCAGATGGCGAGGGAGCCGCCGCTGAGACCTCCGCTCAATCTCCGCCGGGAGAGGTGCCGCGGGGTCACCGTAATTTTGGTCTCGGCACGAAGTGCCTGGATGCGGAAAACAAGTCACTGCTTTAGTGGGACCCTGACACCAACAGGGTCTCAATCTCGTCTCTTCTTCCCAGCTGGGCGGAGCGAGATGAGGTCACCAGCGAGGCCTTCTCCTTGGGCTACGGCCTCTACACCCGGGAGAACACCGACATCTATGACAAGATGACCACCAGGCTCCTGGCCTATGACTCCACCCGGGCCCTGATGCGCTGGATCGAGCTTGCGCACATGTGCGCACGTCGGAGTATCACCATCGACCGCAACTTCCAGGACATGTTCAAGGCCCGGGAGGAGGCGGTGGCTCAGGCGGCTGCCTTGAAGAAAGAGTTGACAGACGCCAAGCAACAGCTGTCCTCGCGCCGGGCGGAAGAGGTAAGCGAGACCTTTCACGACATTCGCTCTCGCCACTTCAGATTTCAACTTCATTCTTTTCATGCTAACCTCTCGCTACACAGGATTCCGCTCAGGCCGTGGCACTTCGCGCGGAGCTAGCCGAGGCGCGATACGAGAACGTCCTGCTGAGGGACCAACTCCGGCGCAAGGAGGCGACTGCGCCTCCTCCTCCACTAGACGAAAGGTTGGACAGCCACTACTATTCCGTCTACGACATCGACAAGCTCCTCCAGGCCAATGCGCAAGCCACAGTCAAGCTGACCCTGGAGACGCTGCGGGATATCGGTTGCTTCGACGGGAGAGGAAAGTCAATCACCGCTCGCCAGCTCGTCCCCTGGCTCTTTGAGCTCGTCCCGAAGCCCCCAGGCGCGCCCGATTCCCCGCCTTCGGATGTCCCGAAATCCCCTATCGCGGGTGGTGAGACATCCAGGGAGGGCTCAGGCGAGAGCTCCAGCGGGAGTTCAAGCGAGAGCTCTGAGGGGTACAGCGCGTCTCCCTGAAGGGCCCCCCTTCTCATTTTTTTTTGGTTGTACTGAGAGAGAACGCTCTAGACTTGTAACTATATAAAATATATTGTAAATATTTTGTATTCATGTCATTTTCTTTTTAATGCAAATGCGTTTGATACAATTGTTGTGGCCGAGTGCTTCTCAAGCGTGCTTTCGCCGAGGCCCTTAGCCCCCCTAGGGTAGTCTCCCTTAGTGATGGATAGGCGGGAACCTGTCGAAAGAGCCCTAGGCTTAGACGTTTCATTTCCACGCTCTGCCGAAAGCCATCTGCCTGGAATATTGCTCGTGGGCCCTTTAAGACGAGGTCGTCCCTCTTTACCCTGTGAACTGTTCGAAGCTTTCGCCTAGCACTTCTCGCTGTCTGACCAAGAATAGTCTCAGGAGCCTTCCGCCGAGAACTTCCTTCGGCAAGATCTCCTTGACAGGGACCTCCGCCGAGATCTTCTCTGGTCGAGACTTCTCCTGCCTGAAGGGGTCTTACTCCTTTTCATTCCGTGTTCCGGGTGCGTTTCTTCCCCTGCTCAGAGCATCCGAGTCGGAGTGTCTCCTAGGATCAAAACTTCCCTCCCCCAGGCGAGCCTTCGGGCCTACCAGCTAACGAGAGCCTGCGCAGCGGGTCTACCTGGGGCCGAGCCGAGCTCAGGGTGCCAATGAAGTTTCCTCAAACCAAACCTATCCCCCACAGGCGAGCCTTCGGACCTGCCAGCTAGATGAGAGAGTGCACAGCGGGTCTACCTGGGGCCAAGTGATTGGCCCACGAACAGACTCTTACTGTGGTTGGTTCGGTGAGTCGATCGTCGCGGGCTTGCTAGATGAGACAAGTGCACCTATCGCAAGTAGTACTCGAGATTCGGGAGAATACCGAGGTCGTATTATTCCCGGGAACGGGTTGATTACCCCTACTCCTCCAAAAACACTATTATTTTACCGAAATAGTAAGTTGAGGGTTTTAATTAAAATAGGATAAAACTAGATTTTAAGAAAATAGACGATGAATAGATAACTCCCGGTATCGACTTGCGTTAGGATTAAAATAGATTTGAATAACTAGATATCTAAATTTCAATTTAATTAAAGCGGAAATTTGGCCGTGGAGGTTTAAAATAATGAGCTCACCTATCTCTAGGAATATCGCTCACCTAGACATTAAGGCTATTCAACAGGTCTCTCGTCCGACGAAGGATTCCCCTTAATGCCCGCAGTACGCTAAGAACCCCGCTATTGGGTGGGGAACCCAATCCGGTAGAGTTAGCGCGCCTCCTCTCTCAAGGGTTAGTGCGGAACTCTATTTACCCAGGGGTGATCTGTCCATTCGCACGGCCTCTCGGCTAGCTAGCGTATGGATAACGGAAATAGATCCCACACATCGATATGTAGGTCTACGCGTCGTTAACCCGGGGTAGACCTTACGTTTTTTAATTAAATCGAAAAATTAGACATTTGGTTATTTAAAACATTTTAGATCTCAAAACTCTTCGATATCGAGGGCTAAAAGCAATTAGCCACTCATCGCAATGGAGATAGCTTATTTGTTTGGTTGTGCGAGCGTTCTAAACTATTCGCTGAAAGGTTATAAAGAAAATAAGAAGAAAAGTAAAATATCCTAACATTAGAAAAGTTTTTACAAATAAACACACCCGCACTCATTTAAACATATAAGAAGAGACAGAAATAAAACTAAGTTACATATAAGAGAAAATTGCATAATTGACATTTGCAGGTCCCACTCAAATGAGTGGGGCGGGAAATAAAAGCTGAAAGTTGCATAATTGAAATTGCAAGTCCCACTCAAACGAGTGGGGGCGGAAAATAAAAGCTGAAAATTGCAAGTCCTACTCAAATGAGTAGAACTGAAATGAGAGCGAGTCCTACTCAAATGAGTAGGAGAAAATAAATGTGATTACAGGGCTTTCTTAAATATTTACATCAAAATAAGGTCCGACCATTTAACTCCTAGCGAGTAGGCGGAAAATCAAATCCAGTCATTTAACTCAAGTGAGTAGGCGTAAAAATAAAGAATGAAAATTACATGTCCTACTCAAACGAGTAGGACTGAAAATACAGAACCATTTAACTCAAGTGAGTAGGCGAAAAAATAAAAGCTACAAACACTTGCTTGAATAAAATCCAGTCAATTAACTCAAATGAGTAGGCGGAAAAATAAAAATAACACATGCACTCTACTTGAATAAAATCCAGCCAATTAACTCAAGTGAGTAGGCGGAAAAATAAAAACAACACACGCACTCTACTTGAATAAAATCCAGCCAATTAACTCAACTGTGAGTAGGCGGAAAATAAAAACAACACACGCACTCTACTTGAAAGTAACTACTCACGCACTCGACATAAATAAACACACACACACACACACTTGCATAATTTAACTTAAGAGCTGAAAAATATCTCATACACGCACACACTCGTGCTAAAATAATTGCAAAAATCAAAGTTATCGAAAAATTAAAATGACTGTATTTCTACCGCTAGAATGCAGTAGAAATGCATAAAAAGGCAAAATAAAAATTGTTTGAGAAAAAAGTTTTCAAATTAAAGTGAGAAAGGCAAGTGTACAACCCCGTGTCCGGCGAGCGGGTCCCGCCAGAGAGGTTGAGCAGAGCGGCAGAAGGGCTGGCCCGCTCCCGCCCATTTCAGGCGAGCGAGCCGGCAAGGCGAGCGAGCGGGTCGCGCAAGGAATCCTTGGCCAAAGCAGATAAGTCTGGCGACCCGTGATTGGCGAGTCGATCAAGGTCGCGGCTATCGCCGACCAACCCACACGCGACCTGGCTGCCGGTCCGCCCGGCAGAAGACAGGCAGCTCGCCCGGCACGGCTCGCGCTCGCCCAGGGAGGATGGACGAGCCATGAGAGCCAGGTCGCGCCCGCCTCTCACGAAGGGGAATTGGAGGTGAGCTGATTCCCCAGAGGTGCGAATAGCTACTCAGAACAGCGGAGCCTCGCTGTTGGCAGACCAGGTTGGACTGCACATAGCTATTCAGAACAGCGGAGTTTGGCTATTGGCAGACCCAACCAGGGGCTTTTTGGTATTTCCAGGTCAGTTCTTTTGGTTATTGGCAGTTCAGATTCTGAAAATCTATAAATAAGACCCAAGGGGTACCTCAGAGAACACGCTTTCAGTGCCTCCTAACTCTTACTTTCGAGTGTTCTCTGAGGGTACCTTAGCTCGGCTTCTGGCTAAGGAGGGGAAGCGCTCAGAGATCTTCCGGGTTTGAGGAGGGACCTCCCTGCCGAGCCCTTGGGTCTGTCCTTTCTTGTCTCTTTCGTTGTTTTTCTTGCAGGAGCGAAGTAGGCGCGAGACCACCCCTTCCCCAAGGGTCGAACTCCACAAGAGGCCGGATTCCGGTTTCAACATTTTTGTGCGGTGAGCGTGGACAGTGGTCAGTGCAGAAAAGCTTCGGCGAGCACAATGACGGGAGGTCAAGGATCTGACAGACAGGACTCGCCGCCCCCCCCCCCCCCCCGCCTCTAGCAACGGTGGGGATGTTGGAGGATTTCAGGAACGAGGTGCTGAACCTCGTTAAGTTCGCACTCGGCGCGCGGGCCGAGTGCTCGACCCCGACAGCTCAGATCGTGGTCGCCCCCTCTTTAGGCGAAGACGCTCCTGGCAGGCGAGCCGGGAAGGAAGTGGCTGAGGAAGGCCGGGGGAGCGAGCTCTCGGGGCGCGAGCTCTTCCCCGATTCGGCAGGCCGAGGTCGATTCGGCGAGTTGGGCTCGCGGGACTCGTCGGCTCGCCCGGTGGTTGGGAGCAGTCCATTCAGCGAGCTGTTCTCCTCAGCACCAGTGCCAGAAGGGTTCAGGGAGCCCGAGATGTCCTACTACACCGGGAAAGGAGGCCCGATTCAGCACGTCCAATGGTTAGAGGACGTGGTCTCCATCCGTCAGATGTCGGACGGATTCAAGTGCCGTCTCTTCGCCATCACGCTCCGAGAGAAGGCAAGGGAGTGGTTCCACCAGCTGCCGGCTAGTTCCATCTATTGCTTTGAAGACTTGCGCGGAGGGTTCATGTTGAGGTTCACTACCTCGAAGAAGAGGAAGAAGGAGTCTGAGTCCCTGTTCCACATAAAGCAGGGGGTGAACGAGACGTTGGGGAGCTATGTGGATCGGTTTCAGGAGGAGGTTACCCAGGTCCAGGAGATGCCGGGCCACAGTCTGATGATGGCCTTCACCCTGGGCTTGCAGCAGGGTTTCTTCCACATGGAGCTGAAGAGAGTTCCCCCCTCTCCTACGAGGAGCTGATGGAGAGGGCGGCGAGAGAGGTCGACGGGGAGGCGTCGAATCCGGAGTTCGCAAGAAAGCTAGCCAGATGGGCCACCGAGGAAGAGAAGGAGTCGAAGGGAGGAAGAGCACAGGAGGAGAGAAGAGGGGAGCCCATGCAGAGGGAGCAGAGGCAGCTCCAAGGACAGCAGCCAGGGTGGGGGCGTCAGGAGCCTGACCGTAGGCTGGGCTGGAGACCAGAGTGGCAGGGGAAGGGGCCACAGAGGGGGTACTTCAGAAGGGGTCACTATCAGGGGAGGCAGGACCAGTTCCACCCACCGGGCTGGAGGCAGGGTCAGAGGCCTCGGCTCCCCGATCAGGAGGAGGCCATGGCCATAGCTCTGGGAGCAAGAAGGGGGATCATGAGAAGGAGGAGAAGGGAGTTCAGGGTGGAGCTGCCCTACCGCGACTTCCATCAGGAAGAGGGGCACGCAACAGTCACGTGCCCGGAATTCTTGGAAATAAGAGGGAACAGGGGGCGGCAGCAGCAGCAGCAGGAGGTGCGGCAGGAAGTGAGGATCGAGGAGGTCCTGCCTCGGGCGGAGGAGGATCGCTGTGAAGACCGGGTGGATGTGGGGACCCGAGGAGGGATTGGAGTGATCCACGGGGGAGTGGGGATCGAGGCTTCCCGCAAGGCAAGCCTCCACACCATGTACCGGCGGAGCGTCGCCTCTACATCCCAAACCCCGCCGCCAGAGGAGAGGATCACCTTCTCCCGAAGTGATATGCCAGACCACGAGGATCCGTTCTGTGATGCGCTGGTCATCAAGGCCGCCATCGAGAACTTCACTGTCTCATGGATCCTCGTGGACAACGGGAGCTCCGTGAACGTCGTCTTCAAAAAGGCGTTTGACGCGATGCAGGTGGAAGCTAAAAGGGTGTTGGCCTCGGACGGGCCCTTGTTCGGGTTCTCGGGAGAAAGGAAGGAAGTAGAGGGAGGAGTTGGCCTCCATGTCACCCTGGGGGGGCAGTCCCGAAACTGCAAGTTCGTCATTGTGGACGCCCCCAGCAGCTACAGCGCAATCTTCGGGAGGCTCCTGATCAGCGCCTTCCGCTGCGTCCCCTCATCTTTCCATCAGTGCCTGAAGTTCAATGCTGAGGGGGTGCAGGTCAGGGTTAGGGGAGACCCAAAGGTGGCGCGGGAGTGCTACGTCACCGCGGTGAACACCATCTCTTGGCAGGAAGGAGCCGAGGAGATGGGGCGGAGGATGGAGGAGGTCGAGTAGGAAGCCGAAGGGGCGGAGCTGGGTGTGAAGGACTGCGCAGAGAGGGCGGAAGGAGGAGATTCAGAGGAAGTGGCCGAAGTAAGGGCCGTGGGAGGGGAGATGGAGGTGGAGGTCCCCGTTCCGGAGGATGGGGACGCCGAAGGATGGGGGGAGCGGTCCAGGCTGGAGGCCGCAAAAGAAGTGGTCGAGCTGGAGGTGTTCACCCGGGGAGGAAGGATGGAGAAGGTTCGCGTCAGCGGAGGGCTGACCCCGGAGGACCAGGGCAGGATGCTGGAGTGCATCCAGAAGAACGTAGACATCTTCTCCTGGAACGTCGCGGAGATGCCAGGGGTTGACGCGGATGTGGCATGCCACCGCCTCAACTTGGACCCGGGGACACGCCCCGTTCAGCAGAAAAAGAGATCCACGGCGGACAGGCTGGTGGAACCCATCAGGGAGGAGGTGGCGAAGCTTCTCAAAGCCGGCTTCGTGTCCGAAATTCAGTACCCCGGCTGGGTCTCAAACGTTGTGATGGTCAAAAAAGGAGACGGCCGTTGGCGGTTGTGTATCGATTTTTCCCTTCTTAATAAAGCTTGTCCTAAGGACTGTTACCCTTTGCCTCGGATCGACGCGCTGGTTGATTCAGCCATCGGCTTTTCTGTAATGAGTTTTTTAGATGCCTTTTCAGGTTACCATCAGATCAGGATGCACCCCCCGGACATCAAGGATGTCTCATTCATCACAGGGGATGGTTGCTACTGCTACAAGATGATGCCGTTCGGGTTGAAGAACGCCGGGGCCACCTACCAAAAGATGATGGATAGGGTCTTTAAGGAGCAGAAGGGAAGGAACTTGGAGGTGTACGTGGACGACCTCATGATCAAGAGCCGAGACGTGGACTCCCACCTCCGGGACCTTGAGGAGACGTTCGCCACCCTGCGTAGATACAAAATGCGGCTGAATCCCCTTAAGTGTGTTTTCGGGGCTAGCCGGGGGAAGTTCTTGGGGCATCTCCTCACCCCCGCGGGGGTCGAGCCGAATCCAGACAAGGTCAAGGCCATCTTGGAGCTAGGATCCCCGCGGAATGCAAAGGAGGTCCAACGGTTGACAGGGAAGCTAGCAGGACTGAGTCGCTTCCTTTCTCGGGCAGGGGAGAAGTGTTCCCCCTTCTTCAAAACGCTGAGGGGAGGCCAGAGGTTCGAATGGACTAAGGAATACGAGGAGGCATTCCAAGCCCTCAAGGCGCAGCTGACACAGGCCCCGCTGCTCCAGGGGCCGAAGGAGGGTGAGGATTTGTTCTTATATCTCGGGGTCGGGGCAGAGGCCTTGAGCTCCGTCTTAGTGCGTGAAGAAGGGAAGAGACAGCTCCCTATTTATTACGTCAGCCGGGTCCTGAGGAAGGCCGAGCTCCGGTATCCGATCTTGGAGAAGCTTGCATTCGCACTAATCGTCTTGGCTCGGAGGCTACGACCTTACTTCCAGGCACACTCGATCCGAGTAGTGACCGACCATCCTCTCCGCAACATCTTCGAGGGGGTGGAGCATTCAGGCCAGCTGGCCAAGTGGTCGGTGGAGCTAAGCGAGTTCGATGTCTCCTTCGTTCCGCGGCTCTCGATCAAAGCTCAGGCGATGGCCGACTTCCTGGCCGACTATGTGGTAGAAGTAGCGGAGGAGGAGCTCACCCGCCCGACTCCTTGGAAGGTGAGGGTGGATGGAGCATCAGGAAGGCATTCTCTCGAAGTAGGAGTGGTTCTGGAAAGCCCTCAGGGGACTCAGATTGAGCAGACAGTGGTGGTGCATTTCCCCATTACCAACAATCAGGCCGAGTACGAAGCAGTAATAGCAGGGCTGCGCCTGGCCAGGGAGTTGGGGGTGCTGGATGTGGAGGTCCTGACCGACTCCATGGTGGTGGCTTCCCAGATCAACGGGGAGTTCGAAGCAAGGGAGCCCGTTTTGAAGTTATATTTGGCCAAAGTGAAGGGTGTCATAGGGACCTTCCAGACCTTCTCCATCCGACACGTGCCAAGGGAAGAAAATGAGCAGGCCGACCAACTGGCGAAGCATGGCCCCCGGATGGGGGGCACCATCACCGACCTGTTCCGCCCCTCCATCGGAGAGGGGGAGCTCATGGAGATCGATCAGCAGCCTTCGTGGATGGATCCAGTAGTAGTTTTCCTCTCCACGGGAGAGTATCCGGGGGAGTAGACAGGAAGAAGCTGAGGCACAAGTCCGCCTACTACCTCCTTAAAGACGGACAGCTGTACAGGAAGACCCTCTCCGGGATGCTGGCTCGCTGCGTATCCGAGGGTGAGGCGCAGAGGATCCTAGAAGAAGTCCACTCCGGGGAGTGCGGGAGTCATTCCGGGAGTCGGACCTTGGAAGGAAGGATAGTCAGACAAGGGTATTTCTGGCCCACCCTGGGCCGGGACGCCGCAGAGTTCGCAAGGAGATGCCGTAAGTGCCAGCTATTCGCCCCTCTCCAGCTACAGCCGGCCCAACAACTCAAGAGTATCACTGCCCCTTGGCCCTTTGCAATCTGGGGAATGGATTTGGTTGGACCGTTCCCCCAGGCCAGCGGCCAGCGAAGGTTCCTCCTAGTGATGATCGACTACTTCTCAAAGTGGATGGAGGTGAAGGCGTTGGCCAAGGTGACCTCCCAAGTGATCAGGAACTTTGTCTGGGGGAGATCATCTATCGCCATGGGATGCCCCAAGCCATCGTCACCGACAACGGACCCCAGTTCGCCAGTACCGAGTTCACCAGCTTCTGCAAGCAGCTTGGAATCGACCTCAGGTTCGCCTCGGTCCACCACCCCAGGAGCAACGAGCAGGTGGAGGCGGCGAACAAGATCATCATCAATCTCCTCAAGAAGAAGGTGGAAAACTTGAGGGGGAGCTGGGTGGAGCAGCTCCCCGCCGTTCTTTGGGCCCTTAGAACCACCCCTAACACGGCCACGGGGGAGACCCCCTTCAAGCTCTCCCATGGATGCGAGGCGGTGCTCCCCATAGAATTTGAAGTCCAAACGCCGCGAGTCGGGACGGCCAGAGAGGGCCGAGAGGAATGGCAAGCCGAGAACGAGGAGGAGCTGAGACTCTCCCTTGACATGGTGGAAGAGTTGAGGGACCTCTCGGCCATCCGACAGGAGGAGGTCAAAAGGAGGATGGCAAAATACTTTGACAAGCACGTCAGGGTCAAGCAATTTGCAGAAGGGGACCTGGTGCTGAAGAAGGTGGATGCGGCAGGAAGGTCAACATCCGTAGGGAAGCTCAACCCCAGCTGGGAGGGGCCGTTCATTGTGAAGGAAGCCCTGAAGTCAGGGGGCTATCGGCTCCAAAATGTAGAGGGTGAGGCCCTGAGTCTCACCTGGAGTGGAGACGACCTGAAGAGGTTTTTTCCCTAGGCACCTGTAAGCAACGCGATTTGTTATAGTGAAGCCCTTTTTCTCCCCCTCCCCCAAGATTGTCATATCCAACTTGCACAGAGAATTGGAATGAGTTTGGACCCCGAGAAGATCCCGCTGCCAGGCTCTCACCTAGCTGGCAGGGCCGGAAGTCACTCGGTGTCATCCCTAGCCTCGAGAAGATCCCGCTGCCAGGCTCCCACCAATCTGGCAGGGCCGGAAGTCACTCGATGGAATGAGTTTAGACCCCGAGAAGATCCCGCTGCCAGGCTCTCACCTAGCTGGCAGGGCCGGAAGTCACTCGGTGTCATCCCTAGCCTCGAGAAGATCCCGCTGCCAGGCTCCCACCAAGCTGGCAGGGCCGGAAGTCACTCGATGGAATGAGTTTGGACCCCGAGAAGATCCCGCTGCCAGGCTCTCACCTAGCTGGCAGGGCCGGAAGTCACTCGGTGTCATCCCTAGCCTCGAGAAGATCCCGCTGCCAGGCTCCCACCAAGCTGGCAGGGCCGGAAGTCACTCGATGGAATGAGTTTGGACCCCGAGAAGATCCCGCTGCCAGGCTCTCACCTAGCTGGCAGGGCCGGAAGTCACTCGGTGTCATCCCTAGCCTCGAGAAGATCCCGCTGCCAGGCTCCCACCAAGCTGGCAGGGCCGGAAGTCACTCGATGGAATGAGTTTGGACCCCGAGAAGATCCCGCTGCCAGGCTCTCACCTAGCTGGCAGGGCCGGAAGTCACTCGGTGTCATCCCTAGCCTCGAGAAGATCCCGCTGCCAGGCTCCCACCAAGCTGGCAGGGCCGGAAGTCACTCGATGGAATGAGTTTGGACCCCGAGAAGATCCCGCTGCCAGGCTCTCACCTAGCTGGCAGGGCCGGAAGTCACTCGGTGTCATCCCTAGCCTCGAGAAGATCCCGCTGCCAGGCTCCCACCTAGCTGGCAGGGCCGGAAGTCACTCGATGGAATGAGTTTGGACCCCGAGAAGATCCCGCTGCCAGGCTCTCACCTAGCTGGCAGGCCGGAAGTCACTCGGTGTCATCCCTAGCCTCGAGAAGATCCCGCTGCCAGGCTCTCACCTAGCTGGCAGGGCCGGAAGTCACTCGATGGAATGAGTTTGGACCCCGAGAAGATCCCGCTGCCAGGCTCTCACCTAGCTGGCAGGGCCGGAAGTCACTCGGTGTCATCCCGCTGCCAGGCTCTCACCAAGCCGGCGGGGGCGGGAATCACTCAGTAAGCAGTAACTTACGACCCAGAACAAATCACGTTGCCAGACTTCCACCTAGCCGGCGAGGCCGGGAACTACTCAAAAGGTGTGAACAGCAGGCCGGAATCACAAAAGTTAATCAAAAAAGGGGGGGAGGGGTCTAGCATAGCCCCACCCCCAAGCCCCAGGAAAGGCGACCGAGTAGACGCAAAGACCTGGGCGAGAGTCCGCAGGGAATTAGGCATACGGACGAGGGACGAGCCGGATCGCCTCGCTCGGCGGGCGAGCAGCCGCCTCATCAGAGCCGGACCGCAGGACCAGGTCGCGTCACCCGGCAATAACAGCGTTGGGAAAAATAAGGCGGGCGAGAGAGCATTTATGAAAAGAACAATGGCTAAAAAATACGAAGTATAGGCGCAACCAGCGCATACATCTCAAAACAGATAGATATACATAATAATGTTCATCTAAAAAGTAAATTACAAAAGGCAGGGGGGATGCGAGATCTGGGTCGAGAAATCCTAAATGGGCTGGAAGTCTTTGTCGCCAGGGTCCGGTACGGGGAGGAATAGCGCCGGCACCACGTCTTTCGCCGAGAGTTCTGCCGCCTCGCTCGTAAGAAGATCTGCGCGTCGCAGCGTTTGCATCGTATACTTCGCGGCGCTGGCGGCGTTCTTCTGCATCAGGACTTCCAAGTCATAATCAGAGTGGTGCTCGCGCTGGCAGACCCTGCTGTCTAGAGGAGGGACAGCGGCGGCGGCCTCCAGCTCGCGCACCCGCGCCTCCAACGCCGCTTTTTCCTGGCCAAGGGTGGCGATCTCGGCACCCATTCGGCTCGCCGTCGCGGCATCCTGGGAAACGAAACGAGAATAATCATGAGCTGTGTTCGCAAGAAGGGGCGATAATTCGGGTTGAGCACGTACCACCCCGCCTAGGTACTGCGCGAGGGTCTCCTCTGCCGCATCGGCCCGCCTCCTGTGAAGGTCCGCGTCCGCCTGGGCGAGCTTTCGGGCCTCTTCCCTCTCGTCCGCAATTTTTTGATTGGACGCGGCGTTCCGCTCCACCTGGGTGCAACGCCTCCCCACCATATGAGCCAGCTCTAGGCCGCGCAGCTGGGCCCGCGCGCTCTCGTGAATCAGTACTCGCGTCTCCTCTTTGTCGTAGATGGCGGCGTCTTCTCGCGAGTACAGACCAAAGGAGAAGCTGTACGCCTCCCCGCCGATAGTATCCTGCTCCATCCAGCTCGGCAGCAGGGTCGAGATCGTCGCACGGTTCGACTCCTTATCCCACGACAGGAGCGGGACGCCGAGCTCGTCCAGATACCTCTCACCGTAGCCAAAGTTACGATGCCCTCTCGGCACCGGCTCTGCAGCAACTTGAGACCCGCCCGGCGGCGCGGAGGTGCCCGCCGCCCTGACCGGGGAGTCGCTGGTCGAAGCGACCAGCGGGGGCGAGGGGCCCTCGGCCGGTAGGACCGCGAGAGCCTTGCCCTTCCTTTGGCTCGCGGTGGGTTGTTGATCCGCGGTCTTCGCCACCTTCGGAGGAGGGGCTGGCTGTCCGCCACCCGGCCGCTTCTTGGCCGGGACCGATGGGATGTCGCGCTGGGCGGCATCTGCAGCCTGAGCACGGGCGAGAACCCCGGGGGGAATCCTCGCGCTCTCGTAAGGGGGGTGAAGAGGGATGTCGCGTTCACCTGCAAAGAAGGAAGGGTGAGATGAAGGAAAAATGAGGGGGGGATAAGGCATAACAGAGGAGAGTGGCAAACCTCTCCCCGGCGGGACAACATCGAGGTCGTCGAGATGGCGGCGTAGGAACGCGACCTCGAAATTCTTCCCAGCGAAGAACGCGCACAAGTCTACTTCGTGGCCGCCCAAGCTGGGCGGCCGGTAGCTCACCTCGCTAAGTTGCACTGGCGAGAAGGGGACGTTGCCGAAGTCCCCTTTGACGAACAGGAATTTCTTGAGCCAATTGTGGCTCTTGTTAACTGTCTCCCGCACCTTGAGGTGGGCGCTGGAGAAGTAGGCTGTCCCGTCCCGATTCGCCCGAAAGGAGAACAGCTTCCGGAACACGGCGAGGCTGAACTCCACTCGCTCCTCTCGCAGGAAGCAGGCGAACCCCACCATGACGGCGACGGAGTTCGGGGTCATCTGGCCTAGGACGACCCCGAAGTATTTCAGCACCTGGCGCACCTCGGGCCACAGGGGGAGTCGCAGGCCCATCTCAAAGTGAGCTAGCGGGATGGCGAGCTCATCCCTGGACAAGTCGTTGATCCTTTCCCCATCCCCGGGCCGCCTCGCAGAAAAACCCGGCGGCACGTGGTCGCCAAGAGCATCCAGGTACTCGCGCTCAGAGATGACGGCGCGAGGAAAATCATGCTCGGAGAAAGTCCATGCGCACTTACTTCGTCCATCCACGTCGCCGCCGCCTCCGCCCATTCCCAACAGATCGCCGCTGAACGTGCGAGACAGATGCAGAACGCGAGCACAAGCAGTACTTCGCGGGGAACAGGAAGCGAGAGGGGTTTGGAATCGGTGGGGAAATAAGAGCCCCCAAGGCCTATTTATAGGGGAAGAGAAAGGGCGGGAAACTTCCCGCCGAAAGAAGGGGTGCGGATAGCAAAAATCAGCCCGACGGTTCGACTTCCCCGCGCGCAACCGCACCGCAAAGGCCGACCAGGCGCGGTTCTCGCCCGGCCGCGTCCGCGTGAGACCCGAGCGGGCGAGTCTCGACCCGCACCCGCACGGGGTTTCGCGCGAGACAGGAAACTCCCGTCTGACGAGCTCCTCGGCTCGCCCTCGCCTCGATCGGCGCGAGGGGAAGAACGGACTTTTCCCTTAACCCACCCACAGAAAACAATAGAAACAGCATGATATTTTCAATGAGCCTCAGCAGTAACAAGTTAGGCCCATAGGCGGGCTAAAAGAGTCGCAAGCGATTACAAAATACAAAATAACTCCGGAATGACAACAACCCCGCGGTATCCCGCAAGCGAGGGGCAGAAAGGCTGGGTCAGTACTCGACCCACTTCCACCTGTGCCGCCTCTTCGTTCCCGATCGCGGCGGCACGCGAGGATCGTGATAATCGCGAACCGCCGCCAGTTCCCGCTGAGCCAGGCCGACCTGCTCTGTGGCGCTCCTAAGATGTCCCTCGGCTCGCGTTATGTGCACGCCCGGTGAGGTGACATCGTCGTCTTCCGCTTCACGCGGAGGGCCCTCCAAGGCCGCGAGCCGGGCCTCAGTCTCGGCCTTGTCTTCATCGGCCCTCTTCATGATCTCCTGCAGTAGCAGTGTGTGTTTCTGGAACAGCCGCGTCACCTGCCTCTTCATCCCCACCGCATCGGTCGGGTCGCCCAGGTAGTCAGAAACACTGTCCACGTCGGGCGGGGGCGAATATCCTTCGCTCATCTCGGTTTCAGAGGAGGCCCTTTTATAGCCTGCAAACGGGGCAAATCAGAAGGAGCGAGCAAGAGACAAAGCCAACGGTAAATACCAGCTCACCAGGGGTTGGCACGTCGTCCGCACCGACGGATGGGCGAGAAGAGCCCGGCCGACCCTGAAAGGTTCCTCCCTCGAGGGTGTCAAGAGATTTTCTCAGTCCGTGAGAAGCCGGCGGACGGGGGGTTTCCGGAGGTGGGCGGTCCAGACCTGGGGAACCAGCGACCCTCTCGGGCGACACGCGAGGGGGGCGGTCCTTTTCCCCGTTCCCCACCTCTTCACGAGGAATCGCCTGCAAAACAAAAGGTCAGAGGTACAGCGATAGACAGCGGAAAGTCGCGTACCCTAGGGACGACCTCAACACCCGCCGCCGAGCTGGAGCCCGGACAGTCGCCCGCCAGAGACCGCCTAACAATATTTCCCTTCGCTGGCCTGAAGAGAGGGTCGGGAGACCCGCGTACTAGCCATGGGGCGGCCTCGAGGGCCTCCTCCTGAGTCTTCAGGACCGCTGCCGCCAGGCGAGCTCGCACCTCTTCGCTAACCGGCATAGAGAAACTAAAATCCGCTCAAAGAAAATGAAGGGACCTGGGGAGCCTCCTCCAGGGGTTGGCGGTATGTATTTATAGCAGGACAGCGGGCCCCCACCAAAAGATTCCCTGCCAGCTCAGCACAGTGCTCGCCGAACACGCGGGTTGGATGATTCTTTCCGAGCTTGATTCAAGCTCAAAAAGAGCGGGGATTGTGTACAACCCCGTGTCCGGCGAGCGGGTCCCGCCAGAGAGGTTGAGCAGAGCGGCAGAAGGGCTGGCCCGCTCCCGCCCATTTCAGGCGAGCGAGCCGGCAAGGCGAGCGAGCGGGTCGCGCAAGGAATCCTTGGCCAAAGTAGATAAGTCCGGCGACCCGTGATTGGCGAGTCGATCAAGGTCGCGGCTATCGCCGGCCAACCCACACGCGACCTGGCTTCCAGTCCGCCCGACAGAAGACAGGCAGCTCGCCCGGCACGGCTCGCGCTCGCCCAGGGAGGATGGACGAGCCATGAGAGCGAGGTCGCGCCCGCCTCTCACGAAGGGGAATTGGAGGCGAGCTGATTCCCCAGGGGTGCGAATAGCTACTCAGAACAGCGGAGCCTCGCTGTTGGCAGACCAGGTTGGACTGCGCATAGCTATTCAGAACAGCGGAGTTTGGCTGTTGGCAGACCCAACCAGGGGCTTTTTGGTATTTCCAGGTCAGTTCTTTTGGTTATTGGCAGTTCAGATTCTGAAAATCTATAAATAAGACCCAAGGGGTACCTCAGAGAACACGCTTTCAGTGCCTCCTAACTCTTACTTTCGAGTGTTCTCTGAGGGTACCTTAGCTCGGCTTCTGGCTAAGGAGGGGAAGCACTCAGAGATCTTCCGGGTTTGAGGAGGGACCTCCCTGCCGAGCCCTTGGGCCTGTCCTTTCTTGTCTCTTTCATTGTTTTTCTTGCAGGAGCGAAGTAGGCGCGAGACCACCCCTTCCCCAAGGGTCGAACTCCACAAGAGGCCGGATTCCGGTTTCAACAGCAAGTGCTCAAAAAATTAAAACGTTTACATTTTTACCGTTAGATTTTGATAGAAATGCTTAAAAAGTGAAAATAAAAATTGTTCGAGCGAAAATATTTTTTGTAATTACTTAAAATGAAAGTTGTTGAAAAATAAAAATAACAATTTATACATTCTTATAGCCTTGTAAAATGGTTTAAAAAGTGGGAGTAAGCTAAAAATAAGCAGTAGTTTTATAATTAAAACAAAGTAAAAGCTAAGTTAAGAGGGGTGAAAACCACCTTTTTAAAGTTTTACAAGTTCATAAGAACGCATTTTAAAGCATGAAAATCCTAAGTCTAACCAATTTTTAAGAGTTTGAGAATGAAATCGGCCATAATAACAGCTATAAATTTTGTTATATTTGAAAAGAAAACAAGAACATTTTTGTTTTAAAACATGAAAGTGTATAAGATTGATGAAAAGGAGGCCTTTAGAGAAAATTCAGAGCATATAAGGATGAGAAAAATATCTATTTTATTAATAAAAGAAGTTGATTACATGAGCTTAAACAAACTAACTTCAAAGGGGGGGGGGGAAGAGAATCCTTACATAGTACTAAAGCAGCTCTAACGGCAGCCCTTATACATCAAAATGGTTCGGATTTTTGAAACCCTGAACTCATACAGCAGCTGCCTTTTTATAGGCAAAAATTTCCAAGTACACGCCCTCCGACACGGGCGTGTCGGGGGGCGTGTCAGCACTATTTTACAGCGGAAATCGGCGACCTGACGGATTTGACGGTGATTTGACTTTGCGGCTGAAAATGCGGTGGTCACGCCCCAGGTCACGGGCGTGACGGTGGGCGTGTCGTTCGGCGCTTAAAGGCGTTGTTGACTTCAGGAGTTGCCGGCGGCGGTTTGTCGGGCTGACACGGGCGTGTCGTGTCATGGAACACGGGCGTGTCGAATCATTGAACACGGGCGTGTCCCTGTTGGCTTCGACGGACGTTGAGTTGAAATCGTCGAGCGGGATGGACACGGACTTGGTCACGCCCCGTGTCGGATGGACGCGGGCGTGTGGCCGGGCGTGTCAGGCTTTTCTCTTCAAAATTGACTGCTTCACGGGATTTTGAGCTGTCACGCCCTGGTCACGGGCGTGCCAATATGTCACGGGCGTGACATGGCATTTTTTTTTAGATTTTGATTTTTTTCCTAAAAAATAAAATAAAACAAGTTAGTATAATATTTACAAAAATAGGAACATTTTATTGAATAAAAACAAGTAGAAATGATAAAAAAATTAAAACGACTTAAGTAATGTACATAAAAATAGGTATATTTACAATTCATCAAATACCCTCATACTTAAGCTTTTGTTATTTCAGAGCAAAAGTTTGAGATGAGCTTATAAGGAATAAAAAAAAACTCTAAGTTTAGCTACCGCTTAATCAATTATAAGAGAGATCTAAATAAATAAATGGGGCGTAAGAGTTAAGTCCTAAATTTATGAAGATGATTTAAATAGCGCAAAGTTTTGGCCAAAAGATTTCTTGATTTTTTTCCTAAAAAATAAAATAAAACAAGTTAGTATAATATTTACAAAAATAGGAACATTTTATTGAATAAAAACAAGTAGAAATGATAAAAAAATTAAAACGACTTAAGTAATGTACATAAAATAGGTATATTTACATTCATCAAATACCCTCATACTTAAGCTTTTGTTTATTTCAGAGCAAAAGTTTGAGATGAGCTTATAAGGAATAAAAAAAAACTCTAAGTTTAGCTACCGCTTAATCAATTATAAGAGAGATCTAAATAAATAAATGGGGCGTAAGAGTTAAGTCCTAAATTTATGAAGATGATTTAAATAGCGCAAAGTTTTGGCCAAAAGATTTCTTGATATAATCAAATAGAAAGCAATAATTGTAATGGTTAGATTAACAAGAATAGTTTGGAATTATATGAACTTTTAGCCTATAGGAGTTTTACTGGAAATAATGCAATTTACAAATTATGCTCTCAAAAAGATTTTTGAATTAAATTTAGAATCGTGAAATTAGCTAAGGGGGGTTGATGTTGGTTTATGAAGAGGGTTTTGATTTTTGAGGCGAGGTTATTTGATAATACGGTTAAGTCCTATAATCGTTATTTTCTAACATAATACACGTGCTCCTATCAATGAAAAATTAGAAGTAGTGCCTAAAACGAGTTCGCTATTTTTTGACAAAGCATAATGAATTCTTTAAAACTTAACCCCGAATATTTAAATTTTTCAATCAATAATTAACAAATGAATAACAAACAAAGAATTAATAAAATTCACATATAAATAAACTCAAAGCAAAATTTTTGGATAGCAAGAAAATTAAGGATGGTATATTTGATTTATTTTGTTTCAATATATATATATATATATATATATATTTGGTTTTTTTTAGAGTTTTTTCATAATGTTTTTTTTGTGTTTTTTTATTTATTATCTCTTTTTTTGTATTTTTGTTAATACACGAGCTCATTTTTTTTGTTTGAAGTTTTGTTTTTTTGCTTATTATCTTTTTTTTAGATGTTTAAGATTTTGCGGAAAGTGCGAGAAAAAGAAACGGTATTTATAAGAATGAGAGAGAAAAGGAAGGGGGAGAGAGAAAATTTTTTAACAAAAATATTTACACAGATTTGTACAAAATGAAACTAACAATTTTTTTTGAATTTTGGTTTTATAAATTTTTTTTTGGAGTTTTTGTTTTATAAATTTTTTTTTGAATTTTTTGTTTTGCAATTTTTTTGGGATTTTTTGTTTTACAATTTTTTGGGGATTTTTGGTTAAAAAGACATAAAACAAAAACATTTTAAAGACAAAAAAAACTTAGGTTTTTGGGCTTTTGTTTTCATTTTCAATTTTTTTTGAATTTTTTGTTATTTTTATAGTTTTTTTTGTTCATATATTTTTTATGTTTAAAGTGCAGAAAATAGAAAGACAGTGAAGAAAATAGAAATATAGTGCAGAAAATAGAAATATGAAAAAGAAAGCGAGAAAACACCCTCATACTTAAGTCCAACATTGTCCCCAATGTTGTAACGTAAGTATGCGGAACAAAACAGGTAATAAAGAAAAGAAAGGGATGGGGGGTAGAAGCTTCCCTGATAGGAGGTGGGGAAGGCGCAGTTTAGGAACCCTGCATTAGGAAGAGAGTTAGCAAAGAAAAAAGTAAAGAGATAGCGAAAAAGATAAACATGAGGTGCCTTCCAGGAGCGCTTTATTTATAGTCGCGTAGCTTGACTATGTTGGCGGTTTAT
The DNA here is from genome assembly GCA_039583875.1 of Platanthera guangdongensis. Taxonomy (NCBI): domain Eukaryota; kingdom Viridiplantae; phylum Streptophyta; class Magnoliopsida; order Asparagales; family Orchidaceae; genus Platanthera; species Platanthera guangdongensis. Next base: position 3,944,404 of record CM077160.1, read on the forward strand.
ATATCTAGGAGGGTTATAGATTCAAAATTACCGCCCACAGGATCGCCTGCTATGTATAATTTTAAGCGATGACCGTTCACTTTAAACGAGCCTTTATCCGGGTGGGAGACGAGTACGGTCCCATAAGACCAAACCTCTTCAACTTTGAAGGGGCCGGACCAACGTGATCTAAGTTTCCCGGGGAAAAGTCTAAGTCGTGAGTTATAAAGAAGGACAAGATTGCTCGGAGAAAAAGTTTTGTGGGGCTTGAGTTTTTGGTCGTGATAAAACTTAGAACGCTCCTTATAGAACTTATTGCTCTCGTAAGCGTTGGCACGCCATTCATCGAGCTCGTTTAGTTGCAGTTTTCTATTTTGGGCGGCTAAGTTAGCGTCAAGATTTAAAAGTTTTAAAGCCCAAAGTGCGCGATATTCTAATTCTACGGGTAGATGACACGCTTTGTCGTAGACTAATCGATACGACGTACAACCAATTGCGGTTTTGTATGCGGTACGATAAGCCCACAACGCATCGTCGAGTTTGATGGACCAATCTTTCCTATTAAGTGAAACGGTTTTCTCTAATATGCGCTTTATCTCGCGATTGACTACCTCTACTTGACCACTAGTTTGCGGGTGGTAGGGGGTGGCAAGTTTGTGCGTGACGCCGTATGTAGCTAACGTCTTAGCCATCTGGGTGTTGCAGAAATGCATCCCCCTATCGCTTACAATAGCGCGCGGAGTGCCGAAGCGTGAAAATAGTTTTTTAAGAAATGTAATGACGACTCGCGCATCGTTGGTGGGGAGAGCTTGCGCTTCCGCCCACCTCGATACGTAGTCGACCGCTACTAAAATATATATATTTTTGAAAGACGGAGGTAGGGGGCCGACGAAATCGATGCCCCATAAATCGAAGACTTCGCATTCTAAAAACATGTTTTGTGGCATCTCATCACGACGAGAGATGTTACCCAACCTCTGACAGCTATCGCATGCGCGCACAAAATTGTGAGCGTCTTTGAATAGAGTGGGCCAAAAGAAGCCCGCCTCTAGCGCCTTCCGCGCGGTCCGGTTAGCTTGATAATGCCCACCAGCCGGACCCTCGTGGCAGTGCCTAAGGATTTGCGTGCACTCCACACCCGCGACACATCTTCGGACCGCTTGGTTCGCGCAGATACGAAAAAGGAAAGGGTCCTCCCAAAAGAAATATTTCAAGTCAGAAAAGAATTTCTTCTTTTGCTGGCTTGAAAAGTCTTTTGGAAGTACCCTCGCAACTAAATAGTTTGCAAAAGCTGCGAACCAAGGCGGGGAAGAAGAACTAGTAGTTATGGCTAGGAGGCGTTCCTCAGAGAATCTGTCATTTATGTCAGATTCGACGAGCGCTTCCGCAGCGGGATTTTCTAAGCGGGAGAGGTGATCGGCGGCTAAATTTTCCGCGCCCCTCTTATCCCGGATCTCTAAATCGAACTCCTGCAAGAGGAGGATCCATCGAAGAAGGCGGGGTTTGACGTCCGTTTTCGCTAACAAATATTTTAAGGTGGAATGGTCGGTAAATACGATAACTTTGGATAGTGTTATATACGAGCGAAACTTATCAAAAGCAAATACGGCGGCTAAAAGTTCCTTTTACGTTGTCGTGTAATTTCCTTGTGCGGAAGTGAGTGTCTTGCTAGCGTAGTAAATAAGATGAAAATATTTGTTTATACGTTGGCCAAGAACGGCTCCTACGGCAATATCACTAGCGTCGCACATAATTTCGAACGGAAGGGTCCAATCGGGCGCCACTAAAATAGGTGAATTGATAAGTTTTTGTTTTATGAAATTAAATGCAGACTCGCATTCGCTATCAAAGACAAAATTTGATTCCTTTTCCACGAGGCGAGTAAGCGGCTTTGTTATTTTTGAAAAATCTTGAATAAAGCGCCTATAAAAGCCCGCGTGCCCTAAGAAACTCCTAGTAGATTTAACGTTGGAAGGCGGGGGAAGTTATTCGATAATTTCAATTTTGGCCTTATCGACCTCAATCCTCTTAGACGAAATCATATGGCCGAGAATCAAACCTTCTCGAACCATAAAGTTACATTTTTCCCAATTTAAAACAAGATGCGTGTCCTCGCATCGCTGAAGGACACGATCTAAATTACTAAGACAGGACGGGAAAGAGCTTCCGAAAACAGAGAAGTCATCCATAAAGACTTCCATAATGTCTCCTACCAGCTCGCCAAAGATCGCCAGCATACATCTTTGGAATGTAGCGGGCGTGTTGCAGAGGCCAAATGACATTTTTCGATATGCGAAGGTACCAAACGGGCAGGTAAAAGTTGTTTTCTCTTGGTCTCTGGGGGAAATGGGGATTTGGAAAAACCCCGATAGTCCTCAAGAAAACAAAATACAGATGACCGGACAAACGCTCTAAAATTTGGTCTAAAAATGGTAGTGGGAAATGATCCTTACGGGTGGCGTCATTTAGTTTTCTATAATCGATGCACACCCGCCAACCCGTAACAGTACGAGTTGGGATGAGTTCATTGTGCTCATTCTCCACTATGGTAAGACCGCCCTTTTTGGGCACCACGTGAATGGGACTAACCCACGTACTATCCGATATGGGATAAATAATCCCCGCATCTAATAATTTAATATTTCGGCCTTAACGACGTCTTTCATGTTTGGGTTAAGACGTCGCTGCGGTTGAATAGTTTTGCGCAATTATCGAGAAGGAAAATCTTATGGTGCAGAAAGACGGGTTAATCCCTTTGAGATCAGAAATTTGTCAAGCAATTGCGTGGCGATGTTTAAGCAAAACTCCCAATAAATCAGAAGTCTCCGATTCGCTCAATGCGAAGAAATGATAACAGGAGTGTATCATCTTTCCCCCAAAA